>OZ023206.1:70629294-71236289 GCA_963995525.1 Escarpia spicata | reverse complement strand
ACGGGTGACGCAGTCGCGACTGGCGTAGTAATTACTAGTTTGACTCAGCTAACTTCCGCACTTTGCGCAGGAGATCTGCCAGGACTAGTTTTGCATGGCAGACAGCCTTGGCTTCCTAGGATAACACTGGCCAGTCACAAGTATGTTGTTGACGTCAATGGGCCATAACCGAACTGTCATGAGACAACGCCCCAATTTCATGATGACCACGTCCAGTGCCGATTGTAGCGCTCTGGGGAGTCTTTGAGATGATCAAACTCCAAGCACAGTTGTTCACGTCGTATATATATATATATATATATATATACATATATACATATATGCAATCCATATAATATTATACATATATGCGTCAAGCGTGGTCAAGCCAATGTCCAAGTCGGACGGACACCTGATGGATGACCACTGCAGTATTGTTCACCCACGTCAACAATGCAGTGGCGGCCAGTCGGGGTCAGTCTCATACGTCGTAGTCAACTTGGATGACTCTCACGGCCACGTAATAAGGTGACCAGTTAGAGTAGGAAAGGTTCAAGTGTGACCACAAGTGGGTACGGCGCACTTGTCGGCTAAGACACGTATCAGAAGAACGTTGCCAAGTCGGACGAGACATTTTAAGAACAACTGGCAACCCGATATACAACCACACGCACGCGCGCACGCACGCGCACGCGCACGCAAAGACACACATCCGTACGCACAAATTGTATCTGTGTACCTACACTACCGTAAACATGCACATAAACAAGTATGATCGGATATGAATATAAGCACTAGAACGGTTACGCCTCGTTGGCTTTTTTCACGGAGTGCAGGCCTACGCCTTGTTAGAAAACAACACACGCGTGCCGTCGTACAACGCACTGACCTTCTTGTGAGAATCCTCTTAATCCACGGCGATTATATTCCGTAAGTGGGCACGTATGTGTTACCCCGTGTGCTGGCGCCCGAGCGACGAAGAAGCCTCTACCTATGGCCCCGCTATGGCGACTTGTTGCTCTTTCGGTCGCTGACGGTGACGGCGCACGCGCGGCGCTATTTATGGCCGCAGTCGTCACGAATCGCACGCTCTATTTATGAGACGCACGAATGCGCCCGGCGGCGTATCGACGACGAATCGCAATCGCAGGCGGCGTGTATAGTCACGCTCACACGCACGCACACACACACTACGTACGTGTGTGCATCTGTGGCCGGGCGAACACTGTTAATACAACTGTGGATTCGTTTCACGGATAAGCTCTATGCGTACACACACGTTAGTAGGTCTTCGCTGAATTTTATCAACCGTTAATTCATCGTGACACCTGCGTTACATCCCCTTGGGCCTAATCCATAATTGTCCGCTAAGCGATAATGCACTAAGGAAGTAGGTGTAGCCAACCATTGGAGATAGCGTGACTTATTTCAGTTGGAGCGTCAAAATGACAATACGCAGGAGTGTCGTCTTGACAACTCTAGTGTCCCAGACGCACGCACGCACGCACGCACGCGGACAGGGACTTACACACGACACTGCAAATATTGACAATCAGTATGGTTGAAGATGGATTATGAATTACTAATGCTTAATTCTGCCCACACGCGCACGCCTGGTTGGCAGCGTGGCGGCTTTGGGCGTTAAGCAGCTTAATCGCTGTATTAAGCCTGGTCCAGTTTTCATACAAACATTAAACACACTACGAAGATCACGTGTAAGATTATTAAGAATGCAAAGTCTGACCGTTTTTTTAAAATCTTAAACTGCATTTTAACCAATCATATATATATATGATTTATTTAAGATATAAGAGTGTATATATATATGTATGTGTACAAAGCAATAGTGAGGCCTCATTTAGAATATTGTATACAAGCGTGGAGGCCATATCGCAAGAAGGACATAGATATGCTAGAAAGAGTACAGAGGAGGGCGACTAAAATAATACAAAAACTGACGGATCTTAGTTACAAAATATGCCCAAAAAAATTTTGGTTTAACAACACTAGAGACCAGGAGATTGAGAGGAGATCAGATAGAAGTGTTTATAATATTGAATGGTTATGAAAATATTGATAGAAATATTTTGTTCTCTGTTAAGAAAGATAGAAGGACCAGAGGGCATGAAGTTACATTAGTAAAGGAGCAGTGTAGATTAGACATAAGAACGTTCTCAGTTTCACAAAGGACTGTGAATGAATGGAACATATTATCTGCTGATTGTGTGGGTGCTAGTAGCGTGAATATGTTTAAAAAATAAATCGACACATACCTCAGAAGGGCCGGATACACGTAGATAAAAAAAGGTTGGACTCTCGATAAGCCAAAAGTCTTCTTTGTCCACCTGCCATCTAGAGTTAATTCTCTGGGTGGCAATCTTGTTAAATAAATCTTGTTAAATATATTTCGGAGCGATTGCCATGTTTACATTTCAATGTTTCGGAGCGAATGCCATGTTTACCCTGCATGCGGAAGAACGTGATTTTATGGATGTTACTGACAGTAGGAAAAATGTCCACCTCCGGCTGGCGATGACGGTTTTCCCAAAATGACGTGTATTTTGGCGCAGTTATGACGCAATGTTTCGTTGCGGAAGTTACTTAAAACGTTCCCAACTGATCGGCTGTACTCGAACAATCGCAGAATATAGCACTTGTGTTACACATACCCCCACACGTACATGCACACTTGTGTTACACATACCCCCACATGTACATGCACACTTGTGTTACACATACCCTACACGTACATGCACACTTGTGTTACACATACCCCCACACGTACATGCACACTTGTGTTACACATACCCCCACACGTACATGCACACTTGTGTTACACATACCCCCACACGTACATGCACACATGTGTTACACATACCCCTACACGTACATGCACACTTGTGTTACACATACCCCCACACGTACATGCACATATTTGTTACACATACCCCCACACGTACATGCACACTTGTGTTACACATACCCCCACACGTACATGCACACATGTGTTACACATACCCCCACACGTACATGCACACTTGTGTTACACATACCCCCACACGTACATGCACACATTTGTTACACATACCCCCACACGTACATGCACACTTGTGTTACACATACCCTACACGTACATGCACACTTGTGTTACACATACCCCCACACGTACATGCACACTTGTGTTACACATACCCCCACACGTACATGCACACTTGTGTTACACATACCCCCACACGTACATGCACACATGTGTTACACATACCCCTACACGTACATGCACACTTGTGTTACACATACCCCCACACGTACATGCACACTTATGTTACACATACCCCACACGTACATGCACACTTGTGTTACACATACCTCCACACGTACATGCACACTTGTGTTACACATACACTAGCTCTATTATAGTTAGATGTGCCCATCGCGTGCTCCTGTGAATGGTCGCCAGCGATACACTTTGCCCCCAGGTAAGGGGTCAATACACAGGTGGTTATCATGATTAGATTTAATCGAAAATTGCCTACTTCTAGCTCTTGTAAAATGCCTGTATGTGTGACACCCGTCAATGTTTACAAATGCCGGCAAGCATTGCTCCGCAAACAGGTCACACAGGCAAATTGCTGCCAAATATCCTTTCGCTTATTAAAATCATCTACAAATTCACCATTTTACAGACAACACCTTCTACAATCACACATGGAAATGGGCATGTCACAGCATGTGAATTTTGTAAAACAAAATTATTTCTCAAAAATACACTGCATTTTTCTCCGTCTGTAACCAAACAGGAAGTCTAACTAGAACATAACCCCGTAAGCTATTGAACACTGCCGGCAACTGTTCGCTGTACGTAGGCAGAGCGGCGGAGTCGCTTGAAAGATCGTCGGTGATAAAATACCGGTCTGAATACCGCACGAAGACGACGTACAAAATCTTGAAAAATGGCAGCCATCTTGAAATTCCTGGTGGTTAACGGGCTTTTTTTTAATCAAAAAGTGGTCCCTCGTGAGTATCCAATTTTGGTGCTTGTGTCACTATTTGAAATGTTATCTCACCTATCTGCTACACTACAATTGACATATTTGCGGGCTGCGTACAACGGTAATCGTTTCGAGACAAATGGCGTATTAGCATACGCAATCGGACAAGATTACCCGTGCTACAACGTTACAGTCGAGTACGTTTACAGCGGAATGAATGTCACAAATGTACCACATACATGATATTAATGATTGAATTTAGCCAATTAAAAATTCAATGTTGGGGACTATATTCTTAGAAGCTGCAGTCGATTGTTGTGCGGTTTTTAAACAATTGCATTTTGAACGCGAAGACCGCAGCATGACTTAACACGATAGTTTCGGTCATATTTCAATGGTACAGAGAGGCGAGTGGACCTCGGCACCTCGGGGGAGATGCACGCACAATGTTCCACAGATCGGTTGGTGAATGTTTGTTCTGGCGTTATGGATAAGTATTTCGATGGTTTATGTCGATGAATCATGAATAGAATGGTTGTAATAAAGATAGGTTGTGGTTGTATTTGAGCCGTGGACCATTCCTTGTAGTCATGCCGTGGACCATTCCTTGTAGTCGTGCCGTGGACCATTCCTTGTAGTCATGCCATGGGTCATTCGTTGTAGTCGTGCCGTGGACCATTCCTTGTAGTCATGCAGTGGATCATTCGTTGTAGTCGTGCCGTGGATCATTCGTTGTAGTCGTGCCGTGGACCATTCGTTGTAGTCATGCCGTGGACCATTCGTTGTAGTCATGCAGTGGATCATTCGTTGTAGTCGTGCCGTGGATCATTCGTTGTAGTCGTGCCGTGGACCATTCGTTGTAGTCATGCCGTGGACCATTCGTTGTAGTCATGCCGTGGATCATTCGTTGTAGTCATGCCGTGGGTCATTCGTTGTAGTCGTGCCGTGGACCATTCCTTGTAGTCATGCCGTGGATCATTCGTTGTAGTCGTGCCATGGGTCATTCGTTGTAGTCGTGCCGTGGATCATTCGTTGTAGTCATGCCGTGGATCATTCGTTGTAGTCGTGCCGTGGATCATTCGTTGTAGTCGTGCCATGGGTCATTCGTTGTAGTCGTGCCGTGGACCATTCGTTGTAGTTGTGCCGTGGATCATTCGTTGTAGTCGTGCCATGGGTCATTCGTTGTAGTCGTGCCGTGGATCATTCGTTGTAGTCATGCCGTGGATCATTCGTTGTAGTCATGCCATGGGTCGTTCGTTGTAGTCGTGCCGTGGATCATTCGTTGTAGTCATGCCGTGGATCATTCGTTGTAGTCATGCCATGGGTCATTCGTTGTAGTCGTGCCGTGGACCATTCGTTGCAGTCGTGCCGTGGATCATTCGTTGTAGTCGTGCCGTGGATCATTCGTTGTAGTCGTGACATGGGTCATTCGTTGTAGTCGTGCCGTGGATCATTCGTTGTAGTCATGCCGTGGATCATTCGTTGTAGTCGTGCCGTGGATCATTCGTTGTAGTCGTGCCGTGGACCATTCGTTGTAGTTGTGCCGTGGATCATTCGTTGTAGTCGTGCCATGGGTCATTCGTTGTAGTCGTGCCGTGGATCATTCGTTGTAGTCATGCCGTGGATCATTCGTTGTAGTCATGCCATGGGTCGTTCGTTGTAGTCGTGCCGTGGATCATTCGTTGTAGTCATGCCGTGGATCATTCGTTGTAGTCATGCCATGGGTCATTCGTTGTAGTCGTGCCGTGGACCATTCGTTGCAGTCGTGCCGTGGATCATTCGTTGTAGTCGTGCCGTGGATCATTCGTTGTAGTCGTGCCATGGGTCATTCGTTGTAGTCGTGCCATGGATCATTCGTTGTAGTCGTGCCGTGGATCATTCGTTGTAGTCGTGCCATGGGTCATTCGTTGTAGTCGTGCCATGGGTCATTCGTTGTAGTCGTGCCGTGGACCATTCGTTGCAGTCGTGCCGTGGATCATTCGTTGTAGTCGTGCCGCGGATCATTCGTTGTAGTCGTGCCATGGGTCATTCGTTGTAGTCGTGCCATGGGTCATTCGTTGTAGTCGTGCCGTGGATCATTCGTTGTAGTCGTGCCGTGGATCATTCGTTGTAGTCGTGCCGTGGATCATTCGTTGTAGTCGTGCCGTGGATCATTCGTTGTAGTCGTGCCATGGGTCATTCGTTGTAGTCGTGCCGTGGATCATTCGTTGTAGTCGTGCCGTGGATCATTCGTTGTAGTCGTGCCGTGGATCATTCGTTGTAGTCGTGCCGTGGATCATTCGTTGTAGTCGTGCCGTGGATCATTCGTGGTAGTCGTGCCATGGGTCATTCGTTGCAGTCGTGCCATGGATCATTCGTTGTAGTCGTGCCGCGGATCATTCGTTGTAGTCGTGCCATGGGTCATTCGTTGTAGTCGTGCCATGGGTCATTCGTTGTAGTCGTGCCGTGGATCATTCGTTGTAGTCGTGCCGTGGATCATTCGTTGTAGTCGTGCCGTGGATCATTCGTTGTAGTCGTGCCGTGGATCATTCGTTGTAGTCGTGCCATGGGTCATTCGTTGTAGTCGTGCCGTGGATCATTCGTTGTAGTCGTGCCGTGGATCATTCGTTGTAGTCGTGCCGTGGATCATTCGTTGTAGTCGTGCCGTGGATCATTCGTGGTAGTCGTGCCATGGGTCATTCGTTGTAGTCGTGCCGTGGATCATTCGTTGTAGTCGTGCCGTGGATCATTCGTTGCAGTCGTGCCATGGGTCATTCGTTGTAGTCGTGCCGTGGACCATTTGTTGTAGTCGTGCCGTGGATAGATGATGTGATGGTAGCTGTCGTGCTAAGAATCTGTTTGTCAATCCCCTACCAGCGGGAAACGTAATAAAATGCAATAAACAAACACATAACTATGTTGTACGACATCGTGCAACGACGCCTCCATCTTGCACGCAACAATGTCTAGCCGTGTGCAAATGTTTCACAACTATTTCTGATGCAGGTAACTTGTTGAATTCGGGTTCTTTAACGGCCCAACGTCTGTTTTATTGCACTCTTTCATGTAACGCAAGTTTGTCGTGCGAGGCAGTGGCTATGTTGGTCAACGCGACTCATCAAGATGCACGTAGAAGACGATTTATATAACCTCCTCAAGATACACGTAGAAGACGAATTATATAATCTTCCCAATATACACGTAGAAGACGAGTTATATAATCTCATCAAGTTACACACAGAAGACGAGTTATATAATCTCCCCAAAATACACGCAGTAGACGAGTTATATAATCTCCTCAAGACACACGCAGAAGACGAGTTATATAATCTCCTCAAGACACACGCAGAAGACGAGTTATATAATCTCCTCAAAATACACGTAGAAGATGCGTTATATGATCTATACATAAATACATACATATGATATTCGTTCCCTGACTCATTCATCCATCCATCTGTTTATAACTTTAATATGTTTGCATAAATCGATTATGAAATTGACCAACCATTAATTTCCAAGTATTTAGGCGCAAAAGAAATTAGCTAATTATTACCTCTACTAACATACACCCAACTGTGGAGCAACAAACGAAGGGTAGAACTTGACACCCTTACAGTATTTTGAACGAAGACTCATTCTCACGACCTTTTAATTTATACTGTCGCCAATTATAGCATTGCGTGTAACAAATACAAAAACGCGTTCCTATATTTTTTTAACGCAATTTTTTTTAATAAAACGCTGCTTATCATGATTATTATACAAGGAAAAATCATCAAATTATTATCACATACAGTCGTACTTCGAGAGCCAGAAAATGCATTTGATATCACCTACCAAGTTTACTTAGAAAAATGCCACTCTGCAGTTTGGACAAAATATGCACACAGAGCTTCTATGGTTCCTCTACGTACACCGCAAACTACTTACTAGCACTTTACAAAAATACTTGCACGGACATAAACTGCTCCATATGCAGTTATCCTACCAACATACATCACGTACTGTCTTTTGATCTATTTAAGCAGCTTGTACATCTTTACCTTTGTACACCACGGTGTACACCACGGTGGGAGGAGGAGGACTGTTTAGTTGCAATTACTAGTGGGCGGCTCTCACGTCAGCGGCATATTTGTAAACCTTAGTGAGAGTCTCCCGACATAAGTTTCTTCTTTTATGAAAATGCTTTTACATGTTTTGTATTTGTAATGTTATCTGTCAAATAGAGATGTTCCAGTTCCAGTTCCATATACTTCCCAGAGAAGTCGAGATGGTGTTCGAACTTAAGGCGACCCCTGTAGCAACACTTGGGGAACGACTATCAAGTCACTGAACAAGTAAAATATCTAAATGTCAACCTTTGTAGGCTTTTTTCAAATCATCACCAAATGGCAGATCAGAGGCCGATGTTCTAAGAGCCCGTATTCATAAATATTATAGGAAGAGGCGAGTGGACGTCGGCGCCTGGCAGGAGATGCATTTGCAATGCTCCGCAGTTGGCGCCTTAATATGGTAGATTGTATGATTCTACCAATACGCGGACGACCGTATTGTACTTGTACGCTACCTAGTGTAGAGTTCTACATTTAGGCGATGCTAAAACCCTTCCAAGTTTGTGTTCATCACATCGCAAGAGCTCGTACTAGTTCTGTGTGCCTCGTACTAGTTCTGTGTGCCTCGTACTAGTTCTGTGTGCCTGCCCTCAGACAATTCCTCATAGGGAACGGTCTTTGGGAGCCGGTCACTGGGCACAAGCTCACGCCGTCGTAGGCGTCTGTTTCAGAATGTTCTTCACTGGTGTTAACCTGCAGAAATTCAACGTTGGTGACTTTGTCCTGTAATTTAACGACAGGTTTTATATGCGGGCAATGGGGACGAGAGAAAAAAAGGTAAGTTTTTTATAGCGCAATATGCAATCCTTCGGATTGCTCAAAGCGCTTTACACTTTACTCCCTGGCAGACCTGTTCAATCGAACACCATCTCGACTTCTCAGGGAAGTATCCAGCCACGCTGCAATTAATGAGCGGAAACTGTCCTTACACAAATTGCCACCACTGTCTATAGCCAGGTACTCATTCATAAGGCTGGGTGAACAGGAACAACGCGAAGTGAACGAACTTGTCTTGTGAGTGCGACCTTCTATCCACTGCGCCACTGCGCTCCGTCAAACTGGTATATGTCTCATTACTGTCGGCTGTGCTGGTGTGTGCAGCATGCAATATCTACATACCAAGAACACGCACTTTCATTTTTGAATACAGTTTCAGGCTCTAGCTGGGCCTTTGAGTCATCGAAAATATGTCGCAGCGTTGTCTAGTCGCGTGATCAATCCCTTGTTTAGCTTGCCGTTGCTGCACGCGATGGAACCTACGTATGACGAGTGGAAAAGAACGAAACCAAATGGGCTGGGCAACTTGGAGTAAAGCAAGACACAGAGCCGTTGACAGGGCGAGATGGCGAAGTTGCACAGCAGCCTTGTGGGTCACAAGGCCCGAAGAGGAAAGGTAAGGTAAGGTAATGTAAGGTAAGGTAATGTAATGTAATGTAAGGTAAGGTAAGGTAAGGTAAGGTAAGGTAAGGTAAGGTAAGGTAAGGTAAGGTAAGGTAAGGTAAAGTAAGGTAAGGTAAGGTAAAGTAATGTAAGGTAAGGTAGGGTAAGGTAAGGTAAGGTAAGATAAGGTAAGGTTAACGAGTTCTAGAATACACAGTTTTAGCGGCTTCATCATTTGTGCCTTTGGCTTCTCGGTTCCTTCTCTTGTTATGTTGATTTTAGGTCAAAAGCTGTTCGTCTAATGGAAAAATTGTTTATGGTGGATTGCAGCTGTTCCTCTGAATAAGAGCAGAAGGTGACGTCATAAAGGACACACCAGTGATTAATATGAAATTGAACCTAAACATGTAACATCGTGTGATAATAGACACTATGGAAATAGCGCATATGTAATCGTCAGATGGCGAATACGTCGAGCATCGATGGGATGTTCGTCAAATGCATCGTGGTTTATGTTTCTTGTGCGTTTTAGAAGCAATGGCAGTACGAATGCTCATCGTAATGCAGAGCAAAGTGTGTTGGTTAATTAACCTTTGGAATTTTGCGTGCCCTCAGACCTTTTTGAATGGGCCCCCGTTACCGTGCCCACCTACACCTTTTCTTTGGGACGTACCCCCGTTTCGGTTACAATAAAGCTGAATTACGGCGACGCGGCGACGAGCAATTTTCTACAGCACCCCACCCCACCCCACCCCATCCCCCCGTCTTCCGATATCACCAGCGGAGCCAGCCGATATAGTGGAGAAAGCTGAAGAAGAGCTAAAGATAAGTCGGCGCGGAGGCGACAAAAATAAAACAGCAAGCCACCCCCCCCCCCCTCCACCCCGTCTTCCGATGTCATGATCAGACACCGCGACAGCGTAGTGGTGCTGAAGGTTCGGCTCAGACCACCGAATATGAATTTGCATCGGCCGCCAGTGGAGTTGTTTGCCCCCCCCCCCCCATATTACCATCTCTGGGTTCGCCCCTGATACCCATACACCTATATTCACGAGTGACAAGGATAAGTTTAATATAACATTTATAATTAGTTGCCTAAAATATTTCAGCGAGTATTTTGCCCGACCATTTGTGCGACTCCGCCAACGAGATGCTATGCACCAACTGATATAAAAATTGGCATACACCTGCCACGAACGTGTACCTTGCTACTACTGCCACAGGTAATGCAGTCCCGGAATAATACAGGTCATGTGACCGTTGTGTCGCGAACTATCGTAAATAACCTTCGCATTATATTTACTGTGGAGACAGCCACCGCACAGCGACGACAGCGCCCACTGGTGATGTTTCTTATAACTGACGAAAACAACGATGATGCTATCGACACATTTACCGCTAATGGACGCTAAATTGCGTAAACGGCCTGCGCTGATCTATTGGGTAGTTAGCGTCGTTGCCATCGCTATAACTGCTGGTCGCATGGTCGCAGTCTCGCAAAATGATGGCCTTGTAAAGTACTCGCTACTAGGAAAGCCAATATTACGTCGCTGAATCGTTTATCGCCCGAGGCATTACGCAGTTGTTGTAATCGCACCAATGTTTACCTGTCTGCTAGCCACACCTTTCTTTCGTCGGTTAGATTGTACGGGATTTTGTAACAAAAAAATGATGTAAATCCAGGCAAAAACATTCGAAATGTAAATAATTAGATATTAGACAAGGAAACCATAGTTTTCGTTTTGACTGAGAGAAAATCCAGAAACGACATCAGCGCGGGATAATACACAACTTCGTATAATAATTTGTACGTCACGTTCTGTATTTCCCTACGATTTGTTCTCAGTTACGTAACATTCGTGAAACGTTCGAGAAATAAAACAGCGCATCCCGCTGACGTCACAAAATGGCGCGACCGATAAAAAGAATCGGCTGCTAGATCACTGCAAATTGTCACATTTAGTGACGAGTACATTATTTGCATGTGTAAAGTCGTGGATTGCATAACCGTGACGGTAATTCATACGGCGAAACGCTGCTTTTTCAACAAAAATTATACAAATACTCTCACAAATTGTACAAAACGGGAATTTGACAGATGCAGGACCATGTAAAATGTCACATTATGGGAATTGACACCGCAATCAATCATCCAATGGAAAACGTTATCTTTCACCTTTAAAGATGACGATTTTGTAGTCAGCGTTTTACTGCAGAACAATGATCCTTACTTTGTAGGCCATTCTAGACCAACGCAACATTGTGTGCTTCCTACAATATAATTCATTTAATATTAATAACACGTTTTGTACGGATATTATTTTTAGACAACCGACATATTGCAAATATGAATCACTCAATAAAAATGCTTCTAGCCAGTCTGAAAATAGACGCTGCAAATTACCATTATCGTAAAAAACCGGCATGAATATTCAGATATTGCATTATTTAGCGTTTGTCGCACGGGCTCATTCGTATTACTATACGTCTCGTTGCACGGTGACCTACGAGAGAATCTTCGCATGGGACACGTTCATTGTGATGGCGTCTTCGTCCAGGGAACAAAGCTATTTTACTGGATGTGAGGCAGATGGTTCTTACAATCAATTAGAAAAAAGAGCCCCACAGGAAATTACTAGAACGGAGCGGATGAAACGCTTTCATCTCCACAGACAAGCGATGGTTAGTCGTGTCTCGGTTTTTATTTCACGGTGATGTCGACAGACATTGATTTTGCCCGGTGTTTACATGCGCGGTTGGTCCTAGTGCCACGTAAACTTTGCCACCCTCAAGTATCACACATATGCAGCAGATGCGTATTTCGCTATTTCGAAAGGGTATGAATCTGAGCCACGAGTCTAGACACTGCGAAGACTACTTTGTCTCGCTCAAATCCAGATTTGAGTTTTGCTTAAACGTCACAAAAGTGCCTGTTGGACTGACAGTCGCTGATTGGCTACTGCTTCAAGCATCGCACCCCAATGTCGTACGATTGGGACCAGTTCCAATGTTCGGGTCTACGTTTACGCTGCTATTCGGTCTCGCCAAGGAGCGATTTTTGTCCTTTGAGAACACCATAAAAAACCCTGCATGTTTTAATCGGGATATCTGGACGTATCGAACATATTTTACTACTGGCTAGTATATATATATATATATATATATATATGTATATATATATATAGGGATTTGCGCGAGAAAAAGGAGTACTTCGCCGTGTCTAGACTCGTGGCTCAGATTCATACTAGTATATATATATATATATATATAAATAAATATATATATATATATATGTATATATATATATTAGCCAGTAGTAAAATATGTTCGATACGTCCAGATATCCCGATCAAAACATGCAGGGTTGTTTATGGTGTTCTCAAAGGAAAAAAATCTCTCATGTAAACACCTTGGCGAGACCGAATAGCAGCGTAAACGTAGACCCGAACATTGGAACTGGTCCCAATCGTACGACATTGAGGTGCGATGCTTGAAGCAGTAGCCAATCAGCGACTGTCAGTCCAACAGGCACTTTTGTGACGTTTAAGCAAAACTCAAATCTGGATTTGAGCGAGACAAAGTAGTCTTCGCAGTGTCTAGACTCGTGTCTCAGATTCATACCCTTTCGAAATAGCGAAATACGCATCTGCTGCATATGTGTGATACTTGAGGGTGGCAAAGTTTACGTGGCACTAGGACCAACCGCGCAGGTAAACACCGGGCAAAATCAATGTCTGTCGACATCACCGTGAAATAAAAACCGAGACACGACTAACTATCGCTTGTCTGTGGAGATGAAAGCGTTTCATCCGCTCCGTTCTAGTAATTTCCTGTGGGGCTCTTTTTTCTATTTGATTGTATCAACCAGCTGCCTCAAATCCAGTAAAATAGTTATGTATAATATATATATATATATATAGCGTGTTTGATTTGTACGTGTGCGTTTTTTTAGATTTCGCAGTGCTGAGAGGGGAGTGTGGTAGTGTTGGAGATTTCGCAGTGCTGAGAGGGGGGAGTGGTAGTGTTGGAGATTTCGCAGTGCTGAGAGGGGGGTGTGGTAGTGTTGGAGATTTCGGAGGGCATTATGGGAGATTTTTCGCGGTGCCGTTCTATATTGTCGCCAGAGTCCTAATTAATTAGTTTTTATTTAAGCAGAACTAAGTTACTTCCGTCCTAACGGAATTATATAGATCCACCAAGCGAAACTCTTGCCTCAGCGGGAAGGGCTGAGGCAAACTCGTTGACCATTTCACCCCCAGGCCTAAGGGCTGACCCTATATCATAAGCTATTCTGCTTGGCATGATTTAAAAGAAAGCTTTAACTTCTCCCTTACATGTATTAATAGTTTACTTAATTTTGACCACTCGTCTGCCGAGAAATGACAGTCAGTACCTGAAAACAGAACGTATCAGCGCGTCGAAAGATTGCGGTTGGTTACGTGTGCTAGATCAAGCGATGTCACTGTGGACGTACATAATAATCATTGTTTGTAGATAGATGAATCTCATTAATCTTAACCTCGATTAACTGGAAACGTCGGATTCTGGGCATCTTTTCAAGCAATCAAATTAACGGGAAACGTCGGCTCTTGGCATAATTTCAGGCAATAAAATTTTCAAACGCTCATATCCCGCGTTATATGCACGATTTTGTTATCCGCAGTAGCTAATCCGGACACATAGGCCTACACCTGGGACAAAGGTGTCCGCAATAGCAAGTTCCAGTGTTCACTTTTATTTCCGTAGACCTGCACCTGTTTTTGTCAACCAGCACCGGCCTGAGACAGGTGACAATTGACGCCGAGTGCGATCATCAATAATTATTTACCTGCGCTACACCTGAAAACGGATACGCAAGCTGTCATCACGGTGGGACAGGAGCCATCGTTTGTTTTGTTTCGCCGACCGAGTTTCGAGCGACCATTATTCTTTGTAAATGTCGCACTCTCGAAATGTCGCAAGTGCGTCACGCGCTGACGCGGGTTCGCACGTAATTAGCGTCACAGTCGGTGACGTGACCAGGCGGGACAGTTCCGGGATCCATCATGTATCAGGCAACGCCTCCCGGCAGGGCTTCGATCAATACCGCGCTCTCTCGCGGTAGTTAGTCACTCGGCAAGCCGCGATGGGATCGACTGAGAGCCACCGCCCACTGGCATCATAGGTATTACTTGAAACGTACTAAGTATGGCCGTATTGATCGCATTGATCGTAAACTCATGTTATAGGTACTAGTAAAAATGCCCGTCACCTGACGGGATGCCTTGGTACATGCCAGTCGCGATAATAATATTTACTAAATGTTAGAAAAGACATAACAACGTTACATAAACACCATAACGCGTTCGCATACACTTGTTGTCTGTTTAAAAGGACGACGGTCAGGAAGAATGTGACGTTCACGTCCATCGACAGGCTCTAATCGTTGTAGCGTAGAATTGTCAACTAGTAATCGCATTGTTATGCAATTGGCGTAGGGGAAACATAAGCAGTATTGTGTCAGCGTCTACTCCATATTGCCAAGTCTGTGACGGACGGGCCGTCATTGACGTTTTGCGTATTACGCGCGTATTACGTTTACGTTCCGAACTATGCATTTATCAGATAAATGTGAGGATCTTGACATGTATGGGGTATTTAGAAAATGTACAGGCTCACGTCCTATTCTAGGGGTCTTAGAAAAGGTTTGATGCTTGAGGTAGAGACCGCCTACGAAGAAAGCGTTAACCTTTACCAGCAAACATAGCTAGCTCGATTACAAATACAAAATCAATACAATAACCTTTATTTGTCCTCAAATGGAAATTCATGTGGTGAAAATTCGCACTTTAACTCAAAAATATGAATACCTTTAAAGCTGATTTAGTTTAGTGATGTGATATAAATTTGCCATCACAGAGTACACAACAATGTTAGACACTGTCTTAGTCTCCGAAACTTCACTTCAAACTATACGTATTCAAACATATTTACGATGTCCGTCCGTCATTCATCAACATATCTTTATATATAGGGCATATAGTTATTAATATTAATATTTTCATTAGCCCGAAGTAGTGTTCGCGATTTGAAAGTTACGCTCACGAATGTTCATATTGTAAGCATAATGCACTGGCGACGGAACGTGGTGAATATTCGGGCAGGGGTGAACCAGAGCCGTCATCTGGTATGACATGACATCGGAAGACGACGGGGGTGCTGTTGTATATTTTTCGCGGTGCTGTTTTAAGATTTTCTCCGCAACTCGGGTGACACTCGTCAAAAACATCTAAAAAATTATGAAATATTGTTGGCTCAGTCACCCCCCCCCCACTTTAAATATTGCTTTTGCCTGAAATTAATTGGCACGTATTACAGAGGCACGTGTCACTACCAACAAATACCTTTCAAGTTCCTCGTTCCCACGCACCAAACCACGTGTTGGGCGCAGTGCAACTGAGTCAGTGTACTTCCTGCTAATAATTACCACCCCAGGCTGATTCCGAGAACGAAAACAGACAACCTCGCTTTAATGAAGTATAATGAAATATATAGACCGTCATGTGTTTGATTTGAATGTTTCGGGGGCGAATATCATGTTTACGTTTACAAACATTACACGCGGGGTGAACGTATCTTAGGGGTGTTTACAAACTGTCCGCGAAAATATTGAACGGCGACATAGGTTTACTATTACTAAAAAACGAGAGATAAAGGACAATTTATGACGGCAACATGTTTCGTACTATATTTAGAATAGTCTATGAACATGTAGCACGATAGTTCTGTACGTATTGGGAACACTTTGATTTCTACTCGTAATGGATACGGTTATGCCACGTCACTCACTGTAGCTCATGTATGATGTATTTCAAAACATGCATCTAACTAAGTAGTATTATCTATGCTCGTTGCACAGAACGCACCACGTTGTTCCCGGCATAGCTGTTTACATCAACCCCATTTCAACGTCTCCTGGAAGCAATGTACAAAACTAGTCATCAGTCAAATCAACAACTACGTCAGCAATACGTCAGGTGTGTTCTGCGCACACCTGCACCATTGTGCGTAATGACATCTCTCACCCATACTGATACTACATTGACCGCGCTCCAAAGGGCATCTGCCAGCCACCGACATGATCAGTCGTTGTTATAAATGGCTGCTGATTGACGCCGATGGAAATTGTGTGGAGGGCAAATGATCCGCACTGTATCGGCGGAATCTCCAGATGCTGCCGTATTCGGAGCTGTTATAGATCGGGTCATGCATGCGACACACTCGGATACAGATGGCTCGTGTTAACACTCTCGCGAGACTAATTAGCGGGACCGACTTTCGGCTTGGATTGCATTTTAGAATGTTGACCTGTTCCAAAGCTACGATATGGTGCGATTATAGTCTCGCTTAACTGACCCTGTATCGGCTTCGAATCCCACGCCCTTTATCTTTGGTCAAGAGCGTGCGAGCAGGCACGGAATCAAAGATATCAGACGAGGTAGTTTGTGACGACAGATCGGTTAAGAATACCTACAATGCAATCTACACATTCATTCACACATAAACTAAAGTAAGCTCTAAACATATGAACCAACTTAATAATAATAAATAGTTTATTGACCCTATTACAGAGTGAATTACTATAGGCGACAAGTATCCATATCTTATATCGACTGTTATGGTCAGATGGGATCACTTCATTTGCGGTTGTAACTGTATTTACGTGTAGGCCTACAGCTGAAATATAATTACGGCGATATTGTAAGCGTTTTAGATAATGCAATAACGTTTACAATAGTTTTACGAAAAATAAAAGGTACCCACAAATTATAAGGTTCGGAACAGTCGAATATTAATAAAAAGGGACACGAACCTGCGATCTTATCGTTTGCAATCCATAACGGAGTCCGGATAATCAAGACTAATGCGACTGGCACCAATTAATTGACCTATCGACCATGTGAACCGTTGCCTAGCAAAACGTCCATTAAACCATACTTAAATGGACCATGTCCTCACTTTTTGTAGTAGAGTTTGTAGAAAGTCTGGCCTGGCGTTTTTCTTTATAATAAAAAACCTAAGGCAAAGTTCATATTTTTTTACCTGTTCTTTAATAACTTTGCCTTATCTTTTTGTCATAAAGAAACATTTTTGTGGTTAGTATTTCAACAAAATATACGACGGAATGCATGAACACATCGTGTGTTCGGCATCCATTTTTGATGGCTTGACGGAGTTTTTGCAAGGCAACAGGTCACAATGCTCGCAATTGACGCACCAAAATCGGACACAGACGCTCGTGTGCTACAACCAGTAATGTAACAATCACCCAGTAATGTAATAACAACGACCAGTAATGTAACAATCACCCAGTAATGTAATAACAACGACCAGTAATGTAACAATCACCCAGTAATGTAATAACAACGACCAGTAATGTAACAATCACCCAGTAATGTAATAACAACGACCAGTAATGTAACAATCACCCAGTAATGTTATAACAACGACCAGTAATGTAACAGTCACCCAGTAATGTAATAACAACGACCAGTAATGTAACAGTCACCCAGTAATGTAATAACAACGACCAGTAATGTAACAATCACCCAGTAATGTAATAACAACGACCAGTAATGTAACAACCACCCAGTAATGTAATAACAACGACCAGTAATGTAATAATCGACCTGTAATGTAATAAAAAAGATGAAGATGATTATGATTGAGATTATGATGATGATGTTAGTAATGATGATGAAGACGGCGTTAATGAGGATGATAAATGATTATGATGATGACATCCTCGTCATACTCGTAATTGCTAGCCAATTAAGGGGTCATATCGAACACCTTAGAGGAAATATAAAAATGCAATGTTAATAATGAGTGATACTACGACATTATCAGAAACAAAATGGTAATATTAAAATAATACAATAAGGATCAGCAGAAACAGTTAATGGGTAATCGCAAATCATGAAGTTAAGAGTAATCTCAATCAACTGCAGTGTTCACCTATAAGATAACGGGAAACCAAATATTTTAAAATGTGACCAAAAGTAAGGGGTTATATCGTTGATGGTGTGGCTATGATGATGGTGATAGTGGTTATGATGATGATGATGGTGGTTATGATGATGATGATTATGGTGACGGTGTTGTCGTTGGTGATGATCGATGATGATGATATTAGTAATGATGATGAAGACAGTGATAATAAGGATGCTAAATGAATATGGTGATTATTAGAAGCATGATGAACACAATGAAGGCGTCATCTTAGTGATGAAGATGATTAAAATGACTTTGATGACGACGACGATGATGATTATTATTATGATGAGGATGACGAAGATGATGACGATGATCGTGGTAAATCATTACGATGACGAGGACAACAACATGACATCCTTAACCTCCTCCTCCTCCTCCTCGTCATCGACATCCTCCTGTTCACCCTTGTAGCCGCTAGCCGTGCTGGCATCCAGTCGACGTTCGCTGACGTATACTTAAGAGGGATTCTCAGAACGAGTCAGCCGCCTGTTTTCTGGGAGAACACATGGAACCCCGGTCACATGACCTCCCAGGTACCGCAGTAGCTACGTGTCGACAAACAACAGGACCGAATGAGACAGTGTGGCTAAGATGATGGGTGGTCATTAAAATGGGTCACTTCAACAAATGAAAGGAGTACTCTACACTAAATTATGTGATTATTTTAATACAATCAAGGAACATTAAAGCTTATTTGCAGTTGACATACCTGATCATTATTTGGTTAAATTAAAGGGTCATCTCAAACAACTTGGGGAAATCTCAAAATGCAATGTTAATGTGTGATAGTATACGATTATTGGAAACTAAACGGTAATATCAAAATAATAAAATACGGTTCAGCTGGTACACTTAAGGGGTAATGTCATAAAACATGAAATAAAGGGTAATCTCAAACAACTAATAGGTCCGTCTAAATGATAACGGGAACCTAAGTGTTTTAAAATATGACTAAAATTAAGGGATCAAATAAACACAATTTAAAGAATAATTATAAAAGGAGTCATTAAGAGGTCCTTTAATACTGAACTAACTGATCACATCAACACATTGCGGGGTTATCAAAACCAAGTAGTCTTTTCGAAATAAATATTATAGTTAATTAAATTTAATTAAACATGGAAAGTAAACAAAAGCGACAACAAAACACTTGACATTTTCAAATTCATCTGTCTCATAAGAATTTCTAAAATCAGATAGCCAATAGTAATTTCGAACAAAGACATTGAGAACATAACAACAGAAGAGAAGATCAGCCCAGAAGCACAGAGAAGAAGGTGGAATTAGATCGGGCATGTGCTGAGAAAGAAGGACCACAACCACTGCCTGACAGCACTGACGTGGAAGTCGGAAGGAACAAGACAAGTTGGTCAGCCAAAAATAACGTGGAGAAAAACAGTGGAAAAAGAACGAAAAAACTTGGAGCAAAGCGAGACACTTAGCCTTTGACAGAGCGATATGGTGGAGTAACACAGCAGCGTCATGGGCCTCAAGGCGAGAAGAGGATAGGTAAGGTAAAATTAAGGGATATTATCAAACACAATTTAATGAATAATTTTTAAAAGGGGTCATTAAGAGGTACTTTAATAATGAACTACCTAGAGTCTCCTCAAATCGCTATTAAATTAAAGGTTCTTCTTAACAAAGTTAAGGAATCATATTAAAAAGTATAACTATTCATTACAAATAAACCAGCTTATCATCACATTAGATTATGGGATCATTTAGTAAAATAATGTTCTCTTCTCAAACCGGGCAAAGGATAATTAAAAAAGCAGGGACCAGAACAAATATCTAGCTGATCGTATCAAGTAAAAAAGGTGTCACGTCATGAAATGAAGCGGTCACTTCATATAATTAAGGGAAATCTAAACTGGTATGGATTCATAGCAAAACACAAACTTAATGGGTCATTAAAACAAATTAGTCAAACAATCTACGGGATCATCTCAAATAAATTAAACGAATTTTATAAATACATTAAGTAATCATGCTGAAAAGTGTAAGGATAATTTAATAGGGTAATTAGTGAATCACATGAAAACGTTAAGGGTAATAAAATTAAATGGTTATCAAAAATATAGATTTAAAGAGTTATACCAAAAGAAAAATTTAAGGGGCCATCAAAACATTAAGGGTCATCTAAAATTTAACAAGAGGGTCCTCTAAAATCACCCTCAAATTTATTCGTTTTGATGTGGTCGTTTGTTATTTTAAAGATACCCTTTAGTGCTGGGGATTACGTCATAATGTCGGATATTGCAAATGTGCCCCTGAAATTTTACATGCTAAGTTCACTTAATTGTGTACACATCCCCGCTAACTGGCAACTAAAAATCCATTAATGTTTACTACACATAATCGGTACGTGTGTGGGCTGTAGAATCAGACTAAATGGCTAAACTATATTTGTAGCATACGTGTTGCGGTAAAGACACTGGTGAAAAGACTGCAAGCTAAAGTCATCATGAGCTGTCCGTACCATTCACAAAGACAAGTCAAAATCGAAAGGATGTATCGGCAGTTGAGAAAAAAAAACGTATGAACTGTCATATAGAACAGTTGCAACGGAAACCCGATATCAAATATACACAAATAAACTTACCTCAATTTTGAGATCATCAAAAAAGGTATACTATAGTAAATTATTAGATGAACACCATAATAATATTACAGAAATATTGAAAATTCCGAGAACTGTAACGGGAACGAACTACAACAATCCAACTACCTTAACCATTTCGTTGTAGAAGGAAACAAAGTTGAAAACAAAATAGAGATAGCTAACATTTTCAATATTTTTTACAACCATTGGACCTGGTTTAGCGAAAAACATAAATGTGCCGCCTAAAGCGTGTATACATGATTATTTAACTTCTCGAAATATGAAAAGTAAGTTCCTGTCACCAGTTGATGAAAGTGAAGTTATACATGTTGTAGGCAGTTGTAAAAGCAAAACATCTTCTGACTGTGATGACATCGATTTCAGACTTGTTAAAAGTGTAATTGCGTCTATCGTAAAACCAGTAACACATACACATATATGTCACTTATCTTTTTAAAACTGGAACGTTTCCTGAAAAGATGAAAGTTGTCAAGGTCATACCACTTTTTAAATCAGGCAGTAAAAGCGATTTCAATAACTATATGCCAACTTCCTTGGTTCCAAAATTCCCTAAAAGTTTGAGAAAAAAACCTAAAATAACAATAGATTTAATGAGCAAAAGTTTTTGAATGAAATCGGGAGATTTGTATTCTAATTCGGAAATCGGGAGATGTTCTAGATTGTGTCACATTTTTGGTTCGAGGCTATATTTGGCGGAGATTGATCGTAGAAATTGGTGGTGTAAAAAGTGGATAAACAAGTGGAATTACTGATTGATAAGTATTATTTTTGCCTTAATATCATTCATAAAGTTGCAATAAACATATATTGAGTAGCATTTGTGCTTAAAGTTAGTTAGTTAAAGTATTTTAGAACACCTTAGTATAGTGAGTGATAATAGGGTAACTCAGTTAGGCGGCTTAGCCTTCGATAACTTAGAATATAGAATATATAGGAGATAAAGTAACAACCATCAAACTACTTACACAAGATAATATCTGTGTAAGCCAGTACTTGCTATATATTTTGGTTAGGTAGCATTGTTGTTAAAATTAAGCAAGGGCGATAGTCGGGCGGCGTAACCTAAATAAATAAAGCAGCCTAACATAACGTAATTGATTGTATTTAAATTAGGTCACTACCGGTGATGTTAGCGTTCGTATTAGGATAAATAGTCGGCTGTGTAATTGAAATTTGTAACCTAAAGTGTGCTGTAGTACACAGGAAACAGTCTTTATAAAGACTAAGTTAGTTAAGTTATTAAATAAATTCTGATCGGGATATGGCGCCTTGCAAGCGGAAAGTCAAGGCAAAGCGACACTTGGTGTGCGATCACTGCTACAGCTGGGTAGATTTTGCATCGTCCGGGTGTGGAAAGTCATGGGCAGAAACCATGGAGGAAGGATTCACCTTTCAGTGCATTGGATGTTGGAAGGTGGAGTGTTTGCAGAAGGAGATAGTTAGGTTGACAGATATTGTGAAGGGAATGGAGATGGGAATTAGCAAGGAGGCAGGTCGAATGGAGAGAGACGACAGGGAGAGAGTTGAGGATACTGCAAGACTGAAGGAGAATAGCAGTGGCAAGAAAACTGAGGAAAGGAGATTGAGAGGAGAGAAGGTGATTGGAGGGGAAGAAATTGGAAAATCGACAACAGAAAACGTGACAAGCGTGAAGGTGACAGGGAAGAAAGTGACTGTAGAGAAGGAGGGAGGGAAGATGGAACGGGAGAGGAGAGAGGAAAATGAAACGGGACGAAAGAAGAAGGGACGAAGGGAAGTGAGAGCAAATGTGATAGAAGAGAAGTCGATAAAAGGGACGCTGACAGGAGGAAAGGTGACAAGAGAAAAAGCGACAGGAAAGAATGGATCGGAAGAGAATGTGACAGGAGAGAAGACGGCAGGGGGGAAAGACAACAAACAGACAGATGCAAACCGAAGAAGGAGCTATTCTAAGGCAGTGATTGAGGGGGCAATGAGGAAAGAGAGGGTGTTTATGGGTGACTCCATTATGAGAAAGACGGACAAGACACTGAGCGAGGGGAAGGACATCGTTGTTTGTTTACCGGGGGCTAGGATTGAACATGTAACTGACAGGGTAGAGAAGGTATTGGGACATGGCAAGGGGGGGTCTATACTGGTACATGTAGGAACAAATAACGCAGACAGGGAGGGAACAACTGCGATAGTACAGAAGTATAGACAGTTAGTGAGGAAGCTAAAGAAGACGAGAGTCGAACAGGTTATTTTGTCAGGAATTTTGCCAGTAATGGGAGGAAGGGGGGCAACGTATAGAAACTGCAAGAGGATGGCGATCAATGCACTAGCTGAGCAGATGTGTGAAGAAGAGGGGGTGGGATTCACAGATTTATGGGGATACTTTGTTGGGAGGGAAGATATGTACATGAGAGATGGCCTCCATCTTAGTGGAAAGGGGGCAGCAGTTTTCTCAGAGAATCTGCTGCAATCTGTTGACAGTGGGACAGGTTGCATCTATTTAAACTAGATTCGCAGGGGGGACTTACAGAAAAGCCTGAAAATGGAGGCATAGATAAAGACAGCACAAATAAATCAACAAATAACAGTCTGGAAAACTCTTCTGAAGCTGGATATAAATGTGTTTGTTTAAATGCAAGGAGTATAGTAAACAAAAGAAATGAACTAAACATTATGGTAGAAGATATTGACCCTCATATAATAGGTATAACCGAATCCTGGACCACCACCGATATAACAGATGCTGAATTGGGACTGACAGGATATGTAATGTTTAGAAAAGATAGAATAGGAAGAAAGGGAGGTGGAGTTATTTTATATATTAAAGAATCTATTCAGGCTTATGAAATAAAATTAGAAAGAGAAGCAGATTGCGAAGAAGCTGTTTGGTGTAACATAGTTACAGGAAACTCAACGTTAACAGTTGGGTTAGTTTATCGAAGTCCAAACATAAGCATAGAAGAGAATGAAAAAATACAAAACGCTATAAGGGAAGTAAGCAAACGGGACTGTATTATTATGGGGGATTTTAACCATGGGCATATACAATGGAAATCTCTACAGAGTATGGGGAGAGAGGACCACAAGTTTTTAGTTTTAGTTCAAGATACATTCCTTTCTCAACATGTGCTAGAACCAACCAGGGGTGAGAATGTGTTAGCCATAGTTTTGTCCTCACAGAATGAATTAGTTGACAATGTCAAGATATGTGAGCCACTGGGGAGTAGCGATCACAACCAGATACATTTTACCATCAAAGTAAAATCAGAAAGGAATAGCAAAAAGCAGTATAGGAGAAATTTCCACAAAGGAAGGTATAAGGACATGAGGAAATATTTAGCAAAGATAGACTGGAATAAGACACTGAAAAATAAGACGGCAACAGAATGCTGGAATGTATTAAAGAGTGAAATTAAGTGCATAATCGATAAATTTGTACCCTTCAAAAAACAAGGAAAACGGTCCAAAAAGAAACACTTATCGAAAGAAGCCATTAGAAAAATTAAGTATAAACAAATGATGTGGAAGTCATATAGATGTACTGGAAATGATGAAGACTACAACAATTATAAAGAAGCACTTAACCAAGCTACAGCTGAAATTAGAAATTCAAAGAGAAGCTATGAACAACAATTAGCTAGTAATATAAAACATGACAGCAAGAGTTTTTATGCGTATGTTCGAAGCAAACAGAAAGTTCAAGATAAGGTCGGTCCTCTAGAAGATAGTGCTGGAAATATGATATCAGAGGGATTCATAATGGCAGAAGACCTGAATGAGTACTTTAGTTCAGTGTTTACCAGGGAAGATATTAGTTCACTGCCAATACCAGAGGCTAAGTTCAAGGGGGCAGATTCAGACTATTTAGGACAATTAATTGTAACCCCGGAAATGGTAGCTAAGAAAATAAGGGCTATGAAGGAAAATAAATCACCTGGAGTGGATGGTATTCCACCCAAACTACTATTGGAAATTGTAGAACAAATTAGCATACCACTTGCAACAGTTTTCAACTTGTCATTAGAAGAGGGAGTGGTTCCTTTAGAATGGAAAGAAGCAAACATTATACCGTTATTCAAAAAAGGTTCGAGAAACAAGTCAGAGAACTATAGACCAGTGAGTTTAACATCAGTGATTTGTAAATTATTAGAAAGACTAATTAAAGATCACATGGTGGATTTTCTTGTTAAACAAAACTTGATAAACCCATCTCAACATGGTTTTTTAAAGCGAGGTCATGCTTAACAAATATGTTATGTTTTTTGGAAGACATCACTAAGTGGGTAGATGAGGGAACACCAGTAGATATCGTCTACTTAGATTTTCAAAAAGCTTTAGACAAAGTACCACATCAAAGATTACTGCTTAAACTAAAGGCCCATGGCATAGGAAATGGTATAATAAACTGGATAGAACAATGGCTGATTGACAGAAGACAACGTGTAGTAGTTGATGGGGAGGCTTCAAACTGGAAATCGGTATTGAGTGGGGTACCACAGGGATCAGTATTAGGTCCTATATTATTCTTAATATACATCAACGATTTGGATGATGAAATAACAAGCAAGGTGTTGAAATTTGCGGATGATACAAAAGTGTTTAGAAGGATTAAAAGTGATGGAGATAGACAGCATTTACAAGATGATCTTGACAGGTTGATGAAATGGTCTGAAAAATGGCAAATGATGTTCAATTTTGGGAAATGTAAATGCCTCCACATAGGACATGTGAACGAAGAGGTAGAATATACAATGGGGGGTACTGTACTAAGTACTACTGTTAAAGAAAAGGACTTAGGGTTAACCGTTAGTGCTGATATGAAGATTTCAGAGCAGTGCGGAATTGCAGCTTCAAAAGGAAATCAAATCCTTGGATTAATTAGGCGAAACATAACGTATAAGGAAAAAGAGCTAATAATACCGCTGTACAAAACAATAGTTAGGCCTCATTTAGAATATTGTATTCAAGCGTGGAGGCCATATCGCAGGAAGGACATAGATATGCTAGAAAGAGTGCAGAGGAGAGCAACTAAAATGATACAAAATCTGAGGGATCTTAGTTATGAAATACGCCTAAAAAAATGCGGTTTAACAACACTAGAGACCAGGAGATTGAGAGGAGATCAGATAGAAGTGTTTAAAATATTGAAGGGTTATGAAAATATTGATAGAAATATGTTTTTCTCAGTTAAGAAAGATAGAAGGACTAGAGGACATGATCTTGCATTAGCAAAGGAGCAGAGTAGATTGGATATAAGAAAGTTTTCATTTTCACAAAGGACTGTAAATTAATGGAACAGATTACCTGCTGATTGTGTGGGTGCTAGTAGCGTGAATATGTTTAAAAATAAAATCGACACATACCTCAGACGGGCGGGATACACATAGATAAAAAGGTCGGACTCTCGAAAAGCCAAAGGGCTTCCTTGTCCACCTGCTACCTAGAGTTAATTCTCTGGGTGGCAATCTTGTTAAATCTTGTTAAATCTTGTGTCAAAATTCGAGAGATCTCCCGCCAAATCGGGAGACTTGGAAGCTCTGGTGACATGTTGAATCCTTGGCAGCATGGGTTGATAGAACAAATTTCCACAACACATGCCCTTATAAAAGTAGTGTCTGAAATTACAAATAAATTCGTTAATTAAAAGAAAACACGCTATTGGTGTAATGATCCATCTACGAAAACCTTACGACACAGTAGACCACCAACTACTATGTAGGAAACTTGAATTTTATGGTATACGTGGTGTAGCTTATCAGTGGGTAAGAAGTTATTTATCAAATACTTAATTTCATTAGAATTATGTTTTATTAATCCCTAATGACCCTGATAATATATCGAAACAATTTATGGGACTGTCCGTCAGACTTCGATTAGCTACGCCGAGTTAATAGATGCAAGAAAAAACGTTATCAACATGTGTGCATTTAGATTAGCCACCGCCATGCGAATGAGTCGTGACCGATAAAATTATCAAAAGGAAACGTGGGCCAGCTGCTGTTTATGTCACAGATTCAGCAAAGAAAAGAAAGAAAATATATGGAATAAACGGAGAATGAAAATAGAGACAGCTCAGGACAGACGGATTGATTTAAAAGAAAAAACACCAGCTCTCCAAGCACGAAGGTTGAAGTCGCCGATGACATATTGAATGATTAGGATTGTTTTTGTTGGAATATAAAAACATACGAAATCTCTCCTATGGTACTATCATGTTTCTTTTGCACAAGGTACATCTGGCTATACATTTTAAAGTTTAGTTTTAATTAAACGTTTAGATAACAGAAACTTATTGAAGCAGAGAAACATTCAGTAATTAAACCATTTTGTTTGCATCATAAATCCAGCTACCATTTCCATAAGCAGTATAAATACAACATTATTCACCACAAGAAGTAATGCACGATGTTAAAATAGCATAGGAGATGGCTAGATACTTTTCTGTCTATATAAGGTTTAATTTTAGTTTGAAAAATGTAGATATATAAAGAGCATAATAATATTATTGTCGACAAAATATTAAAATGTATTGCACCAGTGTAACAACATATTTTATTTGTTGTACTGTCAGTGCAATATTTATTTGTTCTGCCCATCATTTAGAGTAAACGATATTGAATTTGTTTCTGTCGAATTCCTGTTTCGATGACAAAAAAATGCCCATTGTATGATGGAAAAAAGTTATAAAATTACAAAACTTTAAAAGTAACACATATTTTAAAACACCGTTTTCAGTCATCATTGGTGTATTTAACTTAAGAAGATCCCCAAAACACTCATGTAACCGGGCCATTACGGCGCCAGCTTTATATGTTTATTAGTGCCATATTATATGGTGTACGCATATAACTTCTACTGTGTACTAGGTTATGGCCTACTACCGAAACCTTCATATAACTTCTACTGTGTACAAGGTAATGGCCTACTACCGAAACCTTCATATAACTTCTACTGTGTACTAGGTTGTGGCCTACTACCGAAACCTTCATATAACTTCTACTGTGTACAAGGTAATGGCCTACTACAGAAACCTTCATATAACTTCTACTGTGTACAAGGTAATGGCCTACTACAGAAACCTTCATATAACTTCTACTGTGTACAAGGTAAAGGCCTACTACAGAAACCTTCATATAACTTCTACTATGTACTAGGTAATGGCCTACTACCGAAACCTTCATATAACTTCTACTGTGTACAAGGTAATGGCCTACTACAGAAACCTTCATATAACTTCTACTGTGTACAAGTTAATGGCCTACTACAGAAACCTTCATATAACTTCTACTGTGTACTAGGTAATGGCCTACTACCTAAACCGTCATATAACTTCTACTATGTACTAGGTAATGGCCTACTACCGAAACCTTCATATAACTTCTACTGTGTACAAGGTAATGGCCTACTACCGAAACCTTCATATAACTTCTACTGTGTACTAGGTTGTGGCCTACTACCGAAACTTTCATATAACTTCTACTGTGTACAAGGTAATGGCCTACTACAGAAACCTTCATATAACTTCTACTGTGTACAAGGTAATGGCCTACTACAGAAACCTTCATATAACTTCTACTGTGTACAAGGTAAAGGCCTACTACAGAAACCTTCATATAACTTCTACTATGTACTAGGTAATGGCCTACTACCGAAACTTTCATATAACTTCTACTGTGTACAAGGTAATGGCCTACTACAGAAACCTTCATATAACTTCTACTGTGTACAAGTTAATGGCCTACTACAGAAACCTTCATATAACTTCTACTGTGTACTAGGTAATGGCCTACTACCGAAACCGTCATATAACTTATACTATGTACTAGGTTATGGCCTACTACCGAAACCTTCATATAACTTCTACTGTGTACAAGGTAATGGCCTACTACAGAAACCTTCATATAACTTCTACTGTGTACTAGGCAATGGCCTACTACCGAAACCGTCATATAACTTCTATTGTGTACTAGGTAATGGCCTACTACCGAAACATTCATATAATTTATATTGTGTACTAGGTTATGGCCTACTACCGAAACCGTCATATAATTTCTACTATGTACTAGGTTATGGCCTACTACCGAAACCGTCATATAACTTCTACTATGTACTAGGTAATGGCTTACTACCGAAACCGTCATATAACTTCTTCTGTGTACTAGCTAATGGCTTACTACCGAAATTGTCATATAACTTCTTCTGTGTACAAGGTAATGACCTACTACCGAAACCGTCATATAACTTCTACTGTGTACAAGGTTATGGCCTACTACCGAAACCGTCATATAACTTCTACTATGTACTAGGTTATGGACTACTACCGAAACCGTCATATAACTTCTACTATGTACTAGGTTATGGCCTACTACCGAAACCGTCATATAACTTCTACTATGTACTAGGTTATGGACTATTACCGAAACCGTCATATAACTTCTACTATGCACTAGGTAATGGCCTACTACCGAAGCCGTCATATAACTTCTACTATGTACTAGGTTATGGCCTACTACCGAAACCTTCATATAACTTCTACTGTGTACTAGGTTGTGGCCTACTACCGAAACCTTCATATAACTTCTACTGTGTACAAGGTAATGGCCTACTACAGAAACCTTCATATAACTTCTACTGTGTACAAGGTAAAGGCCTACTACAGAAACCTTCATATAACTTCTACTATGTACTAGGTAATGGCCTACTACCGAAACCTTCATATACTTCTACTGTGTACAAGGTAATGGCCTACTACAGAAACCTTCATATAATTTCTACTGTGTACAAGTTAATGGCCTACTACCGAAACCGTCATATAACTTATACTATGTACTAGGTAATGGCCTACTACCGAAACCTTCATATAACTTCTACTGTGTACAAGGTAATGGCCTACTACAGAAACCTTCATATAACTTCTACTATGTACTAGGTTATGGCCTACTACCGAAACCTTCATATAACTTCTACAGTGTACAAGGTAATGGCCTACTACAGAAACCTTCATATAACTTCTACTGTGTACTAGGTAATGGCATACTACCGAAACCGTCATATAACTTCTATTGTGTACTAGGTAATGGCCTACTACCGAAACATTCATATAATTTATATTGTGTACTAGGTTATGGCCTACTACCGAAACCGTCATATAACTTCTACTATGTACTAGGTTATGGCCTACTACCGAAACCGTCATATAACTTCTACTATGTACTAGGTAATGGCTTACTACCGAAACCGTCATATAACTTCTTCTGTGTACTAGCTAATGGCTTACTACCGAAATTGTCATATAACTTCTTCTGTGTACAAGGTAATGACCTACTACCGAAACCGTCATATAACTTCTACTGTGTACAAGGTTATGGCCTACTACCGAAACCGTCATATAACTTCTACTATGTACTAGGTTATGGACTACTACCGAAACCGTCATATAACTTCTACTATGTACTAGGTTATGGCCTACTACCGAAACCGTCATATAACTTCTACTATGTACTAGGTTATGGACTATTACCGAAACCGTCATATAACTTCTACTATGCACTAGGTAATGGCCTACTACCGAAGCCGTCATATAACTTCTACTATGTACTAGGTTATGGCCTACTACCGAAACCTTCATATAACTTCTACTGTGTACTAGGTTGTGGCCTACTACCGAAACCTTCATATAACTTCTACTGTGTACAAGGTAATGGCCTACTACAGAAACCTTCATATAACTTCTACTGTGTACAAGGTAAAGGCCTACTACAGAAACCTTCATATAACTTCTACTATGTACTAGGTAATGGCCTACTACCGAAACCTTCATATACTTCTACTGTGTACAAGGTAATGGCCTACTACAGAAACCTTCATATAATTTCTACTGTGTACAAGTTAATGGCCTACTACCGAAACCGTCATATAACTTATACTATGTACTAGGTAATGGCCTACTACCGAAACCTTCATATAACTTCTACTGTGTACAAGGTAATGGCCTACTACAGAAACCTTCATATAACTTCTACTATGTACTAGGTTATGGCCTACTACCGAAACCTTCATATAACTTCTACAGTGTACAAGGTAATGGCCTACTACAGAAACCTTCATATAACTTCTACTGTGTACTAGGTAATGGCATACTACCGAAACCGTCATATAACTTCTATTGTGTACTAGGTAATGGCCTACTACCGAAACATTCATATAATTTATATTGTGTACTAGGTTATGGCCTACTACCGAAACCGTCATATAACTTCTACTATGTACTAGGTTATGGCCTACTACCGAAACCGTCATATAACTTCTACTATGTACTAGGTAATGGCTTACTACCGAAACCGTCATATAACTTCTTCTGTGTACTAGCTAATGGCTTACTACCGAAATTGTCATATAACTTCTTCTGTGTACAAGGTAATGACCTACTACCGAAACCGTCATATAACTTCTACTGTGTACAAGGTTATGGCCTACTACCGAAACCGTCATATAACTTCTACTATGTACTAGGTTATGGACTACTACCGAAACCGTCATATAACTTCTACTATGTACTAGGTTATGGCCTACTACCGAAACCGTCATATAACTTCTACTATGTACTAGGTTATGGACTATTACCGAAACCGTCATATAACTTCTAATATGCACTAGGTTATGGCCTACTACCGAAGCCGTCATATAACTTCTACTATGTACTAGGTTATGGCCTACTACCGAAACCGTCATATAACTTCTACTATGTACTAGGTTATGGCCTACTACCGAAACCTTCATATAACTTCTACTATGTACTAGGTTATGGCCTACTACCGAAACCTTCATATAACTTCTACAGTGTACAAGGTAATGGCCTACTACAGAAACCTTCATATAACTTCTACTGTGTACTAGGTAATGGCCTACTACCGAAACCGTCATATAACTTCTATTGTGTACTAGGTAATGGCCTACTACCGAAACCTTCATATAACTTCTATTGTGTACTAGGTAAAGGCCTACTACCGAAACCGTCATATAACTTCTATTGTGTACTAGGTAATGGCCTACTACCGAAACCGACATATAACTTCTACTGTGTACAAGGTAATGGCCTACTACCGAAACTTTCATATAACTTCTATTATGTACAAGGTAATGGCCTACAACCGAAACCGTCATATATATCTTCTACTGTGTACTAGTTTATGGCCTACTACCGAAACCGTCTTATAACTTCTACTATGTACTAGGTTATGGCCTACTACCGAAACCGTCATATAACTTCTACTATGTACTAGGTTATGGCCTACTACCGAAACCGTCATATAACTTCTACTATGTACCGGTACTAGGTTATGGCCTACTACCGAAACCGTCATATAACTTCTACTATGTACTAGGTTATGGCCTACTACCGAAACCGTCATATAACTTCTACTATGTACTAGGTTATGGCCTACTACCGAAATCGTCATATAACTTCTACTATGTACTAGGTTATGGCCTACTACCGAAACCGTCATATAACTTCTACTATGTACTAGGTTATGGCCTACTACCGAAACCGTCATATACCTTCTACTATGTACTAGGTTATGGCCTACTACCGAAACCGTCATATAACTTCTACTATGCACTAGGTTATGGCCTACTACCGAAACCGTCATATAACTTCTACTATGTACTAGGTTATGGCCTACTACCGAAGCCGTCATATAACTTCTACTATGTACTAGGTTATGGCCTACTACCGAAACCGTCATATAACTTCTACTATGCACTAGGTTATGGCCTACTACCGAAACCGTTATATAACTTCTACTATGTACTAGGTTATGGCCTACTACCGAAGCCGTCATATAACTTCTACTATGTACTAGGTTATGGACTACTACCGAAACCGTCATATAACTTCTACTATGTACTAGGTTATGGCCTACTACCGAAGCCGTCATATAAATTCTACTATGTACTAGGTTATGGACTACTACCGAAACCGTCATATAACTTCTACTTTGTACTAGGTTATGGCCTACTACCGAAACCGTCATATAACTTCTACTTTATACTAGGTTATGGCCTACTACCGAAACCGTCATATAACTTCTACTATGTACTAGGTTATGGCCTACTACCGAAACCGTCATATAACTTCTACTATGTACTAGGTTATGGCCTACTACCGAAACTGTCATATAACTTCTACTATGTACTAGGTTATGGCCTACTACCGAAGCCGTCATATAACTTCTACTATGTACTAGGTTATGGCCTACTACCGAAACCGTCATATAACTTCTACTATGTACTAGGTTATGGCCTACTACCGAAACCTTCATATAACTTCTACTATGTACTAGGTTATGGCCTACTACCGAAACCTTCATATAACTTCTACAGTGTACAAGGTAATGGGCTACTACAGAAACCTTCATATAACTTCTACTGTGTACTAGGTAATGGCCTACTACCGAAACCGTCATATAACTTCTATTGTGTACTAGGTAATGGCCTACTACCGAAACCTTCATATAACTTCTATTGTGTACTAGGTAAAGGCCTACTACCGAAACCGTCATATAACTTCTATTGTGTACTAGGTAATGGCCTACTACCGAAACCGACATATAACTTCTACTGTGTACAAGGTAATGGCCTACTACCGAAACTTTCATATAACTTCTATTATGTACAAGGTAATGGCCTACAACCGAAACCGTCATATATATCTTCTACTGTGTACTAGTTTATGGCCTACTACCGAAACCGTCTTATAACTTCTACTATGTACTAGGTTATGGCCTACTACCGAAACCGTCATATAACTTCTACTATGTACTAGGTTATGGCCTACTACCGAAACCGTCATATAACTTCTACTATGTACCGGTACTAGGTTATGGCCTACTACCGAAACCGTCATATAACTTCTACTATGTACTAGGTTATGGCCTACTACCGAAACCGTCATATAACTTCTACTATGTACTAGGTTATGGCCTACTACCGAAATCGTCATATAACTTCTACTATGTACTAGGTTATGGCCTACTACCGAAACCGTCATATAACTTCTACTATGTACTAGGTTATGGCCTACTACCGAAACCGTCATATACCTTCTACTATGTACTAGGTTATGGCCTACTACCGAAACCGTCATATAACTTCTACTATGCACTAGGTTATGGCCTACTACCGAAACCGTCATATAACTTCTACTATGTACTAGGTTATGGCCTACTACCGAAGCCGTCATATAACTTCTACTATGTACTAGGTTATGGCCTACTACCGAAACCGTCATATAACTTCTACTATGCACTAGGTTATGGCCTACTACCGAAACCGTTATATAACTTCTACTATGTACTAGGTTATGGCCTACTACCGAAGCCGTCATATAACTTCTACTATGTACTAGGTTATGGACTACTACCGAAACCGTCATATAACTTCTACTATGTACTAGGTTATGGCCTACTACCGAAGCCGTCATATAAATTCTACTATGTACTAGGTTATGGACTACTACCGAAACCGTCATATAACTTCTACTTTGTACTAGGTTATGGCCTACTACCGAAACCGTCATATAACTTCTACTTTATACTAGGTTATGGCCTACTACCGAAACCGTCATATAACTTCTACTATGTACTAGGTTATGGCCTACTACCGAAACCGTCATATAACTTCTACTATGTACTAGGTTATGGCCTACTACCGAAACTGTCATATAACTTCTACTATGTACTAGGTTATGGCCTACTACCGAAACCGTCATATAACTTCTACTATGCACTAGGTTATGGCCTACTACCGAAACCGTCATATAACTTCTACTATGCACTAGGTTATGGCCTACTACCGAAACCGTCATATAACTTCTACTATGTACTAGGTTATGGCCTACTACCGAAGCCGTCATATAACTTCTACTATGTACTAGGTTATGGCCTACTACCGAAGCCGTCATATAACTTCTACTATGTACTAGGTTATGGCCTACTACCGAAACCGTCATATAACTTCTACTATGTACTAGGTTATGGCCTACTACCGAAACCGTCATATAACTTCTACTATGTACTAGGTTATGGCCTACTACCGAAACCGTCATATAACTTCTACTATGTACTAGGTTATGGCCTACTACCGAAACCGTCATATAACTTCTACTATGTACTAGGTTATGGCCTACTACCGAAACCGTCATATAACTTCTACTATGCACTAGGTTATGGCCTACTACCGAAACCGTCATATAACTTCTACTATGCACTAGGTTATGGCCTACTACCGAAACCGTCATATAACTTCTACTATGTACTAGGTTATGGCCTACTACCGAAACCGTCATATAACTTCTACTATGTACTAGGTTATGGCCTAGTACCGAAACCGTCATATAACTTCTACTGTGTACTGGGTTATGGCCTACTACCAAAACCGTTATATAACTTCTACTGTGTACAAGGTAATGGCCTACTACCGAAATCATCATATAACTTCTACTGTGTACAAGGTAATGGGCTACTACCGAAACCGTCATATAACTTCTACTATGTACTAGGTAATGACCTTCTACCGAAATCGTCATATACCTTCTACTGTGTACAAGGTAATGGCCTACTACCGAAACCGTCATATAACTTCTACTATGTACTAGGTTATGGCCTACTACCGAAACCGTCATATAACTTCTACTATGTACTAGGTAATGACCTACTACCGAAACCGTCATATTACGTCTACTATGTACTAGGTTGTGGCCTACTACCGAAACCGTCATATAACGTCTACTATGTACTAGGTTGTGGCCTACTACCGAAACCGTCATATAACGTCTACTATGTACTAGGTTGTGGCCTACTACCGAAACCGTCATATAACTTCTACTTTGTACTAGTTTATGGCCTACTACCGAAACCGTCATATAACTTCTACTGTGTACTAGGTTATGGCCTACTACCGAAACTGTCATATAACTTCTACTATGCACTAGGTTATGGACTACTACCGAAGCCGTCATATAACTTCTACTATGTACTAGGTTATGGCCTACTACCGAAACCGTCATATAACTTCTACTATGTACTAGGTTATGGACTACTACCGAAACCGTCATATAACTTCTACTTTGTACTAGTTTATGGCCTACTACCGAAACCGTCATATAACTTCTACTATGTACTAGGTTATGGCCTACTACCGAAACCGTCATATAACTTCTACTATGTACTAGGTTATGGCCTACTACCGAAACCGTCATATAACTTCTACTATGTACTAGGTTATGGCCTACTACCGAAACCGTCATATAACTTCTACTATGTACTAGGTTATGGCCTACTACTGAAAAACTGTCATATAACTTCTACTATGCACTAGGTTATGGCCTACTACCGAAACCGTCATATAACTTCTACTATGTACTAGGTTATGGCCTAGTACCGAAACCGTCATATAACTTCTACTATGCACTAGGTTATGGCCTACTACCGAAACCGTCATATAACTTCTACTATGTACTAGGTTATGGCCTACTACCGAAACCGTCATATAACTTCTACTATGTACTAGGTTATGGCCTACTACCGAAAAACCGTCATATAACTTCTACTATGCACTAGGTTATGGCCTACTACCGAAACCGTCATATAACTTCTACTATGTACTAGGTTATGGCCTACTACCGAAACCGTCATATAACTTCTACTATGCACTAGGTTATGGCCTACTACCGAAACCGTCATATAACTTCTACTATGCACTAGGTTATGGCCTACTACCGAAACCGTCATATAACTTCTACTATGTACTAGGTTATGGACTACTACCGAAGCCGTCATATAACTTCTACTATGTACTAGGTCATGGACTACTACCGAAGCCGTCATATAACTTCTACTATGTACTAGGTTATGGCCTACTACCGAAACCGTCATATAACTTCTACTATGTACTAGGTTATGGCCTACTACCGAAACCGTCATATCACTTCTACTATGTACTAGGTTATGGCCTACTACTGAAACCGTCATATAACTTCTACTGTGTACTAGGTTATGGCCTACTACCGAAGTCGTCATATTCGTGCGTGAGAAGTGCGTATGTAAAGTCGTGTGGGACTCGGCGCACCCATCTGATGCAATCACGCTTGTGCCACACAAATACAAATCATACATTATCCTTATCTAAATAATAATCATAATAAGACTGTAGGGCCGCAAGTAATAAAAACAAACACAATTAATTCAGTGGCAATCCTATGCAATTTGTCACGTGGGACAAATCGCACAGTAAGTAAATATTTTATGAAAATGGTTGTACTGGGTTCGAGTATCCTCTGTTAAGGATTTGGAACATGAACGGAGACCTTAATGTGTTGGCAACGGAGTATAGGTGGCGAATGTGAATCCTAAACCTAGACATATGCTAAAATCAATTTAGTCCTTTCGGGTAGATGGTCTTTTCTGCAAAAAATGTAAATTAAACCTAAAAAAGAAAAACATGTATGATTAATGATACGCCAAAATAACGACTATCGATCTACAGAGGCCTGTACAACGGAGACGAGAATGCGTGATTATCCAGTCCCGGCACAGGGATGCATTACGTTCCCATGTCAACAGACATTAAACAATGACAATGCTGAAGATAGTGACCGGGGGTTACCCTCCTCTGTCCTGTTAAATAACATAGATGAATACATATTTTTAACGAGATGTGGGTTGTTCAATGAACTAGATACGTGGTGAATGGTGTTCATAATATATATTGATGGAGTTCATCTGAATCAGAGGGGGGCGATGCTGTATTTGAAAAAAACGGTGTGCCGTACGTATGCGCTGAAATAAAAGAAAACACGGGATTGCGAAGTTGTGGTGCTGTCCACAGAGCCGCTACTACTGAACACCCCACACCTCCACAAACACGTGTCGTTGTTATTAATAATTAAAACATGGACATTCAGTAATTATTTCGGATGATAGACCTGTAAAACAAAATAAGCTATTAAATTGTGCATGATATATATATATATTTACCCTTTCATAGTTGTACAGGAGATGGAAACATGTGAAGCCGTACGAGCCAGCACTGCTGCTGCAACCTGACAACCCCACATGCAGCCTAATCCCCCTAACAACTACACAATTGCACTAACACAACGACGTTTCACGCTAGGGTCATCGTTCATTGTAATTTAGTGACCACTATCCTCGTAAGCCAGGGCTGTTTGCCATGCAAAACTAGCCCTGGCAGATCTCCCACGCGAAGTGCGGAAGTTATCTGAGTCAAACTAGTAATTGACTTCGCCAATTGCGACTGCGTCAGCAGTGAGAACAGCGCAAATACCCGCCCCAATTTTAAGACGGATAAACGACTTCTGGGAATCACAATATATATAATGACCCGTTCGCCCATTAGCACGAGCAGCTGAGCGGTATTGTGTATTCGAATAATTATTGCTTCTACTTCCTAAACATTGCATGTAACACGAGCCACGGTTGGTTGAAATTAGTTTTATTATGACCACCTGAATTGCCGCCAACCATTGATATAGTGAGCGATTTCATAGGCTGAGCTTAAATTCAGAGTTTCGCAAAGCGATCAGCCTGACGTAATCAGCAGCAGCGACCCCTGGCGCGCGAGGATGGTGGCCACCAGCAAATCTTTCAGATTCTTGTTCTTTGACAATGCCTTTGTAAACCTCGGCGTATATATTTCTGGATACGCGGTTTGTAGCAGTTTATAGGTGGCTTTAGCTAGTTTAGCAATTGTTCGTCCCTGGTGGGAGAAGCGAATCACAAAAGGTATAATATCAAAAGAGTCCTCTCTAACATTCAGTCCCCCTGGCTGCGTAATTTTAAGTCTTGTGATCCATTTTGATTGACAATTTCGTCTGTAAATTGTTTCCAGTGAGGCGACGTAAGTAAGTCAGTAAGTCAGTAAGTAAGCAAGTAACTGTGCAATGTGTATGACATGTGATTATTATTAGTATTATAATATAACTGTATCCACATTTATCTATATCATTAATACAATTTATGTATTGGAACATTGAGCCTAGTCACGCCTAAATAGACCTCCAGACTCTATTTGGTGACTGGGTAGATTGCTCTAATAAAAGTGCCTTGGCCGCACAGCTAGCAAGATTTTATTGTGTCAATTAAGAAGGTACCTTGTACAGTGTACCTCATTAGGCCAACTAGTTTTGCTAGCAAGGGGTCGTGACTTGTTCTGGTAGATCTGATGTATTTTTGGAAACAAATGTCTATTTTCTGCTACTGGCGGATCGATGCGCTGACAGCCTGTGTAGTGATTGACGTGCTGTAGCGTTAGCAGCGAATAAATATAAAACTACTTCAACGCTCAGAACATAAATTGCGGCTTGCAGGCAGCTTTATGGAAAATCGCCGCACGATTCTGGAATGTGGATAAATTTTAATTACACTGGAATTTAATAGCGTGTTAACGGTTACCAACCTAAAGTGTGGTGCGATCTAACACGTGACGTTTATGCGCCGTCGTTCTTTCTTTAGTACTTCACGTTCATCGTGAATGTTATTAACGTTATTAAAGTCAAGTGTAACATAACGGTGCGAGTATAATAACCAGACATCAGAAAGGTTAATCGAACAATTAAGCACACAATTTAAAAAAGCTGTTCTCATAATCTCGAGGCTACTTTCAGCTCATTAATATTTATCACATTTTTGTCGTCTCGTCTCTTAGTAGCGCCGAGATGGAGCCTCGCTTTGGTTATAGCTTCGTTTTTATCTTTTATCAGACACGACCAATGGACAAGACTGACCAGAGAAATAGCTTAGAGAAGTACACAGAGGTATATTAGCAATTTAATAGACGTTTCGTTCATTTCGTACACTGGTGAGACGTATCTCAGGTCAGGAAAATGCAACGAACACAAAAAGGTTTTGTTAATTTTTGGACTGTGCCCTCAGTAGGTCTTGTTTGCCCTTTTTGTAATAATTTACTTTTTTACCACGATTTTCTTACAGTTAGTTGCTTTTTATGAAGGGTTATCCATCTAATCCCGTCTCCCGTCTGTCGTGTGGGTCAACTCGTGGGTGGATCCAGACCCAACAACGGAGTACCCAGATCCCTCCAAAAGATACAAGGTGACAGAATGTAATCACGCACGCACACCCGCGCTCACGCACGTATGCAGGCACACATGTAGCTCCCTTCTTATGAGGTCTTCGCCAAAAGTTAAATGTTTTTTATAAGAAGGGTGCCCCATTCAGAGGCGAAAGCACAGCTAGGAGGATAAGATAAGGAAGGGAGTTATCAGAACGATGGACTGGGGAAGGCAATGTTTGTGGCAATACCTCTAACGGGATCAGTATGCAGTTAGTTTTCCCATCGGTTGCCAGGTTAGCGTTTTGTCTGATTATAAGAAAACGTTACCTACAAAAAGTATTAAACTTCTCACCTGCTGTTATCATCATCTCATTGACCTGCTGGTAGAGTTTAGTCAAAATGTTATATTTCTAGCTCTCGTAAAATGCCTGTATGTATGACACCCGTCAATATTTACGAATGGATGCAGGCAGCACTCCGGCTAAAGGGTCAATTATAAATAGCCCAATTGCTGCAAAATATCCTTCCGCTTAGTAAAATCAGCTAAAAATACACAATTTTACTGTCAACAACTTCTACACACACCTGGAGACTTGACTACTCAAATACACTTATGTCAGAGCAAGTGAATTTTGTCAAAAAATTATTTTTCAAAAAGACTGCCCTTTTTTGGGAACGAAACAGTAAGCCTAACTGGGGCATGATCGCTAGGGGTAAGACCATATTTAAATTTTACATAGGCGGCCATTATAACGTTTCCTTCATTTCCTGCAAAATTTATCTTACAATTTTCTTGAAAATTTCACAGCATATTTAACCTCCATTGATACAAGTGCTGTAGAAAACTCGTGAAATTCTCATATCTAATTTTTCTTAAAAAAATCCACCCAAACCTGACAACCCTCAATTTCGCCCCTATCGGATTTTGAAATATTTGTGCGTGCTGCAAAATAGCCACTGTGCGAATGCGCGAGCGACTAGCGTATATTTATTGCTATCTCGTGAAAGATCTAATGTAGTAATACATTCAGTATTCACTAGACTAACATGTGTCATGTCAAAGTACCCGAAAAAATTCATACATCACACCAAAACGGTATTTTCAAGAGCACTCTTTCGGTAATGGCGGACGAACCTACTACTGTGTGTTACAAATGTCCTCTTTCGGGGAACTAATGCAGCAGGCCGCCACCTCGCGGCATTCCCCGCGGTGATAGAGAACGGTACTCGCAACAGTTCTGCCACCTAGCGACCAACAGCTACACGACATTGAAGGTCCTGAATAATGTTTATTATACATTTATAAACACCATTGGCATACGTCATGCAGGTTATTTAACCTTGTTGGCCTCACAAGCAGTTAGCTTCCAACCACACATGGAGCGACAAGCTAAGGGCATCAATTGTTACCATATAGTGAACTTCAAAACTCATTCCCCCAGCATCCCCTAGAGACGAGTGGTCCACCATTAATTTCTCTCAGCTATGAGAAAGACCCCCTAGACAACGATTGCATATCGACAACATTTTCAAAGTGAATAACTCTAAATATAACTATTGTTATATTTTCTGATATATATGTATCCATTTGGAAAATCAAAGGCCAATGATGGAGTGAACATCGAGGCCTCGAAAGCAAGTGAACATCGAGGCCTCGGAGGAGAGTGAACATCGAGATCTTAGAGGAGAGTGAACATCGAGGCCTCAGAGGAGAGTGAACACTCAGGCATCGAAGGTAAATGAACATCGAGGCCTCGGAGGCGAGTCCTTGGTGGAGATGCACTTACAATGATCCAAAGTTAGCTTATTAGCAGATTACCAGAGGAACACTGCAATCAAACCTTGCTTTACATGCACCTGGGTAATGCAGCTACCTCGCAGTTAAGGTTTCTAGGACAGTCCCAAAGTAATTCCGTAACAGTTAAGGTATAGGAAATTAGTCCCGCTATTATGATCACCTCGCTATTCAGGTCACTTTCGTCCAGCCCCAGTGACCTTAATAGTGAGGTTTCACGGTATTCAGAACTGACTCGCACTTCATTCCAATAATGCCAATTATTATTGTATGTGTATTGCGTGTGCATTCATACGATATTATTTCCCTTTCAATTCTCACCTGCCCTTTCATCCAGTAACCGCACACTGACGCAGCAGACACACGTACGAGAGAGAACAACCAATGCTTTACTACAAACATCAAATTTATTTGCAGAACAATACAATATCGACAATAATTTTATTATTACAAAAAATTCCTCTGTATTTATATCTGGACTGCATTGAACCTGTCATTTCATCAACCCTCACCAGGGCCCACATTCAAATTTTAAGTCCAATTTTTTCTAATAATTCCTACATATAGATTATGAACAAAAAATTTGACTTACAAACTTCTAAAAATATGGACCCCGGCTGCCTTCATTCAATGTTTTAAAGGACAACACTTGAAGGATTCAAAGTGAAATTTCTGCTGATGGCAACAGTAAAACAGCGACAATTCTGAGGCATTACAAGTGTAATTTCCAAGTTCTTCACAACTAAAATACAGTAACTCCGCTCTGTACAACTGTTTCACTTTGATAGAGTACTGTACAACTTCAACAGTAACCAACATACAGCGATTCACCGATGACAAAATCACACCGAGCGGCTTTGCATGACTATACGCACCTACCCCAGGAGGCTAACAGGAATGATGCATAATAGGATCGTCTTACATTTAATGTGCATTATTTAAACCCTTCTATAAAATAAGGTTATGCGGAAACAAGAAGTGATGAATGTGCCTGTTTCACCTTTCCCTCCATGAAGTTTATGTACATTTAGTATTGCATTTTCTCGAGACCATCACTAGTATGTAGCAGAGGGCAGTGTTAAACTAAATGGCGTCTTCACTCCCATTAAGACCTCAAGTCGGCCAAACCAGCCCGAAAACTGGCACTTCACAATTCAGCTAAACCCAGCTCCAAATAACCACAAAAAACTGCATTATGTGGTGGCCCATCTAGTGGATAGTTTTGAAAACACACTAGAAACGTTTTGAATGTACGGATATCATATTTTCATATTACGGTTCAAGTAACTGGGGAAACGACTTAAAAAAAAACGGCCGAGGTCTAAAGAACAAATCGCGATTCATGACAGAACTTCTAAGAAATTTTTGAAATGCAGGCCCCGGATTTCATAATCAACTTGCATCTAGAGCCTTCACTACAAACATTTATCATCTGATTTTGATGCAACAAAGTTCCACTGCACCTGTTAAATTTATGACCATACTTTCCCCAAGTGACTGCAGTAGGATACTGTATTACAAGATGGCCAGTTTTTAATTTGGAAGTTCTTGCTTATGTATGGCTCTTTAAACGTGACCTGAAGTCGATTATAACCCCTAAGCCCCAACTATGTCGCCGTCGGTGATCCCAGAACAGTAAATGCAAGAAAAGCAGAATAAATATTGCATCTATACCACGTCAGTTTCAATATTCACAATTTCATTTTTGTTCTGCCCGCCTGTTTATGCGTCATTGCAAGTGTAATGGCATCGCACTGACATAGTAAACATGTGCCTCATTTCATAGATTACAAAGAAGCAACTGGCTCAGTTCAGTGAAAATAGGTCAGACTTTGTAATGAAACAATCACAAGTTAAATAAAACAACGTCTTTAACAATATCTGGCCGACACTGATCGTATTAGTGGTGTCCACTAACTCTTATGTACAGCACAATATTTACGAGTAAACTACGAATCAAGATACAGCAAATGATACAATCAGTAACATTCAATCAAACAATCCACCACCCGAAAAGGCAGACCTCTTCAGCATAGGAGATTCAAATATAGCAGCAGACGAATGCAAATGGAGAGAGGCAGACAGGTGATTGGACAAGTAGACTAAACGAACTAATGCAGTTCTGATGTCAATATGCACAGTAACCAACACAATGTTACAACTGCGGCCAGAAACCAGTTCACTCTATAATTCACGGTGTCAACAGTAAACATGCGTCTGGCCAAGAAGTAGTGGCACAAACTAACAATGTCTGTGCGAAAGGAATTTAGCCCCGTTGGAATAATTTGTGTTGCAATTTGGAAATGTCTAGCTCTCTCCACGCTGAGGTAGCAATAACAACGACACAAGAACATTTATGATGGCAACAGAAACAAGAACAAAACTTCCTAAGGTGAAACCTGCTCGCTGCCGGTAGCAACAAAACAAAGGAGAAGCAAATGAGAGCATGGCCAGCCAGCGGGCAGGACACCGCACACAGACAAAGTCAACAGACGTCAATACAACAAAAACACAAATGAGGACCAACCAAATTCCAGGAAATGACAGGGATAAGCGGTGGCTGCCATAACAATGATAAATTATGGTTGTCGTAACGATGATGTAAATGATGGCTGTTATGATGACTGCGTGGTGATGTAGAAAAGGATGGCTGATAACGGCGTGGTGACCTAGATAAATGATAGTTGCCATGACAACGGTGTGGTGACACAGATAAACAACGGTAGCTATGACAACAGTATAATGGCAAGTTGAAATGTGTTAATATATGGACAAGACAGTGACGTGCGACTGGCAGACTCTGGGGGGTCAATTACATTACATCTCAATTCCACCTCAAAAACACCAATTCCAAAATAGAAATTATTCCAATTATAAATACCACGTTGAAATAATTTGAATGGATTGATAATGTACTCAGTGCCAGCCAACAAAATACATTTTTTGAGTAGCATTAATTAACAGAAGAAATTTCAAACATAACCTTACATTCAAAATTCAAGAACATTTTCAAGAAACAATAGTTATTAAAAAACTGCTACGTAAATCGGAATTGGTGTTTCAACTCCAATTAGTAACTGTAACTGGCCCCAAGCCTGGTGACTACTTCCAGACAAAACAGTTGTTTCGATTACACACAACAAATCACCGAATCAGTTTCTACAAGTGGATGTTGGTCTCTTGGAAACAAACAGAATGCACTACCCAACCCAGTGCTGCTGCGATGTGTGGACATAAGGAAATGGACCGTGCTTCAAAGCCTGACAGAAGAAAATGATACACACACAAGATGCATATTGCAACGACACAAGCACGTACATATGGAAACTCTGTATAATATACTTAAGTCTTCTCTATTCACAAGTCGTATGCTTCACATCATCCATTTTTATCCTCAACTGAAACTTTCTGAGAGCGCAGACGACAATGTTTGGATGAGGTGAACACTGGCGCTATCTACCACTCGGCTGGAAGCGTCACGTGCAGAGTCTAAATGCATTTTGTGTATCCTGTCATGTTATACATCCGACAAGTTGAAGCACGGTGCTGCCACCAGGACACCGTAACACTACGTGTCTGCAGATGCATTGTGGGTACACGCGCTAGTCCGTGTGACTGTGCTTCTGGGAGGCGTCTGCTCGGCAGATAGGACAGGTACGATTCGTCTGGAAAGAAAAACAAAACAAATACTGATTACGATTAACCATTGTAAGGTGACATTTCACAAATTAACAGTCTTTTCTTGAAGAACGCACCAGGAGGCAAACTGAACATCGTGTCATCAAAGATCTCAACTTTTGTTACCTCGTTACTCAAACATCGCCATGTGACAACTTCTGTATCTAGGACAGTAAACTCGCATGTAGACTTTTACACAGTGGAACTTCATTCATCGGACTACAATAATCCGGAAACTTTGGTATGCAGACATAGTATCAAACGCATTTTCAAACACTAATTATTAAACCTTGTTAATCCAGACACAAGGGACCAAAGTGTACAGATTAACAATGTTCCACTGTAACCATCAACTAGTCAAACAAAATGGAATGTAGTGTTTCTGAGTTGATACCTTCACAAAACAATTAGTTACATTGTGTAGACAGGTTCAACATAGCAACTGACACTTACTGCTGGCTGACAAAACCATTGGAAGAGATGGCCAAACTTCAACACAGCGAAAGATACTTGAAAGACACTTGCCGCTAGTTGACAAGCACCAGACATAGACACCGACACAAATGACACAACTGAGTGAGACGTGTAACGACTACACACCTTGAGCCACTTGTCGACGCACTTTCCATGGAACTCGTGACTACACGGCAACACGCGTAACAACTGCCGACTCTCGAAGTCACACATGCAGACAACGCAGGAGGTCTGGTCGAGACTGGAGCGCTGTACGTCGGCGTTGAAGCGATAGCAAGGCAGCTGGTCGATGTCTGTCTTGAGCAGTCCGCACGGCTTCGCCTCACCCAGACGCTCAGCCAGGTTCAACAGGGCCTGCAAGTAGACACACGTGCGAGATAATTTATCATAATGTCACATTGCTACCTCTGAGTGAAGACGATCATCAGACTGGATCGTACAAATGGATAATATTATTAATCTCTTTCAAAATTCAATCTGCCTTTAACGTTTCCATTGCTATCAGCAAATTGCCAGCACTCTTCATCAAACAATTAGCGGTAGCTGTCTGATGAAGATTGCTCATAGCAATTGAAATGTCACAGGAAATAAATGTAGATTGACTGCAAAATAAATATAAAAATATTACACATACCACTCCTTTTTATCTATTCTAAAAACATGATAACCAACAAAGTTTTCTGGGATTACTTTACAGATTTGTGGAAACAATTCTGAATGAAAGCCAACCTGATAAACGAACAGTTTGAGTGAACATCAGAGTAATTTTAACAAGTTTATACACTGATTATAAATATATTTTTATTTCCCCCCCAACCCTGTATTTATATTTGATGTTCACATCTTAAACAATCCCAACCTAATCAACCCATTCTCAACATCCGCTATCTATAAGGCTGACATATCTGAGTTGAACTTTGGGTATTTAGAATTTAAAAGAGCATATCATTATTTGAAATAAAAAAGAACGCAACGTTTGATATAACAAACCTATTTGATGCCATGTGAAATGCGCAGTGCTTACCTCGTAGTTCTCAACTTCTGCTGCTTCCTCATTCGGGTCCATGCCGTACGGAGGCACTGGCGGGTTGCCAAGCATGGCCCTGAAACAAGAAACATGGCCTTACTTACATAACAGACAACTGACGCATATCGGAGAGGTTACTATTCTGATGAACAAGCTCAGAATGTAATAAGTTATAGCTCAGAGAGTTTGTATTAAAACAACTTATTACATAAATACTAATATGTTTAATATTATGCCTAATAGAATAAAAAAAAATCATGTGACATGGTCTGTTTTTTAGTAGTTACTCTAGATTTTCTTTCTTTTTTATTTTCCTGGGAGTAAATATTTTATGGTCAGTGACATCTATCGGAGCTGGTCGAGTAACTGGGACTAACTGGAAACACAAATATCATTCTTGTAGGTCTTAACAATATCTTTTAAGGCCAGACACGGCAGGTAGATAGGATTATTTTTTAATTTGTGCACAGTAAAATTTTTTCTGCCCAATGCATGAAATGGTTCCTACTGAGGAAAATATATCTTGAACTTTTTTCAGCCAGACCCCCCGCTTCCATGGTAACAAACAAAATGGCCACTATTTTGAGCAAATATTGGCAAATTTTGAAAAGCTGCCACTTTTTATTGAATCCATATATAGGTATAATTCTTGCAAATCCATGTTCTCTACAGAGTCTATTGTGCAATGATCAGAGCATTTTTTGAAATGTTGTTTTTATTTTAAAAATAATTTTTTGGTAAAATATGAAAAAAAATATCTTGTTTTTTTGCAACAAATATGGCTATATCTGTCAAACTATTCATGATTTAAAAAGTGTCTGATCATTGCACACAGTATAATATGATGAATGCAACACTGAAAACTTTATTTACATAGCATCATTATTCCAAGAGATATCCCGTTTCCAAATGCAGAAATGTGAAAAAAAATGTTTTTGAGAAAATGGCTGTCAAAGATTGCATAATGGATTTCATTACATGATATCGACATGCTTGATCCATGATTAAAACTCACTTAGAGGTATGTAATTGTCATAGAAGTTAACTTTGTTGATAGTATGCATACAAAGGTATAATAATCTGGCAGAAAACCATTTTCAGTATTTTTTGGCAAAAAACACCATTTCACCTGGGGTGTCTGGCCAGTACAGTGTACATCTCTAGGAGTCTATTTCCACCATCTGCCCAGGTTTCTACCCACATTAGATATTTTGTCTAATTCCTGTTGATGAAATTATGCTAATGTTGACGTGAAACAAAGTGAGTACTTACAGGAAATGTAGCAGGAAGCCGGGGTAGGGCGGTGGGGCAGGAGCCATCGACATCAAACGACTGCGACTGCCTGACGTGCGATGGAATCGTGACAGTGGATGCTACAACAGAAATGTCAACCATATATAGAGACAGATTCTTCATAGTAAATATCATCTATTTACTCAGGTTGTCACTGTCTCTAGGATAGCGATAAAATCTACTTGTTTCTGGAAGATGAGTCGACTAATTGTCATCATATACTGTGTGAGGTAACTGATGGCATGAGTCTTGAAAAACTTGTCAATGAAGTATTTGCTCAAATTATTCCATAATTATTAAAATCATTAAATGGTTTACTCTGTTCCGATGTTGTAAACCGAGGATTAATTAACAGATAATTTTCACATTTATTATGTTACAAATACATAAACAATATATTTATTTAATACTGCTGTTAAAGAACCATACATATCAACTTATAACGAGACTGGATGAAACCTGAATGGCAAAAAAGGAACGTCATCTTCATGTGTTTGTGAAATTACCACAAAACTGAGTCAAAACTGAACACTCACACATTTTAACGATATAACTATTTCATATTGTTGTAAAATAAATTAAAATATTTACAGATAACTGGACCAAAGATCTGAATAACAAAAAGGATAACTCGTCTTTGTTTGGAAAATTACCGCAAACTCACTTCATTACTCCATATAAAGTAGAGATGAGTAAAGGTAACTTCTTATACAGAGCAGTATCCAGTCCTCAGGACTGCTCAAAACACTTTATGCTTTACTCCCTGGCAGACTTGTAACACCATCTTGACTTCTCAGGGAAGCATTCAGCCACGCTGGAATTAATGCGCGAAGACTATTCGTACACAAATATCCACCACTGTCTATAGACAGGTACTCATTTATACAGCTGAGTGCACTGAAGTAATGTAGACTAAACGAATTTGCCCAAGGTTTGACACCGTCGCACAGGATTTGAACTTGGGTTCTCTCAGTCGAGAGTCCGAAGCTCTTATCACTGTGCTACTGCGCTTCACACGGAAGACAAAATTAAATACAAAGACAAAACTGGCCACTCACCAGGAGTTCATGCGTTGCTGCGTGTACTGTCGGCTCTTGAAGCAACATCGGCTGTGAGGAATTGAGAGATAAAGGCGTGGACACGTGACGTGGTGGCGCCACGGTAGGAATGTGCTGATACATGGATCGACGATCGGCGATGAGGTGAACTTCTTCCTCATGCGACTGAAGAGCGGAGACGTGAAACTGTGCAACAGCATTATCCATGACTACGTGTCCAAGCATCGGGTCGACACATTCAACATGAGCAAACTGATCAACTAAACCTGCTGCACAGTGGACACTTGCTACAAGCACTCCTGAATCCATTCTTTTTAAAAGGAACAATTCTGAAATCCGCATTTTGGTCTGCACTGTTTTATGGACATGAGGAATATCGCATATACATGGAAGAGTTCAACAAAGTCCCAAGACTGCCAACATGTTCCTTTTGGAGAGAGTACACTGTACAGTTTAAACAATATTTATACAGATGTCTTGAACCCCAAATGAATAACGATTTGTTAAATACAATTTAACCGTTAACAGTTCATGAATTGCCGTTTAGAACAACTACAAAATATTACTCCCACCAACTGATACAGTTGGCAGTAGATAAGGTTAAAGTATATATTGAAAATTATAAAATAATGTTATACATTTCATCTGATATCCAGAACAATTTGTTTAAATTTAGTCAACATTAATTTTAGTTTTTAACCATGATAACTCACCCGTGTGACGATGGGCGGCGCTGGAAAGTGAGGTGCAGCAGCTGGCGTTAAGTTGTGATGTGGCTGTCGCTGCTGCGGTTGTGGCTGCGGGTGCTGCCTCTGGTGGGGATGTGGGGCGAGGTGGGGTGGTTGAGGGTGCACGGGGTGATGCGAGGCGACCATCTGAGGTAGAGGGTGGGGGGTGGCACCCACAGGGATCTGCTGCAGACTACACATGGGCATGTGTTGGATGCTGCAGGTGGGCACGGGCATGGCGCAGGCAGGGAAGGACCAGGTGGGCTGGGTCGTACACAGGGGTATGTGCGCCGCGGCTGCAGCGGCAGCCGCAGCTCCAGCACACATCGGCAGGTGGTGCAGCGCCGTGCACATCGGGATCCCGTACGGCGCAACATTCACGGGGTTCGTCGACACTGGCATCTACAAGACGCAGCAGTAGCAACATTTAACAAGAGAGCCGAGATAGAATGGGAGTTAGGGACAGTATCGTTTGTCGGGTCTTTTGTTTTCTACGTAAAACCGAAAACTGAATGAAGCATTTCTCAATTACATTTTTAAAACATTCCCATTGCTAGCATAAATTTACTCAATCAACTGTTCCATTCATTTATAGTCTTCTGTGAGAATAAATACTTTCCAACATCTAACCTTCGTAGTTGACGTTTTTTTATTAATTGTGGAAAACGAGAAAGAGAATACTATAATACAATCACAAGTCTAATTAATCTCTACACAATTGCGATATTATGACATCATTTACTGATAATAATGATACAATTCACATAAGTCTGTCATTGTCTTGTTCGTGCAACGGTTCTCACCTGCTCAATGTCGACCACTACAGGATGTTGGTGCTGCCTCTGGTGGTGGGGCAGTGGAGGATGTTGTAGCACGGCCGCGGGGTGCATATGTCTTGCGCTCATGTTTGGGGGTGGCTGGAATGCTCGTCTCTCCGGTGACTCACTAGGGTGCGCTGCATGTCGTTCTCGATTGCGACGCCGCGTTGCAGAACTGCGAACAAAAACAATGTCTTTAGTGCAAGGTCTCTTGAAACAGGCAATTTCAGAGATAAGATTTATAAAATAAAATTATAAGATTATCATTCAACGAAACATGCTCAGTGGCATCTTATGTTTAAGGTCACATGTGGCCCCTACTTGATAGAAGACATACGCTGAATCTGTTTAAAACATACTCACAGCTTCAAATGGCTAGAAATGGCTGATTACAGTGCCCCCATTTCAGTAGCATAACAGAGAACATCTACTTCCAATGTGAACACAATAGTCAAACAGCTGACGTCACATAATAAAATTATCCATTCACCCAGTCTGTTACACTGTACTCGAGATAGCTGTATCAAGGCAATAGTTATTGCTAATCACCACCTGAACAATGACATGTCACTACTAGTAGATCCTTTGTCTGTGAATGGACCTGACATGTCAATGTGTCAACTTCGGTCTGGTACTGGTGAGACTGTCTCCTGGGCCCTGTTGGATATTGTCAATTACTCACTAGTAAGACGAGTCCCTGGCAGAGTCGCACGTGTTGTTTAGCGTTTAATCCTTAAGTTCAAGCTACAAACTCGAATGCGTAAAAGTAGAGCCGCATGACATTAAACGAAGCTCATGTATTTTTAATGTTTCGACGTGATTAGTTGCAGTTGTAAAAACCGAGATTAAAGTTTATAGTGAATTATAAAAATATTCTGAATGAGTTGCAGGTTAGTTTATTTTATGACACACCCACCCCATGTCAACCATTTTACAGATTCAATTTACATTATTAATTCCTAGGAATCAGGGCATTTCCATGAAAACAGGGAAAATGGTCTTAAATATTGTTTAGAACTTCCAAAGAATATATTTTTAATGGCGGGACTTAACGTACAGAGAAAAACAATTTCAATGTTTTCACAGTGTTATATGCTGACTAACTGATACTACCGGTTCTTCACAAGGCCTTAAACTCATGTATTTTGAAAACAATAATTATTTGTTGATATAATTTAAAACACTATGCCAATAAGGTTCTTATTAACAGGACTTCTGAAATACATTATTATAGCACATATGCTACAATAGTTTATGAAATGGGCAAAACCGTAATTCGAGTCACGGTGTAAATGCCCATCATGTTTTCAATGGAATCGACGTCTGCTAAAATGAGAAAACTAAATGGGAATATGTTTTGTCATCTGCGTAGCTTTTTTATCAACTACTGCATCACTTGAAACATGCTCTTGGTTAGATCAATCATAAGAGACTAATTAGTTAATAAGTGTACCATAATGTACTATAACAAGATTAACGACGTGCTGTAAATGTTTCATCAGCCGACATTAGGTCACTTAGCAGGCATGAAATATTAATAATTTTGTGTCTTTCACATGAAATGAGAGTGGCGTTGTGACAGGTAGTGGAAATATGTGCACTTGTTTATCGCTGTACTTACAACAGACACGTAATTCCACAAACCCATGAACGATTCAATGCTATTTCTGTACAATACTCACTCCAGAGAAACGATGGAATTTTGTTTTGTTAGTGCACAATAATCAATCGGCGCAGCTCACAAGATAGATTCACTTGAAATGATAACAGTACGTACTCATCTTTAGATAGATGATAGACGGGGAGGGGGGGTAGCGATGGACCAAAACCATTACATTGTCATCGACATCGCCTAGACTGTAGTAACTGTATGATAGGCTGTAAATGATACACTAAACTCTTCAATAAATTAAATACACTAACTTAGTCTTAGTACAGTCAGTTGGCCTAACATTACAAGTACAACACTCACTACATTTTTGCATTACACATTTCTTTTGGGTTGGCGGTGGCGTCGTTTTGCTGTCAGCCATCATTTCGAGCCGCGTGACTTCGTTTTGTTTGATCGCGGAAATGCGAATTTGTCATAACGCTGTTTCCTATTGGTTACATTACGACCAGACTCAGCGAATGAAAAACCATGTCACAACATGCTGCATACATATGCTGCCACTTGTTGCATATAGTGGAACCTAAATTTTAGTGATTGCCCAACATTGTCACAGTCCGTAATATTTTCATCCCTCACCGTAATACCGTAATTTGAGGTGACTTTCCGGAATGATTCCGGACAATCCGGAATGGTAGGCAGGTCTGACTATGTCATAGTTACACCGTCACGGCCAAGCAAATTATCATTGTTTGCCACAGGTTGATGCAATGAGCAACAGACAAATGTTATTGTAATAATGGAACTACACGATTATGTCATGGTACGGGCATCGCGTACACGATGTCGCATGCGTGACATCAAGAACTGTTGTACATATCATCGCTCGTGTAATTACTATTGGCTTCATCATCCCTGTAGGCATCCAACACACCCACCTCATGGCGGCTTCCCAGAACACACCCTGGATGTCTGCAAGGACTAGCCGGACAAATGTGCTGGTCGCCGTGACAACAGTGAACAATGGTGGAAGCAATACCTGACTACCTGTATATCACCTACGTAGGTACTGCTACCGAGTGTACACATCAAACATTGATCAGCAGAGGTGATGTGGACTGGTGTCGATTAATGCACATTCACTGTCCAATATAAATTGTATCTGCTCAGTGAGAAATAAATGTCTATTAAATGCCAATGCTAGCCATAGTCAAGTTATTCGAAAGGATTAAATTAACAAAATGTATTGTGACTAACTATGTTGTGACCACATGTCATATATATATATCCATCATGACTTCACACAGACAAACTACTTCCTACTCACCTCCTTTTTGCTCTCGTCAGACTCCTGCGTTCAACCGACAGGCGGCGCTGCTGCTGCGCTGTGCTGCACCTCCTGGTGGGCTGAAGTCGCACCATGTTTTCGGTAGCGGCCATATTGTCCCAGTGATGGTGGAAGACAGGTGGAGGGCTGGGCGACTGGGTTAGGTCTATCACTCCGTGTGATAACTTCTGTCTCTTGCGCGTTGGGCTCTCCGACTGCAAAACAAACATTGTCTCAATTAATTTACACAAAGCAAGTCCTGCAGGAAATGTGCTGACTGCACATTAATACGCCCAGGTCCTAACTAACATATTGAGACAATGGGACGGACACCCTAAGATAGATGACCTTCTTATGATTTTGCTGGAACTGCCATCACATGACGACCACCAAGAGGGTCATGTGAGAGATTAACAGCTTACACAAACACTGACAAGGGATCGAGAATGTTCCAAAAGCTCTGTAGAGCACATTTACGTCAATGTTAAGACTCATAACCTACCCTAAAAATTATGACAAAACTTGGAAGCCAGCACGCCTGTATAGGTAACTACCGAACAGCATCATGACTCAAACAGAGAATACTGCCATTAGCCAAATAAAAACATTCCTATGACCATACAGCAATGAGAAGGAGAGCATTTCCCACTAGTGTGTACACTTAGAAATACTTGCAAGATACAGAAACACAAACATGTACATCATCCAAAGGTTTGTGCAACAGTGTGATAGTTCTAGGACTCAAATATGACACATCTGCCACCACCAGAAAGGTCAACGTCATTCCAGTCCGTTTATCAGTGTATGCAAATTCTCCACATGGCACCAGCATAGCATCAATGTCATCATAAAAGAATAAAATCTATCCAATTCAAGACGATTACACATTAAATGCTTTATTCAAATTGCCGAAATATTCCAGATATCATGTTCAGATATTCCTAGAAGTGTTGTGGCCATTGCCAACTCAGAAAGGTCACGCTGGCCAAAGCCTTCAGAGTGCGTCACCTGTAGGCTTTTCTTCTCGATATCCATTCCCACCATGGCCTTCGCCTTTCATGGGAACTTAACTACATCTCACCTTACACTTGTAAATGAAAAACTGTGTTAGCATGTGTAACCAACACAGACAAATATAAAAGCAGAGGAAATTGGCAAATGATACGAACAGTTTTCAAACAGCTGTGAAACTTTAACCCATTTACTGCATGGGATATATCCACTTTCGCTAGCAGACATTTGAAAATGCATAAGTCTTCAGATGCCAAAGCCACATGAGTCAGGAGTTAGACACAAAATCACAAGATCAAATAAACCTGACAAAGTAGAAATGTTTACACCTGTCTGGCTGCCTAATCACTGGGTGGTATTTGTAGGGGCCATCCCAAAATCTGGGACTTTTTACTTTCACAAGACAACACTACTGCTAAATGTATTACATATCCATATCACAGATTCTACCAGTGTTAATGTTACACTGTGTGCATAATTCAAGGAAAGCACAGTAGGAATACAACAACACAGTTTGAAATAGGAGATGACCCCTTAGTGTGCAGCTGGTTGTCAGAGTGGGGGTGAAGGGGGTCACAGCAGTGAAGTGGGCTTTCAGCTTAGACATATGTCACTGCCTTTGCTCACCACCCACTGGCCACCACCCACCAACTGGTTCCCCCCAGGGTTAACTGTCCCAACTGCCCCTTGCTTTGAAACCACCAAGTCAACATCCTGGAGGGTGGGTGGGAGGGGGTGGTCAGGAAACTAGTAGTCATCAACATTTCACCCTTGAATACTTGGGGGAATGAAAATTCAAACTTTCAAAGAAGAAATTGCATAACCCTTGGAATACAATTTATATTTAATCATTACCATAATGAATTTATACCCAGGGTACATGAATGTTAAATTGTTAATACTGTTTTTATTGATCAATTTATTATGGACATAAGTATTGCTTGGTTGTCTGAAATAAAACATCATTATTACATGAATGTATGTATTAAAATCAAATTTCATGTAAAAGCAGACAGAACCAGTGATGTTGGCAAGGAAATGAAAATAAACACATTTTGACAACTGAATCACTCTCGACTTGTTTGTTGGCAGTGTGAATTGTAGATTGACCAGCTCTTTTACAAGTCTACCACAAAGTCCCACCAAGTACAAGAACTAAGACAGGATGACTGCGTGACAGCAGGGCAAGCCAAACGTTACCAAACCAACTTCCTTTGTGCCACAGTTATCAGCAGTGGAGGCAATGCAAACCAACTGTGTCACAACGCTTGCACGAGCACACGACTTATCTGATGTACCCGTTGACTTGCACAGAGAAAAAACACCGGGTCATCAAGGTGACGTAGTGGACAATCACCTGGGTAGTGGGAGTGTTCACCTGCTGTTAAATCGATCACAGGTGAGATGAAACGACACACAGAACCTACGCACAGCGTGGCCACCAGAATTATTATCAGTCAGTGTTTTGTAAAGAATCTGAGGAATTCTCCACCACAGTTCAATGAGAAAATTACAGCGACGCCACAAGCTTGAGCTTTGCCTCTAAACCATTTGTACTGCACTCAACGATAACATGCGCGACAAAACCAGTTCGTGTAATTGAAGGACTGGAGCATGCTTCATGCCGAATTCATGAATCCATACTTGTTTACTAGATAGAACTCATTGTGTGGGCATGTGTGTATAGCACCGTGCAGTTCAGTGCAATACAGTACAGTGGCAAGTTTGTATTATGGTACAATGCTTATGTTTTAGCTGCTTCATACATACGAAATCACCAATGCAAGAGCAGTTTTTCTATAAGTCTCTCCAGTGTAGTAATAATTATATTTGTTCCACTACTTCCACGAACCTCCAACAGCCACCATTCCTTTTATTAAGAAAATTCTCAGCAAAAAAGTCAAAAATAAATCAAACTATTTAAATCTTCAGAAAACAAGAGTAGTTTCGCAGTTCTACGTGACAAAAGTGCAGGTAAGAACTGGCAGATATCCAGCTTAGTCCTCACCATCTGTCCACAAACTAAGTACAACTTAAAAATGCAGTTGAATGGAGCGAGGACACCGAATCGTCACAGGCGGTACTTATAAAACAAATGGCAACCGAAGAAGAAAATGCACTTCATTCAAAGTGTACTCTACAGAGCCTGGCCCACTAAAAGGCATTAAAGCAGAGAGGCCGTTAGCGTGCACTCAACCATTCGGTGACTGGCCATCGCTGAGGCCTTCTGAGGCCTTCGTTGACCATGCTATCTGAAAGACCCACCAATTTCTAAGACCCTGCCTACACTAGCACAGAGGCTCTCGCACACACCAGTGAATATCCATAGCTTTTCTGTAAATAATTCAGCGGCGTGCGCGACGTGGCGGCTACTCAGCAGGCCAAGACGTGTGTCGAGCTTCATCAAAACGAAGCTCTCATTGGAGCCCATGACCATGTCAATGTGAATGACTGACCGATACACGGCTACAGTTGCTGTGGCAACAATTTGTTTGGCACCGAAAACGAGATGCAGAGTACGATATATATTGAGAGTGGACACAACAAAGAAATTAATAATTCTAACATCCATGGATTACAATGTTGAGTCAGTGGTGTGTAACCACTGAGAATATTAGTGTTGACCTATCCCATGTGTAGGAGGGTTTGGGTCATACCCGCACAGATGGCTATGTATCGACACACCGCAATGTCTGGTCAGGTCAGGAACCCAACAAAACATTTCTCTTGTATGTATATATGTTACTCAAACAAATCCAAAATACAAATATTCATATAAATATATCGGCTAATCTAATTCATGATTTTTCATGTTAATTTAGCTGCCTGTTTAAAATGTGACCACTGATTACAGTGACACATTCACTCTAGAATGTATGTGGAAATCTAGCAAAACATCTTGGAGAGTGATTTTACACATCGCAGAAATCCTACAGCTGCTCTAGAATGTCAAAAAGACAATGCTTTAGATTAAACTTGTGAACGTCAGGCACGGGGGGGTATCATAGGCACGGAAGAAACCTACAGTGTCGAGGATACCACCTGAAGCAGCACCTCGCACTTGACAATGCTACTGAGGCCAATATACTGACCCTAATCAACCAGTCTGCCGACACTAGCAGGACCACACACAATAGTACATGGCTCTTTAGATATTTGATGTGGTACTGAAAATGTATATTACCACCTTTGGTCTGTGGTCACGTTAACCCATTCACACAGTTGCATTCAATGTGGGGTGTCACAAGAGTGATACAGCTGTACTGATGCAGGTAGTGTGGTTTAACCCTTTACGCCCGGTGACAACAAAGGTCAGACATTGGCCACACATGTACAACATTCGTCCTGTAGATATTGACATACAAGATCACACTGTTCAGTTACTTTATGTGGGGGGGGGGGGCATGTTTAAATTATGTCTGGTTTAACGTACTGAATTGATTCATGGAACTTTTAACGAAAACAAACTAGTATAAAACAGTTAAGTTAAAAGTTACTGCTTGTTGTGTACCTAACGTTTAATCCTAACGTTTTAGAAATATGTATGAAAATATGGATATTGGAATTGCTTGAGGTCACATTTATTAGGTCTATTATCGTAACACAAGATGCAGCTGTCGTGAGATGTGTTGTGTGCTGCATGTGTCACTAAATAACACAATACATTGTTAGATCATTAATGCTAATATTTATGGACAAACATGCTGAATGACACACTAAATTAAATGCAACCATGACTAGCATTTATCTGTATCAGCCAGGTACATCAGCAGTAAGGAGACAATCTAGATTTGTAGAGCAGTGTGCTTATCACTTGAATCAGGGTAATAAGATAATTTTCCAACAGTAAAGGCTGCATCAGATACAGAAGAACTGCATGCAACATAGATCAAGTTGCCCAGCTGCTGCTAAAACTCACAAACAGATAACAGTGGTAGGAGCTATTGGCCATGCTAACAGCACAGGAAAAGTAGGTCGTAAAAGCAACTTTGTTTGATAGTGGACCTCAAGAAGAAAGTCTTGGCTTTCTAAGTTTCCAGGATGTGCACTGATTAGGATTCCTAGCAAACGGGGATTGTGTGTATAACGTACAATTTGTTGTATTTTTTATAAAAACCTGTCTAAAATAGACATGTCTACAATAGACAAAGTAACAAAATGATTAGTTTGCACTGTTCGCTCACTATACCTGTCCATTGCATTTAAAATCTGGCTATAATGCACACATATAAATGTTGCGCAGTCCCAACAATGTCCATCGTGGACACGTTTTACTGTATTGACACCTTGATCAGAGCAAAAGTGTTTGAAATAACTTACTGAACCACATTTTAAAACAACGTTTTGGTTAGTACCTGTTAATTTGAATGTTTCTGGACAAATATCACATTTACAGTTGTATGTGGAAGATATGTAAATGTATAGGTGTTGATGAAATAATGATCACAAGACCCTAATAAACTGTGTCCACTGATATCGGAAATTGTCAACAGCTGTTTGTGAATCACTGAATGTATTCATTGGCAAGGTTGATCTGCATAACCAGATAACTGTCATTAGATTTTAAATGTGGTTTATTAAAACACATCTGGGCAGTCTAGATGTGATTACACTATATTACATGATTTTACGATGAAAATTAACATATTTCGTAATGATGACAGCCAGGAACCTTCACAGACTGACAGAATAGATAAGTCCAATATTAATTGCAGACATTCAAGACCAGACAGATCTACTGACTACTTAGACCTTGAATGCACTGACCAGCCATTGCCCCAGGGTGCAATTAAATGTCTGTCTGTTTGAAGAGATGTTACATTTAGCAATGAAGTACTAGGTGAGCCATAAAACTACAGCGGATGTAGGGACAATTACAATAGAATGTTACATGTCTGAAACGTATTGCTTGAATTTGCTTCACCTGAATTTAAACTGATATCGTGTTGCATGAAATAAACCAAACCCTCTGTGAGTATGATCATGCAGTGTCTGGTCTAACATAACTAGCGTTCATTAAACTTATCAAAAAAATATATAAGATGTTCATTATACTTTACTTAATTTGACAAATTACTTTACTAGATGTTCAGTTTCACCTATGGTAAAATACATACATACCATGTAGGCATAGGAGAATCCCAGTATGGCACAGCTAAGAAATACCAAATATGACTAATTTAGTTGTTTTATTTTACAAATGGGCTCAACAAATGCACCACCAGACTCATGTATGTGGTATTTGTATACAATTATTGGTATTTTATTTGATATTATTAAGTAATTTTTTAATTATTTTATTACAAATTACTCTCAAATGTCAAAATATTATATTTATATCAGTGCAATATTTATGTGCATTCTGTTCCAAACCGGCAAGGCTTGGCCCAAGGACCACTGTAGAAATATGTATGTACACGTTTTGTGTAATACTAATATTTTTTGTATTATAAGTACTACAAAAATTATACATGTTGTATTTAACTTTATATTGAATAAATCAACAAGTATATCGGAAACTTACACACATTTCCACATGACCTTTGCAGAAAGTTGGCAAGTAAACTGGTTGGTAACAATACCGTCCAAGTTTCTGGAGCAGGGCCTGGTATGACCGTGCAGATATCGATCGGTCGACACGCGATTGATGCGTGTACCACCGGGCCGACACCGATCGATCGCGTACACCGGTCACAGAATGCACCGAATAACCGCCCAGCTGGGGTGTACTCAAATGATATGTATACAAGTCGTACATATGGCTACATTTTTACGTTTGTCCATGGCTAAGAAAACAGGCATGCCCCACACAAGCTCTGTACAACATTATCAACGCAATGCTCGTCACTCAGTGTCAGCACACGCAGCGGACTGCCTTCGGCTTCGCGTCTCCGAGTGCGTTTCGACGCGTAGCGCCGTTGTTAACAATTTATAACTCTACCCACAAATGGGATTTCGACTGGAAAAACGCACACATTTCACTGAAAAGCAACGCCATGATATCCGGCAACGTGTTGGACAGAACGGTTTGGAAATCTTACCGGCATAACGTGAATCCGGGGTAGGGGCGACACAGGCCCAGACTGGCGTGGCGATAGCAGTGGTATGTGCCAAGTCGACATCGCGCTGATATCCATGATAGAAACGTTCAAAACGGCGGTCGCTAAATCCTTTCCTAATATCTCGTTCAAGCCGTTCGAATCACCAGACACGGTCACTCACTCGCACGTATATCTTGGTTTCTTGTGCCTAAAGTCCAGTAAATATATCTGTTCCAACAGGATACACACTTCGCGAAAGGTGACCGCGATTAAATACACACGCACATGCTCGGTCAGTACGCCTGTATGACTCAAAGCGGGAATCTAGAACAGCGCCGATGAGGGGTGACAGGTTGGTATTTTCTAAACACTCATCCGTCTGATTCCGTTTCAATTCAACGGTTTTCTTTAATTTCTTCAGCCACAATCGCATAGTTAATATTTAATCCAAAATAAATTACATCTCAAAGTTGCCGCTCCATCTTATGCAATTTTAGTACAATATCGGTAAACCTTCAGCCCCGTTCGACTCACTAGTCATTCGCGCGCGTTTAAGCACGACGGACGATACCAATAACACAAAGGGGCATTTGGTGCGTTCGCGAGACAAATACATACGAAGCACACGCGGGTCTGCTGCATTTAGCACAATCTATCGAAGTAAAATATATTCAACATTAACACGGTAGTAATATCACTGAAGCCGGCAATTAAATATGAAACATGCAGGCAAATTGTGAGATGACATTTGCTGCAAAATATGATCTTACGACGCAGGCGAACAAAATGGACGGACCCGGACTACAAAGGCTACAACGGGGGGCGGTCACACCGACATGATTACTTGAATAGACGATTCGTAAATGTGGGTGTACCAACACAATACTACAACCCACTTCATTAACATAATTTTTTTTTACGTTGCTTCAAATGTTCATAATCAACGAATTACAAATAGTAACATCTGATCTTTTTTATATCTTTACAGTTATTCTACTGAAGTACTACTGATTTGGGTTTTAGCAGACATGTTTCACATACTGTATTTAACGTTTTTACCTGGCAATTCGGCACTGTATTTGTATAGCCAAAAGGAAGACCAACAAAACAAACAGTTTGCAGTATTATAAAAAAAACATATTACTGTTACAACATGTTTTTAATGTACATTTCCAATTTAAATATACCCTTTTTGTTATGTCAAAGTTTGTGTTAAAATTGTATGATCAGCTGATCATATACAGTTTTGTGATAAAATTATCTGCACATAGTACAGTCTTGTATGTAGAGATTGTGTCACTGTTGGTCACTATAGGAGAGACAGTCACTTGGTGCAAGGCCCCAAGGCCTTGTGTGATAAAGCATTACACCTAACCTGCAATGTTTGCAGTGGATTACTGCCCAGCACACAGCACAGATGGCTGCCTAGCAATTAATGCCAGTGGTTTGACTGTACAGAAATAGTGCTCTCCAACTAAATCTTGAGGTGACAATTCAGCTACTCCAACTTCCTCTTTATAAAGGATTGTAAGCATGCAAGACATTTGATAGAGTGGGACTATCAAGTACTTCCTACAATGGGCCAGATCGTAGGTAGACTGTCCGGTTAACTATAATATGACCATCTGATTCGTTGGCCTAGGCTTCCTGTGTCCATGTTTTCTTCTTCAGAAAACCATATTTGTATTTAATTAATGCATTTGATCAACTACACACCAAATTCAACGTTGTATATTTGTTGGACTTGACCTATATGAATATGCACATTTTAAGGCCTGAAATATTTGACCTGTATGAACATCTGAAATATCTGCAAATGCATATGTACATCACCTATCGTAGTTCTTCACCATTTAGTGCAACCATTTCCAGATTCTCAATTTTGTTGTTACTAAATGGCTGATATTGCATCTTTGAACTAAACCTTGCGTATCTGAATTTGTAACTGAATGCATTTGTATTTTATCAAGCGATTTTGCATTTGACATAAAACACATTTTATTTTAACTTTTCAACTTATGTTAAATATTTTAAAATGGATACATGGCCAACTACAAATGCATATATTAATAAAGTATTTATAGTTGACATAAAAACAAGATATCTGTATTTAAAAATATGTATATACATGGCTTCAACCCTGTTGGCCATCACCCATGGTATATACCCCCTGCCTATACAGCTGGCATTCTACAAGATAGATGCACTGACTGGCATGGTCACAGTGTGCACTATAAAGAGACTACTCTGATAGCCCAAGTGAGGGCCATTACTGCTTTGCCCTATCTACACTCTCCACAGCAAACATCATCCGGCCACCTAAAATAGAAGCCCCCAGGCCCAGGTTTACCAGAATCACAACATCAAAGGCTTCTAGCCCATGCACCTATCTTGTTCCCATGTCACAGACAAATTAACAGCAAACATCCCAAGGAAAGCCATTATGGGATGTGAGGATTATAATTGTGTTTCCTTTGGTGTTCCTTGTGTCTGTGCAGTGCTTACTGGTAATTGTACACTGGGAAAACAACAGGTGACATAGGTGCAGCCTAGCTGTTCACACCTCATTTGGTGACACACCATTTGGTCATCAACACAACATTTGGTCCAACAAGACATTGGGAAACACAACTTTTGGTCAACACAACATTTGGTTACGACAACATTATTTTGGTCACACTCTTTATCACATGACATTTGGCTATACAACTTTTTGTCACACGACATTTGGTCACATAAAACTGGGTCACAGCTACATTTTCCCCAGGCTGTCCTGCATGTTGTGGCCCAAATGTCATGTGACCAAATGTTGTACAGTTGTGAACAAAATGTCTTACGATCAAGACAAATGTCGTATGTCCATAGAATTGATTATGGAAGGTAATTCACTGAGCCCGTCACAAATGAAAGTCACTAATGCATGATGGTCAAATATATAACAATAGATTTTGTGAGTAGATTAAGTAATACGCATAATCACTGCACTTGTCTATTTGACAAAAGTTTTTTTTTCTTCAAATCATCAATAAGATTTACTGAGTTCATCTGTTCAGTTAATTGGCAAGTGTCACTTGCCTTATGTTAACAGTATATCAGTTCAAGCTACTTCTGCCTCATGTTGCTGAATTTCAACTGGATCCAGTTAAAAATAATTTAATCATTTATGCAAACTAAACAACACGTCTGCACAGACAAGTCATGTCAAGTGGACAGTAGGTCTGTTTGATTTTTTGGCAAAATGATTCTAAAAGGAGACGGAATAAACTAGAAAAGAGGAGGGTGTTATTACAAACTAGTCACCAACAAGGCAACAACTACAGTTGCAGGTCATTTAAAAAAACAGCTGTGTGACTCAAATCACACTGGTGTGTGGCTGGCTGGTATGTGGCTGGTGTGTGGCTGGTGTATGGCTAGTGTGTGGCTGGTGTGTGGCTGGTGTGCGGCTGGTGTGCGGCTGGCTGGTATGTGGCTGGTGTGTGGCTGGTGTGTGGCTAGTGTGTGGCTGGTGTGTGGCTGGTGTGCGGCTGGTGTGCGGCTGGTGTGTGGCTTGTGTGCGGCTGGTGTGTGGCTGGCTGGTGTGTGGCTGGTGTGGCTGGTGTGGCTGGTGTGGCTGGTGTGTGGCTAGTGTGTGGCTGGTGTGTGGCTAGTGTGTGGCTAGTGTGTGGCTAGTGTGTGGCTGGTGTGTGGCTGGTGTGTGGCTAGTGTGTGGCTGGTGTGTGGCTGGTGTGCGGCTGGTGTGTGGCTGGTGTGTGGCTGGTGTGTGGCTAGTGTGTGGCTGGTGTGTGGCTGGTGTGTGGCTAGTGTGTGGCTAGTGTGTGGCTGGTGTGTGGCTGGTGTGTGGCTAGTGTGTGGCTGGTGTGCGGCTGGTGTGCGGCTGGTGTGCGGCTGGTGTGCGGCTGGTGTGTGGCTTGTGTGCGGCTGGTGTGTGGCTGGCTGGTGTGTGGCTGGTGTGGCTGGTGTGGCTGGTGTGGCTGGTGTGTGGCTAGTGTGTGGCTGGTGTGTGGCTAGTGTGTGGCTAGTGTGTGGCTAGTGTGTGGCTGGTGTGTGGCTGGTGTGCGGCTGGTGTGGCTGGCTGGTGTGCGGCTTGTGTGGCTGGCTGGTGTGGTTGGTTGGTGTGGCTGGCTGGTGTGGCTGGCTGGTGTGGCTGGCTGGTGTGGCTGGCTGGCTGGTGTGGCTGGCTGGCTGGTGTGGCTGGCTGGTGTGTGGCTGGCGTGTGGTTGGCTGGTGTGTGGCTGGTGTGGTATGCCATGCTTACTGGCTGTACAACGGAGAAGGACTGGACCAAATGTTATATCTCAGAGATCACCACCCATGAGGTCAGCATCTGAATGGTTGCTCCCCAAAATGTAACAATGGAGTATTCCAAAGTGTCAACAATAGTGTTTAAAGTTACAGATAGTTATCTCAAGTAATTTCTGGGCATTTTGCACACAGCTTTGCATTGAATAAACAAATCAGGCTTTCTATAAATACTAATAATGGCATTACTAATATGTAACTGAAAACATTTAAGTGTTACTTAGGTTAAACAATAAAGGTGTGTTTGCAGTTTGTAAGACAGATGAAGAAGTTGAGTTGCTACTCTCTCTGTTGGGCGAATTGTGCACAAAATACAGTAATAGATAACACAAGCATCAGAATGGGGAGGGGGGGGGGTGGGGGGCTTGGGAGCTGAGACAAATATTTCCTCAAGTGGGGCGGGGTGCAGTTGTAGGTTTTTTGTTGAGCCTCAAGGAGGGTTTAATCAGAAGTTTTCAAAACATGTGAAGATATGCAGTTCTCCATAAAACGTTGCACACCGTCCTATTGTAGGTATGAGAAGACGTGCTTTGGATGTTGCCTTCAAATGGCCCCAGTCTTGTTCCTAGGCACAATTTAGGGCAAATTGTTATCATCTACTACGTGGCCTAGCATAATAGCATGTCTTTTTCATTCACAAACACTCACCTACTTTACATAACACACATGGAATTGACATCAATTTATCAGCATGAACCAAAATTTGCCATTAATCTTGTTCGTAGCGGTCAACATCTCTGGGAAAAAAAACAAGGCCAAAGTGACAGAACACTGAGCATAATGCAGTGTTTTTCCCCTTATTTCTGCCTGTCTTTGTCAAGTTGATTTCTGACACAAATTCGCAATGACCACTTAGGGGTCTCAGACCCAGGGTTTTATCCTTGAAGTCAAAGATCAGTTTTTATCATCAGCGCTGAAAAATGTTGGATCCCAGCTAAATGGGACATATGAAACATAACGTGCCATAACCCGTCTCGGTTTTTCATAACTGGGATCCGAAACAGATCGCAAATATTTGATGTCAATTTTCGCTGTAACTCGTCAATGCAGCCAAACCAGTCAACGTAGCAAGTGCTGGTAACAGTATTTACAATTACTTTCATAGTTTCCCCAGCTACACAAATGCTTGTCTACAATAATTATATTGTCTTGTTAATGAAATTTGTTTAACAGTTGTGGTTCAATTTGAATATTTATATATATAGATGTCATTGCCATCTAGCACTCCTCTGTCCTGTCTCAAAGATGTTTACTTCATTTAAAGGCATAGGTTTTTTTGACTCACAGGTCAACATTGTATTTAATGAATCAGATTTATGAAGTATGGGCTGGGCTGTTTCACATGAAACGTAAACTTACAGAGACAAATAAATCTAGCTGTGATCAGGCTTCAGATGAGGCAAACATCAGTGAGACTGAGACATGACACAGGAGTGAAATGACAATTGTTTCTACTGATCCAACTTAAAACACTCAAGTTAAGCAAGAAATGTTAAAAAAGTTAATTAGCGATGCAGTATTTCTGTTGGCCACCATTTGCCAAGGACGGTAACAACGAAATACAGTTGCCAGCACTGGTACATTTCCTACGATTGTTCTAAATTACGTAAACCATCCACCGAGCAGTTGAGAACATTTCATGTAACTTGCATAGTTTTGTGAAAAAACTAAACAAAGTTTCGTAATCTTCGTTAAACTTCCAGTAGGAATTCTTCGTGAAACGATCTTCTGTATATATGTTCATACGTACCACCCTCAGACACATAATACCGAACCAACTGGCAAGTTGAACCTAGAGCTGCAGAATGAACTAGCAATATCATGTCCTGAAGATGGTTCCGTACTGTTTCTGCTAGTAGGTCTAATGTTGCATTTTCACTCAGCTGGTGAATAGATAAAGTGCTCTGCATAGCATGAATGATTTTAATCCAATATGTCAACCAAACGAGCACCACATCATGTTGAGTAGCCACCTGCATAAGTCCAATTGGTGAACGATTTTGTCAGGGAGAATTTGCATTTATGTTACGTGATCTAACAGTTGAACCCGATTTTGAAGCAGTGACCAATCAGCACCCACCAGTAGGTGAACCTGTCATGACCTGTCATCAAACCTGAGGCCAGAATCAAGAACTAGGTCACAAAGGCTAGACACGTTGCTCGACTAAACGCATTCACAATTTAGGTGCGCATTATCGTGGACATAAAAATTGTACGATAAACTGCAAAGGATTTTAGCTGCTGAAATTATCTATCCCAGACTGCCGTCATATTGGATGTTGTTCTTAATGTCAGTTGTTGAAATGCCCATTTAATTGAAATGCCCATTTAATGTTAATCACGTTTTGCAATAGAAAAAGTTGAGAATATCTGCAACTGATAGGTTGCACTGTGTATTTGGCCCTTCTGCAAGTGTACTAGGATTTAAAATAAAATCTATGTGAAATTCTAATAAAGCAAATTTGTATATGATTGCATTTATTTTGGTTGGGAATTTTATAATTGAGCATATTTATATTAATATTTTAAAATACAATGTACCAGATTTCAGATGTTCAATCCACGAAAGCAAATTTGACCCCAACCGTGGGAAACATTTAATGTAGCAATGTTCAATTGACGGTGCATATAAAACTTCCACTGCTGCTGACCAGTGTTAATGTCCACGTCTGATGGTCAGTACACTTCAGACCTGCAGTGGTTTAACCTGTTTCGTCATTCTGACCCAGTTCAGAAGAATCCCTTTGCATGTAGCAGCTGTAGGGAATGGTCATTGCAATGACATCAACTGACTACTACCACTGACCACCTGGCTGGACACTCCTACTTCTACCCACCTGCACACACACGTAGGTTACCGATTCTAGAATGTCCACCTGCCTAGTGCCTACCACAAACACAGCATGAACAATGACAATTCATAGACAACTATTCATAGATACTGACGTAGTATCATGTATCGGGACATTTTCCCACTACTGAAGAAGCTACTTAGAAGGATGCCGTCAACTGACAAAACCCTCACATTTTCTCCAATGAAGCTAAGGTGACGCAGCAAAATTATATTAGGAAGCTCCCCTAGTGAAGCTAGGATGACATTTAATAATAATACTAGGATATTTTTCTACATTCTCCCCAATAAAACTAGGATGACGTTTAATAATATTCTGGGAAATTTGTCTGCATGCTCCCCGATGAAACTAGCATGAAATAATTATATCTGGCGTAGATTTTGATATAAAATCTAACAACTATTATTGTGACACGTGAGGTACAGAGGCTGGATGAATGGAATCGTGTCTAGTACATAGATCTCACTTGAACAGACACAACTGAACACAACAACAAGAGGCAGACGTCTAAAAACCTGACACATGGACAGGAACTGCATTGAACATCCAAACCTTATCACAAGGAACCTTTCTAATGCGGACATTAGTTACACCGAAGGCAGCCTAAGACAGGCCAACATTTACACCTGCCCTCATATGTTTGTGTGATGCTATTTCGAGGAAAGCCTCATTTCCAAGAAGATGGTGGAACGACTGATCAAACGGTCAGTGAACCATGGAGTTAGGTGAATGAACGGATTCATAATTAATGATTGACAGGAAACATATGGATTGGCATCTGTCAATCACTGAAAGCACCTGCACTAAAATGAGAATGGAATAGTAAATTACATATTATCTAGAACCGGTAAACATTTTCACAGAATACCTCCTGCATCGTAAGTAATAATATGACGCAAGTACCTCTGAGGACCTTTACTGGTTCTAGACAGGTGACTTGGCAAGTGAATTTGGACACATGAATCGAAAATGATAAAGGTTGCTTGGTTAATCTGAGTAAAAATACTTCCTCTGCAGTTTGGACCAAGTTGGTTGCTGAATCAACTGCAACAATAGTTTAATTCACAAGATTAATACGTCTAATTGATGGTTCATCCTTATGACAGTAGGTAGCGTTACCAGGCAACACTTGTTCCATGAATTCCGTACCAAGAATGTCAACAATATCGTCCTGAACACCTCATGAGGTAGCCTTTGTTTCTGACTGCTTGGTACAAGACCTTTCTTTGTTTCTCAATGCCATCATCTGAGAAGGTCTCAACTACTTTCATCCAGGATACGTCTGGTGGAAAATACATAATTAGACTGAAGTTACATAATTATTTGTAATTTTAATCATAATAATAAATAGAGTAGATGTTTTTCACATAAAATGTCTGTACAGCTGGTTCAATAAAAAAAAATACTGTCATTATATTTTCGTCTTCTTATGACTAGCTCATCACCCTGGGTTAGCCATAGAGCTGTATGACTAGCTCATCACCCTGGGTTAGCTATACAGCTGTATGACTAGCTCATCACCCTGGGTTAGCCATACTGCTGTATGACTAGCTCATCACCCTGGGTTAGCCATACAGCTGTATGACTAGCTCATCACCCTGGGTTAGCCATACTGCTGTATGACTAGCTCATCACCCTGGGTTAGCCATACAGCTGTATGACTAGCTCATCACCCTGGGTTAGCCATACTGCTGTATGACTAGCTCATCACCCTGGGTTAGCCATACAGCTGTATGACTAGCTCATCACCCTGGGTTAGCCATACAGCTGTATGACTAGCTCAGCACCCTGGGTTAGCCATACTGCTGTATGACTAGCTCATCACCCTGGGTTAGACATACAGCTGTATGACTAGCTCATCACCCTGGGTTAGCCATACTGCTGTATGACTAGCTCATCACCCTGGGTTAGACATACAGCTGTATGACTAGCTCATCACCCTGGGTTAGACATACAGCTGTATGACTAGCTCATCACCCTGGGTTAGACATACAGCTGTATGACTAGCTCATCACCCTGGGTTAGACATACAGCTGTATGACTAGCTCATCACCCTGGGTTAGACATACAGCTGTATGACTAGCTCATCACCCTGGGTTAGAAATACAGCTGTATGACTAGCTCATCACCCTGGGTTAGAAATACAGCTGTATGACTAGCTCATCACCCTGGGTTAGACATACAGCTGTATGACTAGCTCATCACCCTGGGTTAGACATACAGCTGTATGACTAGCTCATCACCCTGGGTTAGAAATACAGCTGTATGACTAGCTCATCACCCTGGGTTAGCCATACTGCTGTATGACTAGCTCATCACCCTGGGTTAGCCATACAGCTGTATGACTAGCTCATCACCCTGGGTTAGCCATACAGCTGTATGACTAGCTCATCACCCTGGGTTAGCCATACAGCTGTATATAGTTGTATATGTGGCTAGAGCTTCGGTTTCAGCATTTTAATTCTCTAGACTTAGAGAGTGCCCAGTAGGTTGGACATTTACCCCCGTGTGGGATCTTTTACTTCCCCTGCCTGGCATAGAAACCAGATAGATGGAATAAAAAACCACAGGCAATGTGGGGTGAACAAAATTGCGCAAATTTCTAAACAGTGGTTCGAACTCTGATCCGCTTGACCAGCAGTCTGGTACTGTACCGCAAAACCACCACTCCATAAAAAACAAATATAGTATCAGAAAAGGTTGCATCAGTTTTGAAGTTCCACTTGGCCTACAGTGGGTTCCTCACTGTCATTGCCAACTGTCATGGTTGGTATGTGAGGACCTTTGTCCTCTAGGTCCTATCCAGGGGGACCAATCAACTGTCATGGTTGGTATGCGAGGATCTTTGTCCTCTGGGTCCTATCCAGTGGGACCAATCAACTGTCATGGCTGGTATGGGAGGATCTTTGTCCTCGGGGTCCTATCCAGTGGGACCAATCAACTGGCTCACAACCGCAATCTCATGAGTCTTTCAGTGTGGTTTTCCTGTTTGGATACCACATTAAACATTGACCACCCCTGCACAACCGCCCTGTATGAAAAGGGCTTCGTCTAATGCCATCTTAACTACCAGTTGCGCTGGCAACCCCGTCACCTGACACAAACTCTGGCGTCTGCCTCCACCACAACCACAGCTACCATAGTCACATACAAAGGTGTCTTTCCGTCAACTCCAGACGTTGTAAACCACATCATGAATGGCCGTTGGAAGGCGTAAGGGATCTAGAATGGCTACAGCACTGGTTCCCTTTGGCGCAGGCACACAAACAACGCAGCAGTGAAAGCACACACGTCTGCCTGCCCATGGGCTGTGTGAATCACCACCTACTGCAGATTTATGTCCATGTTGGCACAGTAGTGCTTTACATAAACACCACCAGGTGTCACTCACGGTGCAGGATAGTCACACTTAGAGACAGGTATACTGTTCGGTGTTATTGTATATATATAAACTCTATCTATTGTAACTTATTAACCATCCAAATATGTTTAACGGAGCAGAAACAACTTCTGAATTCAAGTTGAACATTTTCAAAAATCGCTGCAGTGTCTCTGAAATTCCAGAATAATAATTCAAAAGAAAGCCGTGACCAGACGCGACAAAGTTTCTAATGTCAGGATGCTGTCATCATGACTCTGCTCATTAAACCACGTGTCTGAAAGTGGCACTCTGCCATTATAAAATGAATTCCTCCATAAACATTACATTTCAACAAAAAAAGGTTTATTAAAGCATATTTCGGTAGTCTGACTGATATGTTATATACTGGTGTATTGTTTATGCTGTCTAACATGATTACACAATAAAACACGAACAGACAACCCCCTTTAAACGTACTTATGGTGTGATAATAAGGTAGGTGTCACTCCTAATGTTCCTTGGAACTGTGGATCGACACAATAATAGGGAGAGAGATTCCTCCTCCCCCGCCACGTACAAATACATGTACACACAAGATGTCAATCCTGTCAAAAGTACCTCAACCAACCTTAACCAAACCATAAACCCTTTTACACATCAGACCAACCATAAAAGGGCATTTGTACATCTAAGGATGGGGCATGACACATTGAAGAGTTATCAATCATTGATAATTCTTGCCTGTCCACCACAGATTAACCGATGACTATAACACATCCTCACGCACCAGGGGTCGCTGCTGCTGATTACGTCAGTGCCAGTCAGTGCCAGTCAGTGCCAGCCAGCAGTACCCCTAGCTGATCGCTTTGCGAAACTCTGAATTTAAGCTCAGCCTATGAAATCGCTCACTAGATCATTGGATGTCGGCAGGTCATAATAAAACAAATTTCAACCAACTGTGGCTCGTGTTACCTGGTACATGCAATGTTTAGGAAGTAGAAGCAATTATTCGAATACACAATACCGCTCAGCTGCTCGTGCTAATGGGCGAACCGGTAATTATATATTGGGATACCCAGAAGTCGTTTATCCGTCTTCAAATTGGGGCGGATATTTGCGCTGTTCTCGCGGGTGATGCAGTCGCGACTGGCAAAGTCGATTACTAGTTTGACTCAGCTAACTTCCGCACTTCGCTTAGGGGATCAGCCAGGGCTAGTTTTGCATGGCAAACAGCCCTGGCTTGCGAGGATGATATAACAGGGTGATGGGTCTTTTGATTAGTTCTTCAGCAGAACTCTACACGTAACAGTAAAGGTAGCTTCTTATGTAGCGCAGTATCCAGTCTTTAGGACTGCTCAAAGCGCTTTACACTTTACTCCCTGGCAGACCTGTTCAATCAAACACCATCTCGACTTTTCTGGGAAGCATTCAGCCACGCTACAATTACTGCATGAAGACTATTCGTACAAAAATACCCACCACTGTCTACAGACGGGTACTCATTCTTACGGCTGAGTGAACTGGAGCAATGTGGAGCAAACAAGGTTTAAAATGACTGAAAGAGGATTAAAACCAGAAATATTTAAACTGGGAGTCCTTCGCTCTGACTGCCACAGCGGTCATTGTTGAAATGGAATCAACAAAGCCAGACATACTACAGCTGGGCTGCCATGACAATCAACACGTGCTACACCTCTACACACTGTCTGTTGGGAAAGCCTACAAGCACCAGCAGCTTACAACACTTCCACAGTGGACAGGCATCAACACACTCTCACTAGCCATGGCCACAAGGCCTGACAGGACAGTAGAGAGAGAGAGGCTGACCTGGTCCAGAGACAGGGTCACTCCCATCACGTGTATGTTGGGTGTGTTCCTTTGATGTCCAGCTCAGGAAATCCTGTGTCCAGCAGGATAAACAGGTCTCATCCAGTGAGACCCGGATCAGGATCATCCAAGGGACTGACTAGCAGTCAACTGTATATCAATCCAAGGGGCCGTCTAGCAGTTACAAACCTGTATATCAATCCAAGGGGCCATCTAGCAGTCACAAACCTGTATGTATCAATCCAAGGGGCCGTCTAGCAGTCACAAACCTGTATGTATCAATCCAAGGGGCCGTCTAGCAGTCACAAACCTGTATGTATCAATCCAAGGGGCCGTCTAGCAGTCACAAACCTGTATGTATCAATCCAAGGGGCCGTCTAGCAGTCACAAACCTGTATGTATCAATCCAAGGGGCCGTCTAGCAGTCACAAACCTGTATGTATCAATCCAAGGGGCCGTCTAGCAGTCACAAACCTGTATGTATCAATCCAAGGGGCCGTCTAGCAGTCACAAACCTGTATGTATCAATCCAAGGGGCCGTCTAGCAGTCACAAACCTGTATGTATCAATCCAAGGGGCCGTCTAGCAGTCACAAACCTGTATGTATCAATACAAGGGACAGTCACAAAACTGCACAAATGTTTTGCTTTTGAAGTATCCAGTCAGTAAGACAGTCACTTATATCATTCCTGCTATTCTGTGGTACCTATTTGATATATTTTTGTCCAAGACTATATTCTTTTATACCAACAACATATCAGACTTTGAACTTGCTGCAAGACCCATCAGGAGTCTAACATTAAACCAATTTGTTAAACTATGGTTCAAAGCCAAATTGGCCATGCATCATAGTGGGGCAGAAAAATCTAAAATATCTTCAGATGCACCCAAGTTCGTCAAATTCAAGGCCTTATATAAACAATGAACACTAATAAAATTTGTGTCACCTGACATAAAATTAACCACCCAAAAGTGCCGTTTAATGGAAAGACGGTAAATTATTAATAAATAATGAAATATTTATATTTAACTGATTTTATAAATCCACTCTGGCATGTGGAGGTGACCCCTTCAGTGGAATTTTATGACAACTGGAACCATCAGTTTCGTTTTTACAAACATGATTTCTTTACTGCACCCATAAATGCTGCCCAATCAAACCAGAAACAATGGCACAGGAATAAACTGTACAACAAACACCAAGACACATGCACTGCTAAAAGCAAGACCTTTTCAAAATGGTATTTTACAGGAAACAACCGACCTTGCCCGATGTCAGCCAGTGCAGGAAAGCCTTGGGGTACACTGATAATTATGAAGAAATATTTCCATATTGAAGCCGATGGCATGTCAGTCCAATATAAAATAAGCAGTCCCTGGAAAAACCTATTTGTAATTTACCACAGCAAATTTAATACATCAAGCTATAGGATTGCGATAACAGAATTTCTAAAGCAAATATCAGTGTTTTCAAACAACATAATTGTTATTAAATTAGTACGAGTATGTTGTTCATTATTAAACTTGTATAGCAAGTCAGTCGGTATTTCAAAATATCCGTAACGACTGACAGCATGATTATCGCAAAAATGTTCAACAACAATTTGTGTTCTCAGAATTATAAAACATACCTAACTGTGGTTGTAACGTTCTGTGACAAAAAGTTCTCCCTATGCCATAAATCCTTGGTGAGCCACACCAAGTGCCTAGACCTAGCCTAGTCCCTAAGGCATCCATCCATCCTGCCTTGTCCTTTCCCAACATAACCTGTCCAGTTCTTTCCAACCAACAGAAGAGTCATTTCACAAGAATCTGTCACCAATCTAATGCACAACAGTTCTACTACAGAGTGTCTGTCCTGACTCACAATGCCAGGAAGCCCCAGATACTGAGTTTTCCTGGCCATGAATCCTGGCTGACATGATAACAGATAGCATTGCAAAATAAACATTAACCCTTGTCCAGTTGAGAATTTTTGAGCCATGGGAAATCTAACAAGAAGCCAGCTGTGGGCAGTAGATTACAGCCACTTAGGGGGTCAGTCTCTATGGCTTCATCACCAGCATTTTCACCTCAGATTAAGGGGTTCATTTATGGCAACCAATAAAAAACCAAGCTTGTTTATTCAATAGATGACACAAGCATTACAGTGTTTTAAATGATCCTGCATTTGAATAGTGGCAATAACCCTATGTCTGCAGAATGTGACTTGACCCGAAACAGCAGTTCAGCATAGCAATACCATGGAGTGCCAGGGGTTAATGTGGAGCAATCCTGAACAAGAACAGTCTTGGAAAGGCATGTCAAAGCTTTCCGCTGAGTGTGGCAAACGCCTTGGGCTGTAAATCCATCTACTGTCACCTCAGACCAGCGTAGCCATAGAATGAGTTGTCCTACAGAGCAGTCCATGTTGATTCTGCAGAGCAATGTGTAAATCCTGAGCAGGCATCAACTTAGAAACAAAGAAAACGGTTTTTCCTGCACCCCGTGTCATTAACAAGAAACCCCAGTCAGGTTATGACCTTTTAACCTCTCCTACAAGGCAGTTAAACCATGCCCATAAACCAAGCTGTTTTAATAGCTGGTTTCACTGGTTGGCTTTCTGTCTGTATGCAAGGGAAGAACCTCAAGTGACCTGGGAGTGACCAAAGGATGACCAGATGTGGTCTGATGACAACCACAGAAGACAAGGAGAGTGATCAAAGGGACTCCCTGCCATTTAATAAGCAGGATGTTTGCATGCGTCCATGGAACCAAAGACTGTATCCACACCCACAAGCCAGTTTAATGTCACATAGAGCCCACGCACACATGCGCATGTTGACACAGATACAAAGTCACAAATTTACAGACAGCAGCCAGGGGTAAATGATGACACTGTGTGGGGAAGTGAGACAAGGCCAAGGGGGTAACACCCTCTCAGCTACACACCTGGTGGTGGTGGTGGGGGGGCATTTTTTGTGGGTAAAATTATGTGTGGATCATAATAAATCGGAAATATTTTATGACTGTCAGCTAATTTGTAGTTAGACTTAGTGTCGGTTACATCACGTCAATTCCATGCCAATTATAGCAAACTGATTCCAGTTCCACCTCCAGAATCCCAATTTCAATTTACAAAATATCAATTCCAGCTACCAGGTTTATATCGTAATAACAGTATCACAAACATGTAATCAATGCAAACAATTACATATTTTAAGCGCAATTTTATTTCACTTATAAACCTATTTTACAATGTTATCATCCATTTACAGTTTCAGTTCATTTCAATGAAAGAATTTGAAGTTTATAAAAGCTGAAAAGTTACACGTAACAACATTTTTTTTTTTTCAATTCTAAATATATATGTATAATCAATTAGAATATAGGTGTTTCAACTTCAATTACAATGTACTTGTAGTTGACAACATCTGAGAGTTTGTCACGTACAGAAACATTGCTAGTAACCAACTGTCTGTCACTAGACATGATGTGATTCCCCCAATGGCTGTCAGGCCACAAAGTCTGCATAACATAGCTGCAAGTTTAGGTCAACGAAACCATTAACCGAGAAAATGCCCCACAAAGTCACTAGCAATCAGGCTCGTATTTATATTGGTGGGTAAGCACAGGAAACTAAAGCTATCCACCTGGTTAAATCCAGAAATCACCAGTTACTGGAATCACGCCTGTCAGCTTAGATTTAAAATTTAGATGTTTACTGGATGGCTTAGTAATCTGTCCAATCCCAATTTTACACAATTACCTACAGTTTAATATACAATACTGCATCAATAAGAATCAATATAATATAATATAACTGTTAATTTAGATGTACTTTCAGATAACAAAAATTCAGATTATCTGTGCAATGATACGAAAGATATACAATGTCTAGCTGCGTCTCAGATAACTAATGAAACTCATTGCATATTCCTATTAACATAGCCGACTCACACTTGGTACACTGAAGGATAGATGTGCACTTCACAAATGATAGATTCACACTAGACTTCCACGCACATTCACTGTAGTTGTTTCAGCTTTCTCCCCAAATAACTGTTTCCAATCTCAATACACAGTGATACGGAACGTCTTGTGGAATAAATGCAGAATTTGAATTTCATCGTATTCTGTGATGCATACAATATGTGTAGTTACGACCAGTAAATCCATATCATCTCTAAACCTGTGTCATTGAAATCTTGCATTAGACTAGAGATGTCATTAGGCTATTGTAATACACTGTCTGATCTCGTACTGACCATATGACACGTACTGACCATATGACACGTACTGACCATATGACACGTACTGGCCATATGACACGTACTGACCATATGACACGTACTGACCATATGACACGTACTGGCCATATCAAAAACACAGGGAAATTTACACAGGACAGATAGGATTCCCAGTTTTAGACTAGGGCATCTTTTCCAGATTTGGATATCTGTTATTCTTCACCCACAAGAACTTTTCTAACAATTTGTTTCCACAAATTCAATAGACCAGCTGTTAGAATACATAGATCTTATGGAAGTGGAAGATTTATTAAAACAGAATATTATATTAGAAAGCAGGGAATTGACTTCAGCCACTAAATACCAAATGACGATTTCAGTGGCTGTTTCTGCCTGTTCCGTTTATTTACAAGACAGGCACCATAAATACAATCTGCAGCATTCCCCGCATGATGGAAAAACAACACGCAGACATCTCCAAACAATAAGTGTAAAGTAAACAGGTACATGGCCTGGGGGAAATCACCAAAAGATTGACATTGGAACGTGTCAAAGCGGAATTCACGAAATTCCTGCATTTTATTAACAATTTTTTCCATAACATCCACTCACCTTTCTGTCTGCGTCAACCGCGATTATGCTGGAGTAAAGCTGTGGAGAGTGCGACATTTGCTGGTTGTGCAGATCTGCAAGACAAGGGAGAATGGGTTAATAATGCATGGCAGGACACGAAGGGTTAAATGCAGAAAACTGGTGACAGCTGCATTGGTGGCCTGTGTGTTTGGACTGATGGCAGGAGCCTTGCTGGTTGACAGGGAATCAATGCAGGCGCATGCAGGCGCATGCAGGCTGGCAGACGTGTATGCACGTGCACACACAATGCAGCAAGCGCATGCATGCACGCACCCCGCATCACCAAATGTGCAATGTAACTATCTTGTTACAGTAATTGTCTGTCCACTTCTCAAGTATGTATCATCTAATACATTTATAGATGGAAATGGCCGGGCTGAAAATGATGTTTTCTGTCATCTCACTCGACTGGGCGGAGTGGTAAATGTGCCACATGATACTGTCACAGTATGATGCCACTCTCTCTAAACACGGCAAAATACGTCACTGTGCTATTAATACAAGCTTTCTTTATTCAAAAATTAATGGTTGGTGAACAAATACCTACATGCACCAAAACAATGCATAGGTTAAAACTGTATCTTTTGTCAACACAGCACAATATATTCACCTTCCTTTTAATAAGTCAACTTGATGTAAAATGATTATTGAAATTTTTGTGTGTGAGTTATGATTAATAACGAAAACTGCTACACACTGAATCTCTGCATTATGTCGACCAATTACAAACAGTCAGCAATCAATCCAAGGAGATCCTTATTCAAGGAAAGACACACCAGTCCAGCAATTTATATGGAAATTAATCTAATGATTATATTAAACGTAACGTAATATGTCTTTGTTATTTGACAGTTTTGCAGCATAGGGCAACATTTTGAATCATAGACTTACTTCCTGTTCCCCAATATGTGCGTAAAGATTCTGCAAACAAATTATTCCAGAGATTTTAAAATCCGGTCGGCTTCTCGCAGCACTTACAAACATGTTGTGTATTCTAAACAATGAGTAGTTATTTATTATAGTGTAAGTATCGCTGCTTCAAGAAGTTTCGCCTAGATCGGACCTAAATTCATAATTATGGATAGGTTTACTTTGTCGAGTACGTGGCACTAGTACAGAGCATAGAGCATGGTATGGAAATAGTTTGGCGGCAGACATTAAACTTGAGAGGAGTTTATTATTAAAACAACTACTTGTATGAGCGTGTGAGCACCCACTAAGGACACACACCATTCCTAACATCGTAGTACTAACAACCAACTGAACTCAGTTGATCTTTTTACGATCAGATATTCCAGCGAAGGAATTAGGCATACTGTACACGCAGCTACAGTTTACAGCTACAACCAATTTAGCCTCGCTTTCATATTCACCTCTGCAATACAGTCACTTGTGTAACATGTCTATCTAGCAATTACAGGTGCTCTAGCCTAAGAATAGTAGGATAGCTCCAAATGATTTCTGTAACAGTAAAGTATACATGAGTAGTGCTGATAATACAGTCACTTTGCCATTCAGGTCACCTTGCCATTCAGGTCACCTTGGCCCAGTCCAATGGATGCCTTTAATGCTAGGCACACACCAGCCGATTTTTGGCACACACCAACCGACTAGTCGGCGTAAAAATCGTTGGCTGATGGCAGTCGGTTGGTGTGTGCCGAATTTAAGCCCGACGGTTGGCCTTATAGCGCCAACTAACGCCGATTCGAATGTTGAATCGGCAGTCAGCGTCAATCGGCGTTAGATAAGGAGGTATTCGGTGACAAGTCAGCGCATATCCGATGACGAGTCGGCTGGTGTGTGCAGGTTTTTTGTCATAACACGACGGTCGGCGGTAACTTGGCCAATAAGGAATCATTGCGCGATCATGTGATAGTCCTCGATACAAGTCAAGGTTAAGCCCGGCGTCTTTTTTGAGTTTTTAAACCATTTCGGGCCACATGCTTTCATTTTTTAATTTCATATTTTATTGACCTGGCGCGTAACCAACGTTTCAGAAAGTGATAGATTATTTGGTATCCTATTGTCATTGACCATCATCATTTTTTTGCTTGTTCTTAAAACAGGCGCCACAAATAAACCTAATTTCCACCTGACTTTGTCAGTTTGTTTCACGCTTCCGACAGGAATCGCCATTTTATTTTGTGAAAAACGCTACCTCTGGTGGCGCTGCTACCGGGCGCATATATATTAAGCCTTAAAAATCCGCAAAGCGGCACTAGTTTTTGAGGAATTCGTTGGATGAGACTGATTACATTTAAACATAACTGTTAACTGAAATGGCTAAATATAACGTCCTGCGTACTGTTATAAAACATAGCTCGACGCTATGCGTTACTTTGCTGGAGGATATGCTAAATGCTTAAGCCATATCGTCGTGAAGGCTGATGGCGAAGCTCCAACTTACTATGTAACAAGTTTCATTTTTCTGATAGCCGTTTTGGCCTAATTTTTACAAATGTTTCATGTGTTTATTGTATCGAAACACATTGTTAACTCCGTAGTAAACACGCGTATTTATAGTGGATTTTTTCCACAAGGATCAAGCCGAGCACCGACGGTCGGCGCGAATCGGTTGGTGTGTGCTGGCTGGTGTGTGCGGGCAGAAGTCGGTGCTAGTCGGTGCTAAACGCCAATTAGTTCCGACTGGCAACGCATGTCGGCGTTAGTCAGTTGGTGAGTGCCTAGCATGACTGTGAGGTTCCATTATATGCCTTTGTTTCAACATATACACAAATCACCTGACACAAACTGTTTCTAAGAAAGGCATCTAGAACCTGGCACTGGTGGTGATTACCTTGGATTCTCCCAATGGAATGCTTTTGATAGGTCGCACAATGCACTGCAGCTCCCCTGGTAGGCAGTGCGGTTACTATCTAGTGATCAGTGGCCTTCTACAATTGCTCGCTCTCGCGAACTAACCAAGCCTGGACACCTACGCTAACCACAATGCAACCACTCGCCTAGAGTTACCAGGAAACATGCTTTCCCCGGTCTTATTTCAGCCACAAGATGTTAATAAGACTGTCACTATTGTGGGAGGGAGACGCCTTCATACTGCCTACAGGGTCGGGCAAGTAATCAGCCAATAACTCTGTAATGTCATGAAGAACCTTGAACTACCGACATCTGGAATCTCATCATAAGTGTCAACATCTGTTTGTGTAACTAAAAGAGGGATAGTGCTCACGGAAAAGCACAAGACATCTCTGCATCTCAAATGTCGTCGATTTTTACTGGACTCATATGGTGTTCTTTTCACCGTTCACCATTTTTATTTGCTGTACTTGTTTGCAGTGAAAGCATTCACGAGAAAATGTGAAATCAACCGAAACTATAGAATTATCATATACATGCCTAAATCAAATGTGTGCAAGAAACAGATCAATCTTACTGTAAAAAAGTACTATTTTAAATGTTACAAAAACAGGACATTTCATCATAAAAAGTGGAAGAGCAGGATTGAGAGGAAAAAGTCTGCCAGAAAGTAATAATATTGACAGTTATGAACATTCTAGTAAGAGAATACTTTCTTCAATCAAGAACATTACTTTTAAAATACATAATTATTATGAGCAATTACTGGTAGTTCCATAACTTATATAATGAAATACCTATATATATATATGCAATTTATTAATTAGCCACTCATACACAAATTTGTACAATGTCTGAATAGTTTAACTGTGTTTCCCTTGGTATATGACATGCGAGGCAGGCCGCCTCGCCGTTTTTCTGCCGCCTCGCCCAAAATATGTCAAAATTGCTGTCTCAGCTACTTAGTACACCCATTTTTTTGTTTCGCGATATATATTCAGTGTCGGCGAGCGGCGCAAAATGACACCACAAAGTCACTTATATTCCTGCTAAATCACAGATTTGTGGCAACATCGTTTAGTTGTCTTAATGTCACTCAGAGCCGGTGGATTCACCTCTTGGAATTAACTCCATTGGACAACGTGAATGACATCATTTGTCAGTTGGCCAATCATGGAATATTCTCGCGGGATCCCTGGTCTCCAATGGTGACACCATGCGCAGTTTCAACATACTAGAAATCTAGGCATTCATGTAATTCACCCAAACGGCAACTGAGTTTGGGAGACATGTGGAACTCGGAGAAAAAAGAAAAGAAAATGGTAGCTGAAGTAAGATGTATTTTGTGCTCAATTTTAGTATTATAGTATCCGCCCACAATAAATCATAATGCTGATGTAGTCTTATGTTTAATTTCTGCTTTATGATGGTGGTGAGAGTGCACTTGTGTCGAATCCGGACCCTTTTGAAGCCCAAATAGCGACCCGGTTTGCGCTAGTCTGTGCTGCTGCAGCCGTGCATTACCGCACCGTGCACGTAAAATGAGCGATATAGCAGCGTGTGTTGATGTAAACCAGGGCGCTATTTATGCCTCCAAAAAAGTTATTAGATGCAATATTCTTAAACGTAAATATGCCTAGGATAATGTTGACTGATGGAACTAACTCACTGATGTATCAAAGTTAAGCAAAACTCAAGCCTATTCAACTGATGTTCTATGCTGTTTTAAGCAAAATAAGAAATGTGATTCATAAGATATCTTTGTACTAAATATATAATACATATTCCGACAGAGTTGTGCAAACACTTTTGGGAAAGTTGATTTGAGTGAAGTACTTAAGAATCTAAACCACCAAAGTTCATATCTCATAAAAGAAGCCTATTGTCCCAAACCGTGTATATTAACAGATTATCAATACCTTGGGATAGGCAATGATATATCTGCACAGAAATTGGATATATTAAACAACTTACACTGTTTTATAAAAAGGACACGATTTAAAAAACGTTTTTGCGATTAAAAGAAACATACTTTTGTGGCATTCCAGAAATGACTGTTTAATTAATTGCATAGCATGCTAGCAACAAATAAAGTATAATCTTTGGAACAGAAACCACCAATTTAACATAATAATATTATGATATCATCAATCATTTAAAGGTGATGATGGGGAAAGTCTTCAGATGATATCATTGTCACCGACTCTGTCAGCGTGGTAACAAGGTTAGGGCAAGAAAAACATCATCACAACCAAGTACCAGTGGCCAAATGGAAACAACAACTCAATACTATGAAAATTACAGATTTTTATCAATCATGATTACTACATACACACATAGTGTAATAAACATGTTTACAAGCTATCTTGTTTCATATCTTCCCCTCTATAGTCAAGAGTAAAAGTAAAAACATATCTCAGAATGCACCATTTAAAGCTAGTTAAAAAAAATCTCTGTGGGAGCATGCCCCCGGACCTCTCTAGCAACACTTTGCGCCTGTGGCACTTGCGTAGCCCACAACTACCACCGTGCCCATCATTGTACCCAGGGGGAACACTGGGTTAAGTACTGTTAGTTTTAATAAAATATTGCACAGTTGTACAAATGAGCTGGTTCTTCACGCTCAATACTGGATGGATTCAATCTGTGTGAAATAAGATGGACATGAGACGAGCAACAAAACTAATCGTAGAGACAGCTTAAAAACTATGGCTTGTAATTTGCGAGAAAGGATCGCAATGTGGCATTTGTACAAAATAAACAAGCCATGTCTGTTGTTGTAGGCATTACTCTTATGCTTTGTAAATATCCAACATCCAAAATAAGTATTTCCACTTCATATTATTAGTTCAAGTTCTTCATCATGGTAATTGCATCAATTACAATAATTGATTACATTATTTTTCAAATAAATTTTACATAAAAACACTCAATAAAAAATGGCATATCACACAAGTAAAAAAATCCATATTATAACTCCTTACCGAATCCTTAATATATATATGTCATTTATTCGATTTCATGTATTTGAACTGAACAAAATATAGAATTAACCCATGTCTATAAACAAAGCACCTAATTGATCAATAGCAATTTAATCCAACATAAAGTACTTGTTGCTCAGAGTTGAATAAGAATTAGGTGTTGTTTATGTTTCAATAATATTACATATTTATAAACATGTTTTGATATTACAATTTAACAGAATCATTTAAAGATCTCCCAAAAGGGTTTGGAGTAACTGTCGCAAAAAAACAATGTTCATTCCGATAGCAGGATCAATGCCTGTTATCCCCTGGAATGCCAATTCCTGTGTTTGGTATGCGGGAACAATACAATTAAATGATGCATTCTGCATACATCAGTTCATAATTTATATGGCTTGGTAATCAAAAAGACAGAACAAAATGTTAAAAGATGCATATTAAATCATACATGATTTAGGTAACTGCTACGAGAATGGAAATGATTGGCTATTTTTCTAATAAATACAGCGTTATTGCCAACATCACTGACAATGTTGATGTACTATGGGCTCCACCTAGTCCCAGTGTAACGTACAGTCTCGTAAAAGGAACAACTTTAAATGAAGGTTGGTTGTCTGTTCATTTTTTAAGGTCAAATCAAACCAAAAAAGTGAACACTGTTTCTGGCGTATTAAACACCATTTGGCGGGCAGTATACTTTAGTATTAAGAACATTATAATACAAATTGATAAACTTGGTTTAATGCATGCTTGTTGACGCAACATTCCCATTTCATTTCCAGCGCGTCTCCAGTTTGCAACTGCACATGTGCATTAGAAGTAACGAGTTGTAGCAGGATAAGTTAACATTGGAAAGCAGATAAAAGGATTAGATCTTACGTTGTATCACCAGAAACACTTTGGCTACTAATGGAGCAGGCCATGAGGTTTACCAACTAATGCAAACCAAAAAGTGTGGAGGGAAAGTACTGCCACTTCCAAAGACTACTCGAAAGATAATGGTTGCTTTAATAAACTTTAGTTTGTTCAACAGCATGGCTCACTTCTACGTTTATCCAGGTGGTGGTAATATTATTATTAACCATAATATTATTAAGGTTATGTAATGTGACCTCACTGAAGGTGATTGGGACAACTAATACATCACTGTGACATTGTGATAACAATCACACCCAACTTTGCCTGACAATGTATTGGCAATGACATAAAACATTGTTCTCTGCAGTCCACATGAAGTCACACGTCCAAACACCACACAGAATACTTAAAAGTGCCTCCTTTGTTGGATTGTTAATTTTGCAAAAAAGCAGTCCTACCCAGTATTCCCAATGACTAATGCCCTCATCTGTGCTACTTGTGTGTGTAGTCTTAGTGAAATCACAAGACGAACTATTCATTCAACAACCAGATATTTAGATATTAGATATTTTCTAAATTAGATTCTTCATACGAAGGTGCAATATAATTAAATGCATGCGTTTCCGTGCTGATGTCGTCAACTTTTTTTGGTGTCTCAAAAATGATGTAACAAACCAATTCATTGGGTTGATAGCTAAATGTCAGCCCAGAAATTAGCTTTAGTAAATTACCAAATATAACACCACCAAAGTAAATTCTTTCGACAATTTAAACAAATGTACAGACTTTTAAAAACCCACTGCGGGTCTGATTCGTGGTGGGCTACCAGTTGACGAAGCAGCTTTAAATAATGTTTTGCCGATTCTAATTAAAATTACTCATCATAACGCAGTAATTTGTGGTTAACTATACATGTATTTGCTGCCACGTAATACCAGAGAGGACAAAGAGGTACCACGTTGCACTTGGTGACACTGTGCGAGATGCCCCAGGGGTTTCTAATGGTTCACCCTCATAATAGGTGCAACTATTTCTAGCTCTGTACCACAGGTAAGAAACTACACAATGCTGTTATGTCAGTGGCTGTAATCCATTTGAGGACACAGGCCTACTTTATTAGTATTAATATTATAACGAAAGCATTTAATACAGCAATGGTACCATGATTTGTTTAAACAAGAATGGTGAGGAATGTGCTTAGAATTGCCCAGTAAAATGGAAAATTGTACACCTTCATCTCAAAATCTTCCCATGCCCAGTCTTCCAATGAAACAGCCCCAAACCAACAAACTGTTTGTGAATAATAATCTTCTTCAATTTGCATACGTTGTATTCAGAATACTGTTGCCCAAATTTCTTTGCAAAACTGATGTCTTTTTCCTTTTGTTATCCTGCCAGTTGCTGCCACCATTTTGAATGCATGTGATAGTCTCCTCTGTAATCTGATTGTGTAATTCTATGGTTTCTACCGGAAATTCAACTTTACCATCACTATTGAATATCTAAATAATCATGGTCAGTGATAACAGAGCTGTGGTTATTTCTGTTATTTATTATTGTTATTTTTTTAAATATTTTGTTTTAAGTAAACTGAAAAATTTAACAAAGCATCATATGTGATGACTGAAATTTGTTTGGACGTGAGAAAGATTAGGAAAGCTTTTTCATTGCTGTTGTGAGAACCAGAATAAATTTCAATTCTTGTTTTGGGTGGATCCATCAAGGGTTTAAATATATACCACCATTGGTTCATGAAAATGTTTTCAATGGAAAGCGTTAATAGTTTCTGTTGACAGGTGACACTAATCCACAATAACTGGCAATTTAAAAAAGAAGAGTGCATAAATGTTACAACAAAATCGAACCCCATTAGAAATAATCTTTTATTAGTTTCCTTCACTTTAGTACAATTTGAAAACCATTCGACAGACTGCTCCTGCTGGCTAATAACAGTGACCAATAACACATTTGAAAGGCCAAGTACTCTGGTATTCATGCAGGACCCCTACATCAAGCCTAACCAGACAGATTGGTAAGCAAGGCTCAGGTAAGCATTGCCGGGGAGGGGGGGGCAATATAGTTAAGGGGCCATCTCAAACAACAACATAACATTTTATAAAAACATACAATACAACGTGCTGTTGTTGTGAATATTTAGAACATGGTGATGGAGATAACATTTGAGACATTCACCATTTATTTTCTTGAGGGCTATAAAAGAACTGGTATTCGGTGCTGTGCTGGAGTATGTGAACATACATTAGCATTGATATGGCAGCTGCTGCCAGGACTAGCCAGTAAATGTGTCCACTTTATGACTGACCATTTGTACAGCTACTGGCTAGGCTTGGAGACACATCTGGACTGGCCTAATGACATGTGACAGTCTAGACACAGGGCAGTCCAGACACAGTTGAATGACTGCCAGTGATGGATATCAAAGTTATCAACTCTTAGTTACATTCTGACTAGTTGTAGTTACCAGTCCTTAAACAGGATTATTACAATCTCTTTTTTTAATGTAAATGACCAATGAAAGATGATTTATTTTATTTTTAGGTTGCATGTCAGAAAGTTTTAAATGTACCCTTTTCAGCATTACAACTTGGGAGAGTTCAATTATTAATTCTTAGATGATCATTGTACGTGTTTTTTTACACCACTGGTTTGAACCTGTGAATTTTACTCATCTGAACCGGTATGCTGGAAAATATTACATTGAAATGTCTGTGTGTAGTAACTAATGGGACATGAGGTTTATTTGAAGTCATCCTTGGTTCCCTGTAAGGGGTGACTAGTTTGAGGGAATTGATAACGTGTGTAGGTATACATTACATGGATTCTTGTTCAAATCTGGCTACATACAGTCCTGGATATTACTTGGAATTGGCTAGGTTGAGATCAAGCATAGCCAAAATGTCTTCCACTTCCGCTGGTTAAAAAAGTCCTCAGGCAAAATGTCTATTAGAAAAATATCCAGATACCAGTTTGCTCCTTACTTTGTAGGTCTGCTCAGTACGTTGTGTCTCATATATCCGTGTGCCCATGGGGCCTAAGTGGGGCAGTGCAAGACTAGTATGCACTCGAACAACTAACTGGCGCTGAATACCTGTATAGAGGTATTTTTATTACGTTAAATCAGTATACCATATGGTATGCTTAATATTATTTTGACGCTTTGCAACCACATGAAAGTCACCAAATTTGAATGCAAATTACACAAGATATTCGGCACATTAGCAGACGTGCACAGACAAATGCACTACCTAACTTCACTTATGTATCCAACGGTATGTGTTTCCTGCACAGAGTGTGCCAAACATTCAGCAACCAGATATTTTCTTGCAAACACATCTCATAGTGCTTTTTTAATACAAAATAAATAAATCTTAGCAGAGTTTTTTAAAAGTAAGTTTTTAAAATAAAATGTGCATCGATCTCACTTTGCCTTAGTTTATATAGAACCTAGGTTCATGCTAGCCATTAGCCATGTATCCAATGGCTAAAAAATATTAAGTTTGGCTAAACAAAATGGAAGATTTAGCTGGGGGAAAGTTGGCTGGGGAAAGCAATCTTTTTGCTAAATGATTAAATGGGGAAAATATGCTACACTACCAACTCCAAGCCAACAGTGGTAGGACATAACTGTAGTTAATTATTATTTGCAGCATGGCTGAATGCTTCCCAGAGAAGTTGTGATAATAGTAATAATATATAATAATGAGTCAACTTGTAGAGGGCCATAAATTTAGTCAAAAGTTCATCCAGAGGCACTAAAATAGATTAATACATGAATATTAAAACTAGCTAGTTAAATAAATGATAATAAAATAAATAAACTAAATTGCTAAAACCGTGATGCATAATGCATAGGCAATAAGATTATGTGGTAAAAGGATATATCTGCATCATAAGACATAAATAAATTAGTTAAAAGACAATAAATTATTTTAAAACACTATGTCATACGAGATCACAGACTAAACTAAACATGAAATGCTACACGGAAGAGGTCGGTTTTTAAAAGTCGTTTGAATGTGGCTATCGCTCTGTCTTTAATTGTAACGGAAGAATGTTCCACATTCGTGGGGCCGAAACTGAGAAGGAGCGATCGCTGTATGTGCTGTTGGACGGCGGCACATGCAGGTTGTTGTTGTTGGCAGAACGTAACGCACGCGCTGGTCGGTACGGGTCGAGGAAGTCGGTGATGTACGACAGTGCAATGCCATGCTGGGCTTGGAACGAAAGCAGCAGTATTTTGTACATGATACGCTGTTTCACCGGAAGCCAATGGAGCTTCTTTAGCACCAGGGTTATGTGCTCTCGCCTGTTGCAGCGGACTACCAATCCAGCTGCTGAGTTCTGCACTCTCTGCAGTTTAGAGATAAGAACGTCTGGGATGCTGAACAGCAAAATATTCCCGTAGTCGAATCTCGAAATCACCAGTGAATGTATTATTCGAGCCGCTTCTTTCTCCGACAGACACATAGAGGTGGTGTTCGATTGAACAGGTCTGCCAGGGAGTCAAGTATAAAGTGCTTTGAACAGTCCTGTGGACTGGATACTGCGCTATATAAGACCTTACCATTACTTTAGTTCTTCCACCCCACTGGCCATCTCCCCAGCTTGCAGGACCCAGTCAGGTGTAACCCACAACCACTCAGCCACCCTCAACCCTTTGTTACACCCCTCAATGCACTTCCTGTAGCTTTGTGTAATTCAATCGTGTAATTCAATTCTTTATTTCCAATTGAGAATACAACATACAATATATATACATATTATAGTTGACACAGTTCAACATGGAAAGGGGGAAAGTAGAAGCTCATTGCTTATTATGCACTTTCCCCGACATCATTATAACATGGTCATAATCTTAAACACAGTGTTAGTAACATAAAGAAAATGCTATTGTTAAAGTGAGACCACTACTACAATCGTGCTTCCAAATACTTTCTGAACCTTAACAATAATAACGAAATTAATTACATGACTTATACTCTTCAATTAAGTAATTTTTATATTGTTTTTTGAGATTTCTCACAGTAAGTGATCTCTTTATGTGCTCGTCTAAACAATTCCATAATTTAATACCATACACAGATATACACTTAGCCTTTAACGTGGTTCGGGCATAAACATGTTTTAGTTTATTTCTTTGGCGTGTTACATAGGGTGTAGTATATTTGGCATTGAAAAAGAATTGAAGGTTTTCAGGCAACAACTTATTGTTAGCTTTAAACATTACGATAGAAATGTTTAATTTTATTAAGTCATAAAGTTTAAGAATGCGTAGATCATCAAATAATGTATTAGTATGGCTTAGTGGATTCTTCTTACATATTATTCGTACAACTTTCTTTTGTAATATATAAACACCGTTAATATATGTTGTATACGCATTTCCCCAAACTTCGCAGCAGTATGATAAATACGGGAGAAATAATGAACAATATAGTATAAAAAGCGACTTTTTATCTAATAAATATTTAGCCCTGTAAATAATGGCGATAGTTTTTGTTAGTTTAGACTTGATCATATTTATATGATCTTTCCAGCTAAGCTTATCGTCTATTAAGACACCTAAAAACTTAGTAACATATACTCTATCAATAGTTGTATTATCGATTTTTATATCAATATTTGTTGTTTTACTATAGTTGGTAAACAACATGTAGTTTGTCTTAGCAACGTTTAAGGATAATTTATTTACTGAAAACCAGATATGTAGATTTTGTAGTTCGTCGCTGACAATTTTGCTTAGCTGGGCTGGATCTTTCCCAGAACAAAATATATTTGTATCATCCGCAAAAAGAATGAATTTTAGTATATCTGAACAATTACAAATATCATTTATGTATAGTATAAATAATTTTGGACCCAGAATGGAGCCTTGTGGTACTCCACATAACACCTGTAATAAATCTGAATTGCAGTCATCTATGCTGACATACTGTAGTCTGTTATACAAGTAACTTTTCAGCCACTCGCTGGCCATCCCTCTGATGCCATAAGCCTCTAATTTTCGGAGTAATAAATTATGATCAATTGTATCAAATGCTTTTTTTAAATCAATAAATACACCAATTGTGCAATTCTTTTGGTCTAAGGCAGCAGTAATATTTTCAGTTAGTTCTAACAGAGCCATTGAAGTTGACATTTTTGTCCTAAACCCATATTGACTGCTGTTTAAAATGTCATACTTTTCTATAAATTTATCTAGCCTAGAATTAAATAATTTTTCTAATAGTTTTGAAAATTGCGGAAGTAGAGATACTGGTCTATAGTTAGTAAAAACATTCTTTTCCCCTGCCTTAAATATAGGAATTACTTTGGCAATTTTCATTTTACTGGGAAATACACCACTACTAAATGATTTGTTACATATATGAGTAAACGGTATTACAACATTGGAAATTACCTTTTTAACAATTATCATATCAACATTGTCATAACCTGTAGATTTTTTGTTTTTACAACCGTTAACAATATTCATCACTTCCTGTTCTTCTACCCCAGGTAAGAACATGGTGTTGGTGTTCGTATTTTGTAAAAAATCAAGCACACTTGTATTTCCATTTGGTACTCTTATATTTTTTGCAAGATTTGGTCCTACATTTACGAAAAAATCGTTGAAACCATTAACAATATCTGTTGTATTTCTGGTCAATCTACCATTGCTAATGAAAGAGTTTGGGTAACATGACTGTAGTTGTCGTTTCTTTATAATTGAATTTAAAATTTTCCACGTACCCTTTACATTATATTTTTCTTTGACTAATAATTTATTGTAATATTCTTTTTCACAAAATCTAAGAATAGAAGTAAGTTTATTTTTGTAAGTTGAATATTTACATTTAGATTTTGTTGTTCTATGCCGCAAAAACTGTTTGTACAAATTATTTTTCTTTTTACAAGCATTGCGCAAACCTCTATTGAACCAGGGTTTGCTCTTTGAGGTAGGTGTATTCATGCATATTTTCTTAATTGGACAATTCTTATCATACAAGCTGGTGAATATGTCCATAAAATTAGTGTAGGCTATATCTGCGTCGGATTCATTTAAAACCGTATCCCAGTTTACAGCAGAAAGATCACTGTTAAAGGATTTTATACAATCATCACTCAGTTTTCTGATACATCTGTATTTGTTTACAGTGATCCTATTTATATGTGAACAATTACAAACACAAAATACAGGTAAATGATCACTAATATCAGTTATAAGTAACCCGCTAGTAATACTATTATTCAGTTCATTTGTGAAAATGTTATCAATTAAAGTTGCACTGTGATCTGTAATTCTGCTCGGCTTGTCAATTAAGGGATATATACCTAGACTAAACAACATATCCACAAAATGTGTTGTACCATTGTTGGTGTTATACTTTAAAAGATCTATATTGAAATCACCACATATAAATATTGTTTTGTTAGTGTTCCTAACTGTCTTGATCATTGATTCAAGTTGATCAGTAAACATATCTATATTAGTTCCTGGCGCTCTATATATACAACTAACCATGATATTTATGTCCTTGTCATGGCAGGACATAAATGTTTTTGAAAGGTGCCCCAGGAGACAGCAAAATGAGGAGCCAAGTGATGCAGGGCCATTAAGGCTTGGCAGAGCATAATAAATAGTTGCAAGGTAAGTCATGCAGGGTGAATTCGCACAGGGGGGCAGGGTGAATACACAGGGGGGCAAGGTGAACATATTGCCTTTACAGTGGGCAGGGTGAATTCACAGGCAGTTTTCAGCAATTTAACAGAGTTCTCTCAATGTACGTCTGATGATTATTTTTCATATCTGAATTTACATTTTTATCTGAAACAATTAAAAAGGGATATCAAACATATGTAAAATAAAATTAATATAAAAACAATTTGCAGTGTACATCATGAGGAATGTATAGTTCCAAAGATATATACTGTTTCTAAAATGATTGCAAGAAAAAATATATATGACAACTACATCTGAAAATCTACCCTTTTTATAACTTTAGGCATTTTAATCTGCATAAAGCGTTTAATGTAATTTAACTGTTGAACTAAATTCTGCCGGTTACCAAACCATAAACTACTTGAATACAGAACCATCAGTAAAATACAGCCAGGCAATAAATATATAGACTCTTCTGTAGGAGTCTCTTTCAACTACTTCACTAGTCTCACTAAATGACAGGTGAGGTTTGGAGACACAGGACATTCCAGAGGGTGCATATATCCAGCAAAGTTCAACCAGACTGTCCAACCCTGCTTCACTTTGTGACAGCCCAGCCCTGGGGTAGGTGGGTAGTGTTACACTTTACTATGAGCTCTGCCTGGCACACTGACACTCCAGTGATGAATGGCACTGCCCTAGTTCCTCCAAGCACCAGGGTCACTGCACAAATACACAATGAGGATGGGGGGGGGGTGGGGGGTAGCTAGCCAGGGGACCAACTACAAACAACACATTTGCAAGGTAGAGTGTGGAAGCAATGATGGGATACCATGTCTGTGTATGAGGGTGGGGAGGTTGAGGGTGGGGAGGTCTCGTGGCTGTGTACTGAACCCCCCATAAATGCATACATGGCAGGGGGGTCACATCCGATGTGTACTGCACACAGGGGAGTTGTTTTTTCCCCATTTTTATTTAACGATCCCTGAACAGGTGAATGCATCACAGCAACAAAGTCTAGTCTTTACTGTTGGGTCGCTGGGGAAAAAAACAAGTAGAATGTGCGATTCACGAACGTTTGGTTCAGTGAAGTTGTCATGCTTTCGTGAACATCTAGTATGCGATGAGAGAGCCCTAATTCCAGTCAAATATCTATCATGTTGTTTTCTACCTCACATCACAGAGGAGGCCATATCTATCATGCTGTTTTCCATCCGGCACACACAAAGAGTGTGATGTCTATCATGTTATTCTCAATTTTGCATAGCACCGATATCTACCTACCATGTTTTTTTCTATCGTTCACAGCACACACGCACGCTGGGTGCTAGAGAGGGATATCTAAATGTTATTTCACAGCATACGGGGTGCTGGAAAAGATCTGTCATGTTATTTTAGAGCATACAAAGAGCTAGAGAGGGATATCTGTCATACTATGTCACAACTAATGGGATGCTAGAGAGGACATATGTATCTGTGGTTAAGCTAAAATTATTAGACGGATCAATTTTTTTTAAACTGGTTCAGAAATGAGACATACAAGTACAAATAAGATAGCAGAGGCAGCTTTAACATAGACGTGCAAGCACTGGCCAGGCAGGCACACAGGCACACAGGCTGAACAATTGTGAATTTCACTTAGTTCTCAGATTATCTCTTTAGTGTAAAGCAAGATAATGATGTGCAATGATAACCGTTAGGGTAAACAACAGCTAGAGACGGGGTGAACATGACAGAACCTACAGAAAGGTTGTAGACAACTTGGGGAGACAGAGACCAGGTGCAGAAATATTAGAAGCCTGTGATTGTCCCCCACGATGCAGCAAAGAATGAGGACGAAGAGTAGGTGGCATTTGTCAAGCTTATTTAGATCATTTAAAGGACTTGTGCATCCTTGGCTAATTTAACAGGCATGTCCTTCAAAGCAATGTTCCAAAGACGGGAGTACAAAGCAGACGGAAACCTAACTGTGTTACTCATGCACTTCATTAACATAATATAGGCCTTTGCAGGGAAACTATTCACAGGCATGTGCTAAAGTTAGTTACTTTCTATGATCATATTTTGTTTAATGTATCATTTTTCATCAAACTGTAAAATTTCTTACATACATTTTAATACAATGTTACTTAATGTTGTGGTTTAACATAGTTAATTAAAGCACTAGATTGTGAATTCAATTATCACTACATGTCCAATTTCATAGAAGCCATATACAAAATTTATGCTGAACATGATACGTGTTCAGCACAAACATGTATCATGTTCTAATGTGCCATGGGTTACATAGATCTATATAAACTTACAATTTATACTTCCTACATGGTATCATTCGAAAGGCTGTACATAATGGGAGCCCAGATATATATTACACATATATATAAAACATTATCAGCTAACAAAACACATATTAATAACACTAAACTGGGAACGACACAATATGGGTTTTATCAAAAAATCACAAATTCATAAACACCAACATAGACGTAGGAACCATTGCACCAACATAGACATAGGGACCGTTTCACCAACACATACATAGGGACCATTTCACCAACATAAACATAGGGACCATTTCACCATCATAAACATAGGGACCATTTCACCATCATAAACATAGGGACCATTTCACCAACATTCTTTTGAGCCCATAAGCCAGATTTTGCACTTTAAAATAGATTTCCCTCCTTAACAGTGATACTTTTTGACACCAGAACATGCGACCAGGACATTTGAACTGGTGGGTCATGGAAATAGTGTCTTGTCGGTGATGACTTTTATGTATTTTGAAAAACTCCTCTTAAACTTAAAATGTTGAACTGAAATATACAACAAATATAATCATTTACGCACCTTGTATACTTCTGCGCCTCGTAGTTTCCCGCAGGTCATAGCTGGGAGAGTTGCGTGGCATCTCACGCGGGCTCAAGTTCGGACTCAGATTCAGTATCGGAGGACTGTGTGGATTGAAGTACTGCGCTGAAGTCTCAAGGGGTGAACCACCGCCAGCGAGATGACCACCAGGGTGCGTTGCGACATACTGTTCCATGTCTTGCAACGGGTAGTGTGCCACTGGTGAGGTGCGAACTACCGTGGGCGATAGGTGGGTTGACGGATAGATGCTGTGGTGGCCATCTTGTTGTGGCTTCGGCAGCAGGTGATGGAGATGGCTGATAGGCATCTGAGGGTCCTTCTGTGAGGTCGACGCCACTGGCATAGTTGTTAGTTAAGATCCCAAAGGCGTGCGATGTCCACTGGTGTCACTTGTGTCTGCACACAAGAAAAACTATTATTTATAGTATTTGTTTTCTTATGCCTGTGCAACCAGTGTTTACTAGCTACCAGTGGTATTTATTATTACAGTTGGCACTATTTTTGAAACAATAAATTATAACTACAATAAAAAATGCTTAGGATAAATGATGAATAGTGCTTAAAGGAGTGACCTCGACTGGAGAAATGTTGACAATTGTTATAATATATAAAATACTAAAGCTGCTTCCTCAGCTCGTTTGTCCATTGCAAATCTGGTTCTTTTATATTCTTAGAATCATGTCATAGTGAATACTAGATAAGTTTCCTTTTTTACTAAATAAGTCTGAAATGTGAGAAGGAAACATATCAAATTGATGGAGGAGTTTTAATAACATCAAAATAGATGTTACCGCACTTGGCTACATTTTGTTTTAGACATGTTCCTTCCATATCACTCTCTCTCTCTCTTTGATTTGGCTAGAACTAGAAGCTTCACTAAAGCCTTTAGTTTAAACTTTATTGAAGGAAGTCAAGGCTCAAGCCAGGAGAATGTGACCATCTTAAATTTAAAGATATCTCTTTGACTACTTCTTCTAATTAACCAATCCATTTTCAAGATCACTGTTGGCATTGAGAGTTTAGAGAATTTAATTGCAGTTCACATCCACGACAGGTTTTTTTCATTTCCCTGCGTGGGGTGTTTTACTTCCCCTGAATGGAAGGGACCAACATCTTAGTGTCTCTTCTGAAAGATACGGGCAACGAAGGGTGAATGAAATTGCCCAAGTTTTAGACAAAATGGCTGATATGGCTATACCAGTAGTACTGTACCCAACCACCGACTGGACTTTATGAACTTTGAAATTTATTAGAATTTAATATATTCTAGAATTTAATAGAATAGTACTATTATTAGTGTCATCCTAAGTTCTAACTCTAGTCTAGGGCTAATAATACAAAGCCTTAATAACATGGCCTTCCTAATAACACATGCCAGTAAACTTAACTAGTAGATTGCCACACTTTGTCGATTTAAACCTACATACCTCTTTTTTTAAGGACAGCAAGTATACCCTAACCCTGTGTGTGACTGTGTGATTGTGAGGCTGTGACTTCGTTCTCGGTCTCAGTTAAAAACGACAAACGTCAAAACGGTATATGGTGAAAATCAACTTTCCGTACACCAAATGAATACATTTATTTGCCTCAAAAACACGTAATTGAAATCCGACTTTTTACAATCACGTAGAAAGAATCTAGTGACGAATGACGCCAAACACTGCGTCACAAACCGACCCTTCGTATGACGGACAGCAAACCGACTGACCTCAATTTCACGTCGTCGTAGCAAGAGACTGCGAAGGCAACATTTCGAAGCCAATATTTTGCAATAAATTAGCGAAATATAGCAGTACGATCTACAGCGCTATATACTAACCTTTGTTGGTAATTATTTCACACGAATGGACCACAACAGGCTCACAATTTCCATTAATTGATTAGATTTACTGAAGTGGCCGAACGCACACGATTAAAACCACCCAGCCAAACGAGCGTGGATTTTTCATGCGAGCCACCAAGATTCCTTGAAACTTTCACAGTCCACTCGCTAGGTGTCGCTAGCTAACTCCGGAAAATTACTCTTTCACAGTCCATTCGCTAGATGACGCCGAATGTAATTGTCGCACGGCCGTGTTAATATTACACAAACTTACATACCTATTGTTACATAGTTCATATTACAAAGTTATTATTATTGTTGTTGTTACTGTTGCTCCCTATACCTTATGAATTCGGCGTGTCCGCAGACCTTTTATAATGGGCTCACGCGACCGTGCCCTCTAGACTTTTTGAAATATACCCCAGTTCACGTTATAATAATAAGCTGAAATTAAGGCGACGTGGCGACGAAACTAAATACAATAATAAATGAAATATATTGTGCAATTATTTGCATAAAAAATAAGAAGAAAACACAGAAGCTAAAACTGCGTTTGTGCACACATGCGCCGTACACAAGACCTATGCTCATGGCGCGGGACACTTTACATTACATCGGGACACAGTGTTGTGTACGCAATACAGTTATGATTTCATAATCGGACGTGTCAAAAAGGCTTATACAAATTATAGGATGACGCAGGGAATTATATATGTTCACGTCATCGCGGTTGCATTAACTATTATTGATTTCAAATAATCTCAGACCACAGGTAAATTAATTTCTAGTGAGAGTTGGGATAGGGCCTACTAATGTCATGCAGTTGTGACAAATTTGTGTTAATAAAATATGGTAATTTGTTTACCTCGTTTTCTGTTTGAACGTGTGTGTTAAGTGCTTCCAGTATTGTTAGTTGCACGGTTCTTGTTGACGGATCCATTATGTCACATGTTGTTCCTATTCAATAAGATCAACACCATTTTAGAAAAGATAGAAATATCTGCGAAGGCAAGCGCACAACCAAGCTCAACTATAAGAACGACCCTGCCCAGTACTAAACTGTGCTTGCTCTTCGATGAACACGAAGATGGCCCAGCGAACTGTCAGACGCTGCGCCAACGACTAGCCTAACACTTTGTTAGAGCATCCAGCTCTCACCAGACGCCAGACAAACTCGAAGCATGTGTGATAGAATCGAGAAAGCAACTGGGCCAGGTGTACAGAAAACATGCAACACCTTTGGAATCACTGACAGACGAGATCATGGTCGGCAACAAGAAACACGTGGAGAGATAAGCCGGACACTATGTTGACCTCTAGACCTATACGCGATAATGTGTTGTCAATGTACGATATACCTGCCAACTCCTTGATTTTTTGTGTATCTCCCAGTCTCCCGGAATACAGGCAAATTTCCCGGATGTTCGCTTAAAATCTCAAACAGCACTCCCCCCGTCTTCCGAGACAGCGCAACACCACGGGCGACGTGCTGAGACGTGTTGAACCGCTGAAGTTCCGGCGAGAACTCTGCAACAGGACACCCCTGTCTTTCGATGTCAACTCCGAGACAGCGCGACACGGGAAGCGTGCTGATCGAACCGCTGATGAATCTCCCGGAATGCCAAACAAATTGGCAGGTATACGGATACAATTAACCCCAAAGGTGATTAGAGCCTTCCTGTCATGGACGATGTATTTTTCCTGGAAGAGCCTAATAATAAACATCATATTTTCTACTACTCCACAGGTTCCTATCCACGATCGACGTATGTTATTCTCGCTGCGACAATTGCAAGAGAATTGTATGAAACAAAGGAGATCACTGTATATCGCCTTTGCCATTCCAACAAAGACATTTACCTGGTCAGCAGAAAATTACTCTTTACACTCCCTAAGAAGACTGGATATCCCCTCCAAAAAGTTGTCCTAAATCTGATTACCTCTTTCGACGAACACATATACATGCACGCCATGCATTACATGGAACTATAGTTATAAGGTTGCGTCCTTGCATCGATCATGTTCGGAAAACACGTTTCCCTGCTGCTCTGCTGGAGTCCACGAAGGTGTGTACTTACATATAAGGACTGGTGACAAGTTGTTCAACCTGGCCCGTCTCCGTGCAAAAATCAAGTTACGTCAGGTCCTGATTAGAGTGATATCATTCGCTGATGGTGCTTCACTGACACTGACCCAGAGGCTCATAGATCAACTTGCTCAGGGTTGCAAAAAGCCTGGTCTGTTAGTGTCACCGAAAAACACCAACATGTCAAGGACAAACACCCAGCTATCAGCGTTGATGACCATGGCTCTAAAGGTGGAGGAGTTTATCTACCACCAGCAACCTAGCTGTCCCTTGACTTAACTTGACTTGACTTGACTTAACTTGACTTGACTTAACTTAACTTAACTTGACTTAACTTGACTTAACTTGACTTGACTTAACTTGACTTAACTTGACTTAACTTGACTTAACTTGACTTAACTTGACTTAACTTGACTTAAATGCCTACGCCAATTTGACCCCTCGCTATCTTCCTCAGTGTCACATCCCTCCATTTAATCCTGTCTAGAGCGCACCGCTCTGCTGTTAAAAGCATGTTCAAACCACCGGAGTCTTCTATGCCTGATAACACCTGAGATGGATTCAGGGGTGAATGAATCCTCTCTGAGGTAGCTATTTCGTAGTTTGTCTGTCCATGTAACACCTCTGATAGCCCGCAGGCAACGCATCTCAAAAACTTAAAGAGACTACGTCTCTTGCGATCGTAGTGTCCAGGTTTCTGCACCTTAGGCTACCGTAGGCCTGTCAATCGGCGTAGAAATTGGAAAAAGCACATCGGAAATGCAGCTTCTGTCATGTCAAGGCTAGACAAGAGAGAGTGGGAGAACAGCACGCTCACTAAGAGCATCGAGGTCCGATAAAAAATACCAGGCGTGTGTCGTTAGCACTTTCCTCAATGGTAGTGAAGCGTGGATAACCTATGCAAGGCAGCAACGACGCCTCCACAGCTTCTTTATCTTCGGGGCATAATAAGCATCACACGACAGGAAAACACTCCAAAAGAGGACGTCTTCGAGTGTGCAAGCAACCTTGTCTGCCGCATCGTATGTGGACGAATTCAGAAAGATGGCTGTGCGGTGAGCTTGTCTCTGGTGTACGACGGATCAGTCGAATATCTATAGCTGTATGTTTAGTATATTCGCTTATACATACATATATATATATATATATATATATATATATATATATATTGACCGGCTTTGTATGATGGGAGTATTCTGCACCAGACCGTAGCAATTGGCAACAAGTCATGCATTGTGGTATCCAGAAAGCATAAGGAAGGAGAACTAAATTTTGGAAGAACCTAGTGCGTCAGAGAAAAAGACCATCGAGAATATTATTCTCTACATTTTAAAGGGTAACAATGCCACAAACACTTTTTACCCACATCATAAGGCGCATGTAGAAGGATATGAAGTATGAATATGCCAAGCAAATATTATAATACATTTCCTACGTTGGAATTATGCAACCTTCACATTATATTATATACATATACATTATATGACATGTGTAAACATGTTTAATATTTCCTTGAATGGATAGTTGATCCAGTTTGTTAGTTATTGTTATTTGACATAAGTCACATAGTATATTACATTTACCTCTCAAGAAACAAGTTTTTTGCCCTTATTCTGCGGACTGAAATTATGCATGTGTCATATGACCCTCGTCACATGATACGAGGAGGAGCATGAATGGTGAGAACAAACTGCGAGGACACTTGACACACGTATTAAAGGACATGTATCTTGTCGCCAATCCCTATCAGCTGTAGGTGAACACAAACTGAACACAGGCCACCAGTGTTCATTGAAGGATGTTACAATAATTCTAGACCATGAGGAGAACTGGCACAGGAGGAAGACAAATGAGGCGATAAACATCCATAGAGAGACGTCTTCGCTAAACAGAGATACTCGCCAGGAGCGTGAAGCGGCTGAAATATATAGACCTAAACATCACATTTCTTGAAAGGTAAATACGTGCACGGATGGTTCAGTACGGGGACCGTCATACCACATATATACACTTTAATTATTGTGTGTGTCTTAACAAGGTGCATTCAAAACGCAATATAAATTATATTTTCGCCAATTTTATAATAATAATAATTATTATATTGGCGAAATACTAAATCGAATTGCATGTGCGGTTTTATACAACACATTGATAATTGTATTACATCTGTCTCGTGTTGCGGTGATTTCTGAATAGTCATTCGATACATCAGTACAATCTTGCATCAGATTTGCAGACGATCAGAATTTTCACTTTGAGTACGTGGTGAAGTTAGACCGTCTTACCTAAGCAGCCATGTTGCCTCGTGTTACCCTACCAAGTTATGTGACTAAAGGAGGTATTTGCATGGTTCCCGCCATGTGGCACCACTGTTGTATCAAATGCGCCCGCAACTGGCACGGGGCAGTCACACTAAATCTGATCCCCATCACTTCAAATTCAGAAGGGCATTATTTCTAGTTACTAAGAGTATCTGGTAGATACATAATTACGATATCATTTATATGATTTAGAGAGGGTCTTAGAAACGTTGAATAATTCAAGTGGATTGGACAAATATTTAGTTTACAATTTAAGGATTTTTATGTGACAAGTTTTGGGATTTGGGTCCGGAAGGCATAGACGGATCCAGGGGGGCATGAGGCACGTGTCCCCCTGACCTTAGGAATGTTGCGTGCCCGAAACATTTTCAACAGCACCTCCACCCCTTCCGATGTCACCAGTCCAGTCGAGACAGCGGCTGAAGTTACGGCGTTGCGGCAGCGACCGAATTTCTACTACACCATTTGGTTCGGCCACCAGTCAGAGTTGCAGGTTTTGTGCACTTCCTAGACTCATTTTCTGGAACCGCCACTGGAAATTAAGGTATATATATTCCACCAAATGTGACCGATAACATCATACGAGATTTCGTTACTCCGATATATAGTGCATAATTGTACTTTCCACGCTTCTGCTGTATATCCGCTAAACGGTTTTGTGTAATATTTTTAAGTTTTAAAAACGTCCATCTCCCGTGAAGTGGCACCCCTAAGCAGTTTTTGCGCACGGTTCAGGCATCGCTTGCGGTCGGTTGTTGTTGTTTCCGCTAACGTGATCCCCGCATTACTGTAAAGACAGCCCACAGCTTGTTATTCAGTAGCTTAGATACGTGTCTGATTATTAGTGCGTATATCCGGTAGTGTCAGTATTAGACACAATAGAACACTTCGGAAATGTTTAATTTACGTAGTTTCTAAATTAAACTGCGTGACGCTAGCAGCTATTAATAGACTACCCGACGCAAAACGTGACGTAAATAGTTTTGTGTGCGCATTTAATTGGCTAACTTTCGTCACGTGCCAAAGCAGCTCTCTGCCATTGGATAAATAGGTGGCGAGAAAGACGGTTCCAGCGAAAGACTGCGAAGGACGATGTTGGTACGAATGTTTGATTACGCTGCGGTCAGCTGGTTCAGGTGTTGATTTTGATTTTGAACATATCTTCTTATACGTATATCACTATAGTGATAACAAGTGACTGTATTGGTTTGGGATTTACGCAACATCCTGTTGATTTTGTGAAAAATCAACGCGGATTAACGACGCGTAGTTTTGCCGACGCCATCTTTGGGGATTCGAGCAGTAAACAAAGGCGACTTGGTACCTACCGTACGGACTTCACGACTGTGGGAATCATCGATCAATTGTGATCGTTTTTCGTAGAACAGTTTGTCGTTTTTTGAATTAGAATATATAAGTAGTTAATCTGATTTGAAGCCAAATCGGACTTTGACATTTGTACAATAACAGAAGCGAGAGGGATCAGCTCTATCTACCGAAACGAGTAGCGGTCACCTCGACTTGAGTGATTGACGTCAGAAGCCCGAGTGCAGAAGGTATCGATGTGTAAGCATCCAACCGACACTACGCCAACGTTGGGCAGATCAGTGCAAAACTCAGGTAAACAGAGTGCGGGGCAGAAATTAGCAGCAATGGCACACCCACGTCGATCGGGCGTCAATGGCAATGCCAATTTCGTCAGCGATGGTGACATTGCACAGCCACATGATTCTCGGGTGCGGGCGCAGTTCGACGTCCAGTGTATGGTAAAGAGGCCGAAGTGCACAGACAGTTCGGATGTCCAGAACAACAACTGCAGCATTATGGGTAGCCCAAAGAAAACCCTGACGAAGGGTGTGACATATGAAGTGTGGACAGCTGAACATTTTAATGTGCTGAACAACAATGTCAAGCCACAGGTGGTGATCAGACAGACCACTGCCGGCAGTCCGAAAACTGCTGAACAGTATCTCAAGTCTTTGCCACACAAAACCCGTGGCCGAATGGGCCGTAAGTCACCCAGCAAGTCGCCTGTTCAAAAGGCGTCTCCTGCATATGCTGGTGCAAAGTTCAGTGAGCCGCCATCACCTAAGGTGCTGCCGAAACCACCAGTGCATTGGATGAACGCTGACTCCAATTCTGGGCTGTGGAACAACTGTGCCGAGATTACAAATGTTCTCAAGGTCATGCTCAAAGTTCAGTCATAGTGGCGAGTTGCATTTGTTTGCACTGATCAGTATTTGTATTAATGAGTATTTGTATTGATGTTGGAGACTGTGCCAATTTGACCACTTAATTTTGATGATGCACCGATTTGGGTGTCAGCTGAGCATTTTTTATGTATGCATTCCAATTTACGAGGTGCTTTACAACACTTTGATAATGCTGTTAAGCAGTAGTGGAATTTGTAAGGCATATCGTTTTTGTTTTTCATGTTGACATTGTTTTCTAATATGTATTCATCTGTATTGTATCTGTATTTGTACTGCTATGTTACTATTCTGGTATGCACTTTCTGGATTTTAAAACTCTGTTCTTTATCTGAGAGAAAATTTTCCATTTGGATTTTTTATTTCCGGTTTATCTTGTGCAATAGTATCAGCTGTCAGCAGCAGCAATGTGGCTGATTCCAGGCATCAGCAGTTTGGTTAGTTCTAGGTTCTCCAAGCAGCTCGGATTAATATTTGTGCAGACTCTAATCAGAACTCTAGTTTTGTACCTGTACATAATATTTTGTATTCTTATATGTGGGCATCGGTCTTCGGAAGCTATTTTTATATAGTTGGTTGTGAGCAGTATGAGATGAGGTATATTTGTTAGGTCTCAAGTCACAGTTTGCTTCTTTGTGACAGAATCATTGGGTTTAGAACAAATAAGTTTTTGGTCTTTCTAAATTTGCAGCATTTTTACTAACCAGTTGAGGAAGTTAGTTATGTTTGTTCACTAAAATTGTTAGTTTGTTGCTGTCTACTAGATAAGGCAAAATTGTTTTATGGATCTCAAAATCTGGGTGTTATAGATTTTTTTGAACTTTGAGCAAAGCCAAATGCAACCTACATGTGCAAGTGAAACGACGCGCATTGATTTAAAAATGCCATTCGACAAAACATTGTGCCTGATGTGACAAACTGTCGGTACGACAGTTACTGGCCACAGAAGTTACTTCGTTGGACGTTCACTGCCAGAAATCTGTGGCCAGCAGGTGGAATGATATATACATGTGTGAAGGCGTGTCAGCCTTTCTGAGTGACAATGAAAAAGACAGTGCAACAGTGAACGAGTGTCGTTGTAAGTGCGGGTTGATGAGGTTGAAGAAATGGACGTTGGAGTTATCTCCATTGACATTGTGAGCGTGCTGCAGGCGGGCATGCTCTCGCAACACCCGTGCGACATAACAAACGCAAGGCACTTGCGACGGCGATAGTTCACTGCTGCAGATGGTATGCCGATGATGCACGCGCTTCTGAACTGGTTTACACGAAACACGATTCGTGATGTTGACAACCATGTGCATAATATTGAGCGAGTGATTAATATATATCATGGACAATTCCCTGGACATATAATGTGAACGTAGGCGCTTGCTGAAGAAGTTATTCAGTTATTGATATGTACAGTATGACTGGTCACAACCGATGTACGCCTGACCAAGTACGAAGAAGACCGACGGCCGGACAGATGAGCTGCCTGGACAACCTAGAGTTGTAGATGCTTCCTACTGCTGCTGCTTTCCAACACCTCTCATCCCTTTCCCCCCCCCCCCGGGTCCTTTTTAGGGCCCACCATTCTTCCTCATAAAACACGACACACGAAAGTGTGGGGCTGTATAGCCAAAGAATGCATGTCGGCGTGTTATAACTGAATGTGATGACAGTGTGGTAAAATTGAATGTTGTGTTGTGAATGTTTTGATGTTGGTGGGTTGTATGTGCATGTTGATGATGTGATTCTGGCAGTGAATGTTATAATGCTAGCTGTATACACAAGTGATGTTTGTGCATATGGCGATATCAGTGCATGCAGTGATGTTGTCGATGCATGCTGTGATGATATTAGTGCATGCAGTGATGTTAAGTGCATGTTGTGATGCTGTCAGAACATGTGATGTACATGAATAATTGGGATGTTGTTAGTGCACATTGACTTGTGTTGTAGTCAATGCATGTTGTGATATTGTCAGATAATATGAAGTTGGTGCATGCTGTGATGATGTTTACTCGTAGTTGTGTGTCTGGTGATGCTCTCAGAGCATGTTGCGGTGCTGTCAACGTATATTTCTGATATGTCAGTGCATGTTGTGAAGACTTGATGAGCATTGTCAGTGAATGTAAACAGTTTTGATGGTGTTGGTGAGCTTGGTGTGTGCTGTGTGGATACATGTGCTGTCTTCAGATGAATATAATATTATGCTGCTGGTACATTGTTTGAAGTGAGAAGATTTGTGTGAGTTTGTGTTGAAGAATGGCTTGTACTTACAGCAGCAGGTGACTATATTTACAAGAATACCTTATCCATCTGATGGATTTAAATTGTAATCTGTAACTGGCACGGGTAAGCTGTAAAAATTAGTGCCATAGTTTAACGTCAGTGGAAGTAGTCGAGTCATTTTGAGAGACACAATTCTGATACATTTGATTTGAATAGAGAAATTTTAAAATTCAAAATTGCTATTAATTGAGATAACATCTTTTTGCAACTTGGAAGAGCCATCAAATTGTGAAAATTGAAGTTGATCCAGCGTCTTGCAACAGGTAAAGTGATTTTTTTTTATGTCGACAAAGTAATAAATATTTGTCTGCAGAACAGTCTAACACTCTTGTTCAGTAATGATAGCAATAGGTATAAATAATTGTTAAAATGAAAGTTTTAAAGCAAGGTATGTTCAATTACCAATAATTAGGGAATTCCATGAGTATTTTGTGAAGTATGCGATCATGTACCTTTTGGGACAAGAAACTTGGAACTTTCCGCTGACAGCTGGGAATTCGAGTGGGTTTTTGACAATCTTAATACTATTAACCAGTTTTCTACATTGTGGAATGGAAGATATGGTCTACTGACAAGGGTGGTTGTGACTCGTGATCAAAACAGGGGTCCAGACCTGCATTTTATTTTGCATTGTCAGTTTGTTATATCCCATATTTCAATTGATTTTGGGTATTGGGATCAACAGAATTATTTGTTATAGCTGCAGAAATTAATTCAGAAAAAAACGAGCAATTCATTTATTTGGTATAAATGCTATAAGCTGGCATTTCATTATGAGCCAAATCCTGTAATATCAAATATTTTCCAGAAAAACTTAATTGTTTTTCCGAGTTATATCTGTGTTACCAGTTTTTTTAATTTGTAAAGAAAGCACATTCTCGGCAAAATTTTGCAGGATATTTCTAGAAATGTTTTATTTTATGAGTATTGGTTATGATCATTATATGGTTCTTTTCTAGGTAAATTGAGAAGAGGCAACCGACTTGGAGGCAGAGCTTGTGGTTGGAGACATCAAATAAGCACAGACAACATTACATTTTCTAACAATGTTTATCAGTTGACACTTTTTTTGCATTGTTAATTAATAAATTTGTGAATTTTATTGGATGTTATCGTCGAGCAGTTTTTAAGATCATTGTTACAGTTTTATACTGGCTTTTTTGTTCATGCCAACTCAAAAATACATCTTTAATTTATTATTATAAACTAGTGGGTCTCTATGTATGTACAGGTGTATCTGAGCAGATTTCTGTAAGTTTTGAATGATAGATTTCATACTGTATAATGTAGTTTAAACAATCAGATTACCTACCTTTAAAATGTCGGACCCAGTTGTCTCTCCACTTATTAACAAGTCATGGTTAAGTTTATACTGTCCAAAATTAGCAGTACAGGGTACGGCAACTGTTAACAAGATTGCCATTCAGAAAATTAACTCTAGAGATGACAGGTGGACAAGGAAGCCTTTTGGCTTATCAAGAGTCCAGTACTTTTTATCTACGTGTATCCCGCCCTTTTAAGGTATGTGTCGATTTTATTTTTAAACATTCACGTTACTAGCACCAACACAATCAGGAGATACTCTGTTCCAATCATTTACAGTCCTTTGTGAGAATGAGAACTTTCTTATATCTAATCTACACTGCTCCTTTGCTAATGTAACTTCATGTCCTGATCTCCTCTCTATCTCCTGGTCTCTTGTGTTGTTAAACCACATTCTTTTAGGCGAATTTCATAACTAAGATCCCTCAGTTTTGGTATCATTTTAGTCGCTCTCCTCTGTACTCTTTCTAGCATATCTGTCCTTGCGATATAGCCTCCACGCTTGTATACAATATTTTAAATGAGGTCTCGCTATTGTTTTGTACAGCAGTATTATTAGCTCTTTTTCCTTATACATTATGTTTCGCCTAATTAATCCAAGGATTTTATTTCCCTTTGAAGCTGCAATTCCGCACTGCTCTGAAACCTTCATATTAGCACTAATGGTTAACCCTAAGTCCTTTTCTTTTACAGTAGTACTTAGTAAAGTACCCCCATTGTATATTCTTCCCCATGTCCTGTGTGGAGGCATTTACATTTCCCAAAATTGAACATTTGCCATTTTTCAGACCATTTTATCAATCTGTCAAGATCATCTTATAAATGCTGTCTATCTTCATCACGTTTAATTCTTCTAAACAATTTTGTATCATCCGCAAATTCCAACACCTTGCTTGTTATATCATCGTCCAAATTGTTGATATATATTAAGAATAATATAGGTCCCAGTACTGATCCCTGTCGTACCCCACTCAAAACTGATTTCCAGTTTGAAGCTTCTCCATCAACTATTACACGTTGTCTTCTGTCAATCGGCCATTTTTCTATCCAGAAATTATTCCAGTTTATTATACCATTTCCATGGGCCTTTAGTTTAAGCAGTAATCTTTGATGTGGCATTTTTCGAAACCTTTCTGAAAATCTAAGTAGACGATATCAACTGGTGATCCCTCATCTACCCACTTAGTGATGTCTTCCAAAAAACATAACATATTTGTTAAGCATGACTTCGCTTTTAGAAACCCATGTTTAGATGAGTTTATCCAGTTATGTTTAACAAGAAAATCCACCATGTGATCTTTAATTAGTCTTTCTAATAATTTGCAAATCACTTGTTTTTTTAAAGGAACAAATTTATCGACGATACACTTAATTTCACTCTAAGATATTCCAGCATTCTGTTGCTGACTTATGCTTCAGTGTGTTGTTCCAGTCTATCTTTGCTAAATATTTCCTCATTACCTTATATCTTCCTTTGTGAAAATTTCTCCTGAACTGCTTTTTATTATTTCTTTCTGATTTTACTTTGATAATAAAATGCATCTGGTTGTAATTACTACTACCCAGTGGCTCGCATAATTTGACATTGTCAACTAATTCATTCTGTGAGGACAAAACTATATCTAACACATTCTCACCCCTGGTTGGCTCTAACATATGTTGAGAAAGGAAACTGTCTTGTACTAAAACTAAAAACTTGTGGTCCTCACTCCCTGTACTCTGTAGATATTTCCATTGTATATGACCATGGTTAAAATCTCCCATAATAATACAGTCCCGTTTGCTAACTTCCCATATAGCGTTTTGTACTTTTTCATTCTCTTCTATGCTTATGTTTGGACTTCGATAAACTAACCCAACTGTTAACGTTGAGTTTCCTGTAACTATGTTACACTAAACAGCTTCTTCATAATCTGCTTCTCTTTCTAATTTTATTTCATAAGCCTGGATAGATTCTTTAACATATAAAATAACTCCACCTCCCCTTCTTCCTATTCTATCTCTCCTGAATATTACATAGTCTGTTAGTCCCAATTCAGTATTTGATATATCAGTGGTGGCCCATGATTCGGTTATACCTATTATGTGAGGGTCAATATCTTCTACCGTAATGTTTAGTTCACTTCTTTTGTTTACTATGCTCCTTGCATTTAAACAAATGCATTTATATCCTGATTCAGAACAGTTTTCCAGGCTGTTCTTTGCCGATTTATTTCTGCTGTTTTTATCTATGCCTCCAGTTTCAGGCTTCTTTATGAATCCCCCCTGCAAATGTAGTTCAAATAGATGCAGCCTGTCCCACTGTCAACAGATTGCAGCAAATTCTCTGAGAAAACTGCTGCCCCCTTTCCACTTAGATGGAGGCCATCTATCATGTACATATCTTCCCTCCCAACAAAGTATCCCCATAAATCTACGAATCCCATCCCCTCTTTTTTACACATCTGCTCAACTAATGCGTTGATCGCCATCGTCTTGCAGTTTCTATGTTGGTCCCCTTCCTCCCATTACTGGCAAAATTGCTGAGAGAATAATCTGCTTGACTCTTGTCTTCTTTAACTTCCTCACTAACTGTCTGTACTTCTGTACTATCCCAGTTGTTCCCTCCCTGTCTGCATTATTTGTCCCTATGTGTACTAGTATAGACCCTCCCTTGCCATGCCCCAATACCTTCTCTACCATGTCAGTTACATGTTCTATTCTAGCCCCCGGTAGACAAACAACGACATCCTTCCCCTCGCTTAGTGTCTTGTCCATCTTTATCATAATGGAGTCGCCCATAAACACCCTCTCTTTCCTCATTGCCCCCTCAATCACTGCCTCAGAGTAGCTCCTTCTCCGGTTTACATCTGTCTGGTTGTAGTCTTGTTCCCCTGCCTTCTGCTCTCCTGTCACAATCCCGTCTGTTCCATTCTTTCCTGACGCTATTTCTCTTGTCACCTTTCCTCCTATCATCGTCCCTCCCAACTTCTCTTCTGTCACATTTACTCTCACTTCCTTTCTTCCCGTCATCTTTCCTCCCTTTGCATTTCCATCTCTCCTCTCCCATCTCTTTTTCCCTCTTACCTCTTTCTTCCCTGTCACCTTCATGCTTGTCACATTTCTTGCCGTCGATCCTCCAATTTCTTCCCCTCTGATCACCTTCCCTCCTCTCAGTCTCCTTTCCTCTGTCTTCTTGCCACTACTCTGCTCCTTCAGTCACACAGTATTCCTAACTCTCTCACTGTCGCCTCTCTCCATTCCATCTGTCTCCTTGCTGATTCTCATCTCCATCCCCTTCACAATATCTACCAACCTAGCTACCCCTTCTCCAGACATTCCACCTTCCAACACCACACGCATTGAAAGGTGAATTCCTCTTCCTTGGTCTCTGCCCATGACTTCCCACAGCCGGATAAGGCAAAATCCACCCAACTATGGCAGTCATTGCACACCAAGTGTCTCTGCCTTGACTTGCCGCTTACAAGGCACCATATCAGAATTTATTTAATAATAAAGTGCAGGCAGACGATTTAAAACAATAGCAATAAGATAAGAAAATGCTTTATGGTCTCAACTATGGAGTTGAGAAATTTGTCTCGGGTGAGAACAGACATGACTTCAATATGTACATAAAACCAATCGATAAATAATACATGCATACACATTACTTATTCTAAAAACGTGACACTATGGCAGCAGGCAGCATGAATTAAGTTGTTTAATACAGTGGCACGAATGAGTGTTTGTATCTATTAAGCCTGCACCGAGGAGTTGTATAACGTCTGCCAGATGGCAGGAGCTGAAATTCATTATGCAGCACATGTTTAGTATCATAAATAATCTTGACTTACTGTCTTCTTAGTGTCTGTTCAAAAATCTCCTGAAGGGAGATCATGGGAGATGTGGAACCTGTGATTTTCTCATCAATCGAGAAAGCTGTGATTTTAATTGAACAGACAGATTGCCAAACCAAGCAGTAATCCCATAGTGCTGTATGCTTTCAATAATGGACCAATAAAAAAACAAGTATTTTCTCATCGACACCGAAAGCTGTCTGCGGAGAAAGTACAACCGCTGGTGGACTTTAGAGCACACACTGTGAAGTTATGAACATGGACATTCCAGCTAAGTTTGTTATCAAGATGGACAGCTAGGTATTTGTACTGACTGATCTGCGCAATTTCTTCACCATGGATAACAACAGGCAAGTGATCGGCAACAATACATTTAGCATCAAAAACCATATCTTGAGTCTTGTTGACATTGAGTTTGAGGTGGTTGTTGTCACACCAATGTACACAGCTTTCAATTTCAGACATGTATGTACTGATGTCAGAATCAACATGTAACAGACCAAGAATAGCTGAGTCATCATAAAATTTGATTATGTAGTTGTTAGTACTGCTGCTTGTAGTCATTTGTATACAGTGTACAAAATTGGCGAACTGACACAACCTTGGGGTGCACCAGTATTTGTTACCACAGTTTGGGAAAGAGTCTGATTTACCTTAACAAGCTGCACTCTGTCTGTTAGAAAAAAACGATACCACTTCTTAGTGAGCAGAATGTGAGGTTGGATAAGATAGAACGCCGAGCTAAAGTCTATGAACAATAAGTGTTTCAAAATTAAATGGACAACAGTGTTGACAGTGTCATCTGTTCCTCTGCCATGTCTGTAGGCAAATTGGAATGGGTCAAGATAGTCCTGAACGTCTAGCTGCAGTTTATGAACCACTATTCGTTCCAAACATTTCATGACAATTAGTGTAAGTGCAACAGGTTTGTAATCATTGTTTTCTTTGGTACAGAGTAATATGCGAGGTTTTCCAGGGTATTGGTACCATGTGGCTATCGACAGAAAGTTAGAATATGGGACACCAAGCCGGTGTAAGCTCCTCGGCATGTTTTCAATAAATAGGCCGAAATGCCATCAGGACCTGTTGCTTTTCTACTATATACATGTTGGAAGACTTTGGTGACATCATCTACATCAATTTCAAACCTATTGGCATTATTGACAAACACATCATTGAGCACAGAATCACAAAATAAGGGATCATCTACAAATTACGTACTCAGAATTGTGGAAAAACTACCCCCCTGTATCATGCACACTAGATTTGTTTGTAATATGTCTGCCTTATGTACATATCTGGTACGTACACATAATCACTGTTAACACCTCCATGCAATTTGTAGATAACGATCAACTGGGAAACTTGTCAAATAAACTACTGTACACTGGTATTTCTAGAATATTTGTTTATTATTGAGATTTCCACACGTCATGATCAAGCATTGAAACTTTGTTTATTAATAAAAATAACTTCATCCGCACTATCGTGTAAATATACAAGGATACATGCAAAGAAGGCAGTGTATAAATATAGCAATCTATCTACGAGCTAAGTTCAACCTACATTATGTACACATGGCTGGATAATCAAGCTCCTTTCCATATTAGAGTAAAAACGACAATATTATTGTGAAATCCATCAGGTTATACACAACCAATGTTTAGTCGTATTATACTTGTGTATTTAGTAGCATTGTATATGCAATACCAAACATCTCATGGACATGTCACTTCACACCTACCTCTTGTCCCTCTTATATCAACAACGAGTACAATATTATGCTCATGTCATGCTGTACAACTTGCAGTGTTAAATAAAATGCATTCAGATAGTGTCCCTTGCGTTGTGTGCATCAAGTAAACGTTTGTTTTCATGTGATTTTCACAGTGATGCATGCGTTGGGTGAACATTAACTCAGCTTTGTTTCAGAACTGGAAGTAAATAAAAAACAGCCTTACACAATCTTCTGACATCCTGTAGCTAGAAACACTCATGTGAAGAAAATAGCATTTTGACACAGGCATGAGATTATGTGGTCTTTTTCTAGTAGTTTCAGTAGTGTTCATTGCCATGATCTTCTGTCAAACCTACTGCTGGGAACAGGTGACGTCAACAATCGTGTTGGGTAAATATCAATATAACCGGGGTACTGCTTAGCTATTATTCATGAAAACCGCCAATTCATACGTGGTCACACACTAGTGACACCTGGTGGCAGAATTGTAAGAATATATTTTCCTGCTTTGGAATGTTCAGCCAGAAACATCTACATGTCACAAACAACCACAGCACTGAAACTTATCACACTTTTGCACACATCCAAACACTTAAAGCAATGTACACTGCACCATCCCATAATTTCACCTGTAGTGATACAAGTGTTCATGATTACAGGTAGGTGTGCAAATCTTTTCACATTGTTCATAAAAATCACGTAGTAGCTCAGAACCTACTTTTGAGGCAGATAAGAAATTGCAGCAGTTTACTACCTGTTATCTATATACAAAAGCAGCCTACATGTGCAAATTTAATTATTTTACTACAACAAAACCTTTCTAAATGAATTAATGTACATAAATAGTTACAAAAGGATTCTGAAACGCTGATAATAAAGATGTACAAAACATATTTTCATTGAGTATTACATACTTTTCTGTGTATTTGTAACAGTGACATGTCTTTAAAATAAATTTACTCAAACAGTTCTGAACCAAGTTCAACTTCTACAGACAGCCAAGGAGCTCTTTGAAGCAAGGAGCTCCTTGAACTGATTACATCTTTTGACAAGATATACACAGGTTAAGAGCTCATTAGCTCTCCGAATGAAACGAACCTTTGACTTTATGCACGTTCTCATTATGTACAATGTTTCTAGGTACTACACTACTGCATGTTCTCAAGTAAAAGATCACAAATATACATACTTTGGCAGGAATATATTACATCAGCTATGGAAGCAGTGGTAATCCATTGCCACCTGTAGCAGAGTGACTGTCAATCACGCCTTGTACAATGCACTGAACAAGGTCACACTTAGGCCAAAGTAACGGCATCATTTAGAAACAAATATTTCAACAATATACCCACGGCGTTACAAACAAGACCAAAGATTTAAAAGCAGATCATTTTCAAACATCCACGGAATTGTGCACAAACAAAGGTTGGTCAAAATATTCGTGTAATGTCTGCAGTGTTGTCAATATATCGCGTAACACACCGAGGCGTCCTAAACGTCAAATATGTTTTCTGTATGACACACTTGTTGTGGATATAAGGGGCTCAGTAGTGCGCATTCGGTTGCTTCTCTGGCACCACACTACTTCGGCAGTTTGGTCGCACCGCATTCTCTAAACCTTTCTGAAAAAAACAAGGATGTCAATGTGTCAACTTTATGTAAGAGATTCCAACTTACACTCGCAGGAATATTTTAATGTCCAAAGAGAACATTTAAATAAAAACAGTTTGCTAACTAGTAGCTTTATAGACTCACTATAACTAACAAAAAACACGTTGAGACTTCTACATCCAGTGTTATATACATAAAACATACAGGTCAAAACAGGGATGTAGAGGTTTTTCCTTTAAAGCAGGTTTTCCTTACATCAGGAGCTTTCATAGCAAGCATTCATTGAGGTAAGCAAGGTATTGAGAGAACATTTTATTTTGGCTACCACATATATGCCAACTAATTATTAAAACATATTTCATAATAAAATAATATCATCATCTACAAATATAAATATAGACTGGTTGATTTTGTAGCCAGATATTGCCAACAAAACCAACAATTTAATATTAGTGCTACTGTGAGTCTTAGAAATGTAAGATATCAAAGCCTACAATCAAAGGGAAACAATGTTGTGAACGCACGAACAAGTCGACAGCTACAAAGGCATGTGATTTCCGCAGTAGTCGACAGCGTCTACAAGGGCACTATGTTAGTCGGAGAGTATGTGAACAGAGAGAACCAGACAGATAACAAGTGGGATGCCGCCATCACTCGAGATACTAACAGCGAAGTCTTGGTAGGGAACAACGGCTGACACGTCACCTGACGGACCCTTGCTACTGACAGTAGTTTGACTGAAGGTCGTCTGGGGGCCTTGGTCGGGAGCAGCGTTTTTGTCAGTGAGGACGCGGTGTTGTGGCGTCGTAGGTGGCAGCATCTAGAAAAGGAAGATGAGATGTCGAGGATGCTTATACTGTTAAACTTACAGGTGAAACAGCGGCCTCGCTATAGCAGTCCGCTTTTGTATCGTCGACGTTTGGCGAGCTGGACTCTTGCAGCTGGTGGCACCACGTCTACTCTGGTTAACGGCACTGAACGAGAGAGGCCCAAGAGGCTTGCCCGGACTCTTGCAGCTAGTCGGTGCAACTTTGTTCTTGTTGCGCAGTGGCACCACCTGGTGTGTGATGAGAGCAAATTGACTTATTGTGCCAAGTAGTGACTCGCAGTCCGCACAAAGTCAGTCAAGAATCATGCTTCATTAGGCCAGACTTTTTTATTACATATTTTACAGGCAGAATCATCCAGAAAGCAGTTACGGGAATCGAATAAAATAAAAATGTCATGAAAAAAGATCATAGTGCATTTTCAAATATATTATAACATTTAAATAAGATATGCGGCTACGTGAAAATTACTATAAATCTCAGGTGTTACTTGTAATTACCATATTAATGATAGACATGGCAATGTTAAATGCATCAACAATTATTTTTATGACTTGTTTCGTTTAGTTTCTGACACTGACAGATTGACATATCTACTTCACAATAAAGATCGTTTTTCATCTTGTTTGGTATCAAAAGAACCATCATCTTCTTGGCCATCTGTCAGTTATGTCAGTTATCACACCCCTTTTTGCCAAAGTTGAATTTTCCCACGTTGAAACCATGTCCCAAATCCCAACGATTTCCTTATTTAGCTTTAAACTTATGCAAATGAGAGACGAACAAGCCGTAGTTCTCAAAACGAGGCACGGAACAAATTCCCTTTTCGCAGTTTTATGGTGCGTTTTTTTCTTAAACGAGGCAAATCAATACTATGATGCTATGCGTTGTTCAATTTCCTGTTTACATATTGAAAGTTTTTGCTACAGAGAATAGTTTCACAGCCAATAAAGGAACAATGTATTTTGTGAAAAAAGAGAGTTTAATGGCGCCGAAGAAATCAAAAATTGTACGGAAGTGTCTGAGTGAGTGCAAGGCACAAATACTCCAATACGTTGTCGAATGTCACCGCCATCTTTTGGCAGCGGCCTTTGACGACGTTGGGCTAACGCATGCACTGTGGGCATTCCCACTGACCGAATCGTAGCTGGTTACAGCGTATGGCTGATAGGTTATTATTTCACGTGGGGGTGACAGTATTTAACGTAATTGTTAACATCATAGCAATCATTGTTAAAAGGCGACATGACCAAAACTGTTCAATTTAAACCCCATACAGTAGCAGGGCATTTTCTCTCATGAATAGTAAGATATCTTATTTATGATTTAACACGTTCAGATAATAAATAATGACATCAGCGGCAATTAAAAAAACTAATGCTGTGAATTTTATTTTTATTCTAGATCCAGGAAATGTTGCGGCCCCGTAAAACTTGTACTATAAAAAGTCTGGTCTTATTGTTATCCTTCACATGCCACAGTCCCAATGTGGCACTGTCCAACATGTATAAACTTAAATTAAACACTTCTAATCTCAAAGGGTAACTGCGCATATAAGACATTTAGTGGTTCTGTGAATAAAACTGCTACAACATTATAGGTACAATAGTTTGTGTACATTCAAATTTCTTTATAAAATCTACAACGTCTATACAACATCATAGCTGAAATTTTAAATAAAGTTTTCATTTATATTCAGCATTTACCCAAACACTGTGGTCCTCCATTTGCACGTTCAATTTGGCATTCATAAACATGTGACCAGGTGTTTTCACGTATAACAGTATTCAAATTACGCATACACAAAATTGTACGTGGTTCTACTGAAAATATGATTTAAAAAATAATAATTTCATTGATAAAAAAATTATCTTAATTTTTGTCTAAATGACATGCAGTTTAACACCGCTGTTAGTTGGTAACCAGGCATGCGAACCATAAGCAAAGGCCAAAGCTTGAAAGCCAGCATGGACAGTGATTGTTGAAGATAGAAATAACAAGGGCATTGACTTTAACGGCAACATAGTGACAGCGCCCCCTGGTGACCTACCTTGTGAGCAGCCCGTGTGCGTGGCGGCATGCAAATGGGCGAGAATAAACTTAAGGTATTCGTGTTTTGACAGCGACTCCTCGTGACGGAGTTGGGCGTCCTCGGTGTTCGTGCCGCGGTCGTGTCATTACCGCACTAGAAGAACGTGAAAACGTGCAGGGAACAAACGAGGCAACAAGAACGTGGCAGTGCGAGCATGCAGGAGTTATGCAATATGACTTGGCAGCATGCAGGAACCACACCGACTGTGAGTCGTTTCATACGCTGTGGCGCTATATCAAATGGCGCAATTGCGAGTTGCACGTCCCTTGAATCGACCGAAATGGTGACATAGTAGCATAAATAATCGGACAAAGCCCCAGTGTGTTCAATAATTTGTGCTTCTCTGCCAGCCATTGAGGATGATTAACAACGGATGCAGGTCACAAGCATACCCTTTGATATTTACTCCACACACCCAATGAATGTAAATTGGATGTTGTGGCCTAGGCTTTCTACTGTCTCAGCTGGTTGTTACTTGGTTTTAAAATCTGGCACATTGTAAGCGATGACATAAAATATAGTGTTGTTGTCATCGCATTGATCGCAAATGCTATTTTCTACAGATGCGTCACAATGTAAACAAATCATTCTGTCGTAATTGTAAACCTCAATTGAATTGAGCATATTGAATACATGTGAAATCAATTTCTTCAATTAATTTCATCAGAATTCATAGAATGTAGTATGCAAAGAGCATGTTATCTGTAAGTACCATAATGACGTATGTATTGGGACACTGTATGTTTTGACACACCCTAAAAATATATCTAATCACATTTTTCTGTACCATATGTTTTGGGACACATTTGTAAATGTAATTACATGTATATTTTGTCTCTATGTATTGACATTGACATGACGTTTTGTTGCATTTCTGCAAGTTTATGTTCTATAATTTAATAACAAATGTGTTTCTAGATGTGGCTGAGATGGGGGTAAGCAGTAATGTGGATATGAGCAATACTGCAGTCAAATACTGTACAACCGTCACTCAGTAAATAGTCTTTGAACAAGTGTGGGAAACAGGTACCAGACAGACAGAACATGTCACATGGCTGAGGATGTAATTATATGTTACACTTCTTCTTGCTCTTTTTCAACAATTCTACACATCTATAATTTAATAATTAGGTACTTTATTATGTCTGTTGCTGTCGAAATAAAGTTTGATCAATAGTAAGCTACTTTATTACGTCTGTAGTTGTTAAAATAAAAGTTTCATTAATTCATTAAAAAAATTAGACCCTACATATAACATTTGTTTTACAGGATATAGGGCCGTTCAGCCACTCAAAAATAGTTAGTAGCAGGGTAATAGACAAGTTAACCATGGTGAAGTTACAAAACCAGGGTAATAAAACTGGCATGATGTCAGGATTCATCCGTGTTCCTAAGTATTGGGACAGTGAATCTAAGAATTATTTTTGTGCACCCTATATTTTGGGACCAGCTGATAATTTAATTATGTTTAAGTGTCCCAAAACATACAGTCATTTTGGTAGTATCAGTGAGGGTAGCAGTGCCAAAGCAAGTCCAGAGGCACATCATTGAAGACTGCCAATGCAAAATTTACTATGTAATAAATGTAAGCAATTGCTTAAGCACAAGTATATGAGCATAATCATAACAAGTCATGCAACTTGGTTAGGATATGGTTACTTTCAGACTTATATATTGCAGTAACTACTGGTTATGATATGGTTACTTTCAGACTTATATATGCAGTAACTACTGGTTGCATTACCTTTTTATTAATATATATTTTGAAGATGGTGGCCCCAGTTAAAAGTTGCCGGCTCTGGGCCACCAGTTCAATAGCAATTTCATACTGTGACTGGGAAGGAAAAAACATCATGTTCATTTACTCATTAGATATAAAATGATAATAAATAACTTAACTCTTGAAGTGGCAAAGGCCGAATTCGGCCCAACCATACCAGCCTTTGTTATAACAATTTTCATTTCCATCAAGCGCAACTGACAGGTGAACATCTGGTATCTATGGATAGCTGACAGATTTTTCGAGATAGTGTATATTTATTCATGAGCAGATTCAATGGCACACACATTCACAACCTAGCTAACAAAACATGTGACGCGGTTGACACCCACATTTTGGTGATTTTATTACGTCCTCAGTACTGAATTTACGCATCTATTCATAAAGTCTAGACCCCCGCACACATGGTATTGATGGAAAGCTATGTCATTGCCCGATCTGCCAAAAAAGACATCAGTGGGCTGACGTAATTCAGTGAATCAGAACCATGGTTTCACATTTAGCTCCAAAACGAAAGTCAAAAGCAAAATGGCGGAGCAGTGTTCGGCAACTTATCCACTTCAAGAATTTACTTCGGATTTTCTGCGTCAATATTTTCACAAAATGCCTGACAGTATTCATAAATAAGGTTATTATACTAGTTCAGATAGTTAGAACGACTGAGATATTTTTTGATGTGAAAATTCATCAAATTAGCAGCGTGATGTTTCTCCAATAGTTGGCCTATTTTTATGTCAACATACATGGCAACATTTGTCTCACTGGATGTGGCGCATTCAGCCACTCAGTAATTATCTAGCAGCACGATAAATGTTTTATTGTTTTATGATGAAGTTCAGATATAATAATATCCCCATAATTTTAGTATGTAATATAATTATTATAATGTTATTATAATAAAGCATTCCTTTAGCAATCAAATTATACCTAAATCATATTTGTTATGACAAATATTAGCAAAGTTATGATTTAAATAGGAACTGTATGTTACAGAGGTTAAATTAAAAAAAGGATAACAATATTGCATCATGAAATATCATATCACTATGGAAACCCCAAAAGCAAACCCTCAAATTGTGCAACAATCAGGAAAATTCACGTGAAATACACAACAAGTGAAAACTCAGAAGTGACAATGTTAGTAGCATTACCACAGAGGCCACTGCAGCTGTTGGGTCTGGCCAGTTCTGATGTTAAACTACGACAGGCCACCGGTCACGCAGCCCCAACATCATTCAGTCTGCGTTAAAACAAATTTGTTATTTAGCGATGATGCGCGTCAGTAGTTTTCACAAAAAGAGTTCGCGGCAAATTGAAAACCTGCATTTGTAAATCTATTTGGATCGTCATGAGATCTATTCGACCAATTAGAAGATGTGTTTTTCTTCACTTCAGATGTTGCACAAAGTTTGTGCGGTAAACCTAACAAAATTTATGTAGAATTATTGTGTAAACATGAATTTTGGATAATGTTATCGTCGGTAACGCTGTGCTAAAAATAGACTGGCTGCTTGGTAACATCCGCCAGACGGACAACTACCTTGCACTGGTTGTCTGCTAGGTGGATTTGGCACCTAGCAGACAACTACCTTGCACTGGTTGTCTGCTAGGTGGATTTGGCACCTAGCAGACAACTACCTTGCACTGGTTGTCTGCTAGGTGGATTTGGCACCTAGCAGACAACTACCTTGCACTGGTTGTCCGCTAGGCGGATTTGGCACCTAGCAGACAACTACCTTGCACTGGTTGTCTGCTAGGTGGATTTGGCACCTAGCAGACAACTACCTTGCACTGGTTGTCCGCTAGGCGGATTTGGCACCTAGCAGACAACTACCTTGCACTGGTTGTCTGCTAGGTGGATTTGGCACCTAGCAGACAACTACCTTGCACTGGTTGTCCGCTAGGCGGATTTGGCACCTAGCAGACAACTACCTTGCACTGGTTGTCTGCTAGGTGGATTTGGCACCTAGCAGACAACTACCTTGCACTGGTTGTCCGCTAGGTGGATTTGGCACCTAGCAGACAACTACCATGCACTGGTTGTCTGCTAGGTGGATTTGGCACCTAGCAGACAACTACCTTGCACTGGTTGTCTGCTAGGTGGATTTGGCACCTAGCAGACAACTACCTTGCACTGGTTGTCTGCTAGGTGGATTTGGCACCTAGCTGTCATGCATGAAAACCATATTCACAGTATGCTGGCTACACTTAATAATTGATTTTAAGTTTATGTAATACTATTGTAAACGTCATTACAGAGTTAATTACATGCTCAGAACAACAATTTCTTCATAAAAACTTTGAGATTCCTCATTCAATATAATATGGCCACCATTTTATAATAATTATGCTAATGATGCACCAGTTTTGCAAAACTGTTGGCACTGAAATTAGTTATTAATGAAACAATTAATGATATGACGTGAATTACATCTTGTCACAGTCTACGATCCAATATGTCGGCCATATTATTAAACTGGGATTCTACGTTTAATATGTCCACCATTTTATGCAATTAATTATTCAAATTGTAGTAATTTATTGATAGCAATAGAACAGTTTATGTTGTACTATTGTAAACGTCATTACAGAGTTAATCACATGCTCAGAACAACAATTTCTTCATAAAAACATTGGGAATCCTCATTCAATATGGCCACAATTTTATAATAATTATGCTAATGATGCACCAGTTTTGCAAAACTTTTGGCATTGAAATGAGTTATTAATTAAACAATTAATAACATGACGTGAATTACATCTTGTAGGATTCAATATGTCAGCCATATTATGCTAATTAGGTCATGAAATATGCAAATTAGATCGACGAAAATGCAAGAAATGAATTTGTGTGAAAATACTCACATATGCAAAATTTGAAGTAATTACCTCTATTATCTGTTGTGAAAACAATGACAAAATTATGAAATAGGGGTAAACCCTTGAGATACTGTGATCCTATTCTTTCTGTGCTATTTTTTATGCTCACCGCTCCAACGAAAAGTCGAAAACCCTGGGGCATTAACCATTCCAACTAAATAAATTTGTGAGTAGTCAGATTTTTAACAAATCAAAAATATTTACTTCAGAAGAAGCTCCTTATATGCCTAACAAAAGATGTTTAGGTAACGCAGTTTGTATATTTCATGTAGTAATGCGAATGTTAGCCAACACCCTTGTTAAGGAAATGGCAATCATTTCCATGGCATTCAGCCAGAAAAATTCTACTTGAAACACAAAAATAGAACGTGTCACAGTGGAACGTAACATCGCCAGTGCTGACACAGGGTGAACATTAGAGAGACAACGATGACCATGGTCACTCACCCGTCGTATCTTGGTGGGAGTCTTACACAGGGTAGACGAGGGGGCGAGGAAGCGTCGTTTGACGGAGGGCGTTGTAGGCCTGCTGCCGTACATCAGTTCCTCCTCTGTCTTGATGATGCGGGCCTGGTGCTGTAGACACATAGGTCATCATACACCTCCACACTGAGACTGTCTGGGAGGACTCATCTGACACACACAAACATACCCACTACATTCAACACCTCCACACTGCGACTGTCTGGGAGGACTCATCTGACACACACAAACATACCCACTACATTCAACACCTCCACACTGCGACTGTCTGGGAGGACTCATCTGACACACACAAACATACCCACTACATTCAACACCTCCACACTGAGACTGTCTGGGAGGACTCATCTCACACACACAAACATACCCACTACATTCAACACCTCCACACTGAGACTGTCTGGGAGGACTCATCTGACACACACAAACATACCCACTACATTCAACACCTCCACACTGAGACTGTCTGGGAGGACTCATCTCACACACACACAAACATACCCACTACATTCAACACCTCCACACTGAGACTGTCTGGGAGGACTCATCTCACACACACAAACATACCCACTACATTCAACACCTCCACACTGAGACTGTCTGGGAGGACTCATCTCACACACACAAACATACCCACTACATTCAACACCTCCACACTGAGACTGTCTGGGAGGACTCATCTGACACACACAAACATACCCACTACATTCAACACCTCCATACTGAGACTGTCTGGGAGGACTCATCTGACACACACAAACATACCCACTACATTCAACACCTCCACACTGAGACTGTCTGGGAGGACTCATCTGACACACACAAACATACCCACTACATTCAACACCTCCACACTGAGACTGTCTGGGAGGACTCATCTGACACACACAAACATACCCACTACATTCAACACCTCCACACTGAGACTGTCTGGGAGGACTCATCTGACACACACAAACATACCCACTACATTCAACACCTCCACACTGAGACTGTCTGGGAGGACTCATCTCACACACACACGCACACACACTACATTCAACACCTCCACACTGAGACTGTCTGGGAGGGCTCATCTCACACACACACACAAACATACCCACTACATTCAACACCTCCACACTGAGACTGTCTGGGAGGGCTCATCTCACACACACAAACATACCCACTACATTCAACACCTCCACACTGAGACTGTCTGGGAGGACTCATCTCACACACACACAAACATACCCACTACATTCAACACCTCCACACTGAGACTGTCTGGGAGGACTCATCTCACACACACAAACATACCCACTACATTCAACACCTCCACACTGAGACTGTCTGGGAGGACTCATCTCACACACACAAACATACCCACTACATTCAACACCTCCACACTGAGACTGTATGGGAGGGCTCATCTCACACACACAAACATACCCACTACATTCAATACCTCCACACTGAGACTGTCTGGGAGGACTCATCTCACACACACACACCCACTACATTCAACACCTCCACACTGAAACTGTCTGGGAGGACTCTTCTCACACACACACACATACCCACTACATTCAACACCTCCACACTGAGACTGTCTGGGAGGGCTCATCTCACACACACAAACATACCCACTACATTCAACACCTCCACACTGAGACTGTCTGGGAGGACTCATCTCACACACACAAACATACCCACTACATTCAACACCTCCACACTGAGACTGTCTGGGAGGACTCATCTGACACACACAAACATACCCACTACATTCAACACCTCCATACTGAGACTGTCTGGGAGGACTCATCTGACACACACAAACATACCCACTACATTCAACACCTCCACACTGAGACTGTCTGGGAGGACTCATCTCACACACACACACACACACACTACATTCAACACCTCCACACTGAGACTGTCTGGGAGGACTCATCTCACACACACAAACATACCCACTACATTCAACACCTCCACACTGAGACTGTCTGGGAGGACTCATCTCACACACACACACACACACGCACACACACTACATTCAACACCTCCACACTGAGACTGTCTGGGAGGACTCATCTCACACACACACACATACCCACTACATTCAACACCTCCACACTGAGACTGTCTGGGAGGACTCATCTCACACACACAAACATACCCACTACATTCAACACCTCCCAAGTACGTCTTTCATCCAATGGAACAAGTCACAATCTGTCAATGTCAAAAACATGCAACAAACTGTCAGATACAATCTCTCTTAGTCTTAGATTAGTTATAGCAATACCAATCATCTAATTTCATATCTTATTACACCAACTTCCATTACTCGACCATGATACTTTATTACTAATTTTTCTTATTTTTATTGATTGGGAGTTTTGAATTTGCACTTGCCATGTTCCGACGTTCTAATACAAAAGAACTGTGTGTTTGTTTGACATTATATTCTGTAGACATTGTGCAAGACAAGTCCCAAACCAAAACAATGTAAGCTTTCTTTAAAAAGACAATTTGCTATGTTTTTTCAAAGGCAGATGAATACTTCACGACAGAACAAGAGGTATGTACTAACTAAAACTTCAGATCAGCTAATCACTACCTTCCACTTATTGGCTACGTACAGAATTTCGAATGAGATAACTTTGGAACCGAGAATATATTCACAACTATCACAGATTTTTGATAATGTTTAATTAGGCATGTTTCTTACTGACGCACAAATAAAATTCCCCAAACATCCTTTGATGCACAAGTCGTAAATTACTATACAAAACATAATAAATCTACTAGATTGTTGTCTTCCTGATCATTTCAATATTGCTCATGCCCAACTGTACTTTCCTCTTACTTCCATTTCAATATTGCTCATGCCCATCTGTACTTTCCTCTTACTCCCATTTCAATATTGCTCATGCCCAACTGTACTTTCTTCTTACTCCCATTTCAATATTGCTCATGCCCAACTGTACTTTCTTCTTACTCCCATTTCAATATTGCTCATGCCCAACTGTACTTTCCTCTTACTCCCATTTCAATATTGCTCATGCCCAACTGTTCTTTCCTATTTCCTGACACTATGCTATATCTCTCTCCTTCGCTGCCACTATTCCCACTCACCCTCTGTTCCTTCTCTCTCTCCTTCTGTCTGTGGTGTCCCTGCCACTATTCCCACTCACCCTCTGTTCCTTCTGTCTGTGGTGTTCCTGCCACTATTCATTCCCACTCACCCTCTGTTCCTTCTCTCTCTCCTTCTGTTCATGGTGTCCCTGCCACTATTCCCACTCACCCTCTGTTCCTTCTCTTTCTCCTTCTGTTCGTGGTGTCCCTGCCACTATTCCCACTCACCCTCTGTTTCTTCTCTCTCTCCTTCTGTTCATGGTGTCCCTGCCACTATTCCCACTCACCCTCTGTTCCTTCTCTTTTTCCTTCTGTTCGTGGTGTCCCTGCCACTATTCCCACTCACCCTCTGTTCCTTCTCTCTCTCCTTCTGTTCATGGTGTCCCTGCCCCTATTCCCACTCACCCTCTGTTCCTTCTCTTTCTCCTTCTGTTCGTGGTGTCCCTGCCACTATTCCCACTCACCCTCTGTTCCTTCTCTTTCTCCTTCTGTTCGTGGTGTCCCTGCCACTATTTCCATTCACCCTCTGTTCCTTCTCTTTCTCCTTCTGTTCGTGGTGTCCCTGCCACTATTCCCACTCACCCTCTGTTCCTTCTCTCTCTCTCCTTCTGTTCATGGTGTCCCTGCCACTATTCCCACTCACCCTCTGTTCCTTCTCTTTCTCCTTCTGTTTGTGGTGTCCCTGCCACTATTCCCACTCACCCTCTGTTCCTTCTCTCTCTCCTTCTGTTCATGGTGTCCCTGCCACTATTCCCACTCACCCTCTGTTCCTTCTCTTTCTCCTTCTGTTTGTGGTGTCCCTGCCACTATTCCCACTCACCCTCTGTTCCTTCTCTCTCTCTCCTTCTGTTCATGGTGTCCCTGCCACTATTCCCACTCACCCTCTGTTCCTTCTCTTTCTCCTTCTGTTTGTGGTGTCCCTGCCACTATTCCCACTCACCCTCTGTTCCTTCTCTCTCTCCTTCTGTTCGTGGTGTCCCTGCCACTATTCCCACTCACCCTCTGTTCCTTCTCTCTCTCCTTCTGTTCGTGGTGTCCCTGCCACTATTCCCACTCACCATCTGTTCCTTCTCTCTCTCCTTCTGTTCATGGTGTCCCTGCCACTATTCCCACTCACCCTCTGTTCCTTCTCTCTCTCCTTCTGTTCGTGGTGTCCCTGCCACTATTCCCACTCACCCTCTGTTCCTTCTCTCTCTCCTTCTGTTCGTGGTGTCCCTGCCACTATTCCCACTCACCATCTGTTCCTTCTCTCTCTCCTTCTGTTCATGGTGTCCCTGCCACTATTCCCACTCACCCTCTGTTCCTTCTCTTTCTCCTTCTGTTTGTGGTGTCCCTGCCACTATTCCCACTCACCCTCTGTTCCTTCTCTCTCTCCTTCTGTTCGTGGTGTCCCTGCCACTATTCCCACTCACCCTCTGTTCCTTCTCTCTCTCCTTCTGTTTGTGGTGTCCCTGCCACTATTCCCACTCACCCTCTGTTCCTTCTCTCTCTCCTTCTGTTTGTGGTGTCCCTGCCACTATTCCCACTCACCCTCTGTTCCTTCTCTCTCTCCTTCTGTTTGTGGTGTCCCTGCCACTATTCCCACTCACCCTCTGTTCCTTCTCTCTCTCCTTCTGTTTGTGGTGTCCCTGCCACTATTCCCACTCACCCTCTGTTCCTTCTCTCTCTCCTTCTGTTTGTGGTGTCCCTGCCACTATTCCCACTCACCCTCTGTTCCTTCTCTTTCTCCTTCTGTTCGTGGTGTCCCTGCCACTATTCCCACTCACCCTCTGTTCCTTCTCTTTCTCCTTCTGTTCGTGGTGTCCCTGCCACTATTCCCACTCACCCTCTGTTCCTTCTCTCTCTCCTTCTGTTTGTGGTGTCCCTGCCACTATTCCCACTCACCCTCTGTTCCTTCTCTCTCTCCTTCTGTTCGTGGTGTTCTTGCCACTGATGCTTCACAAACTCAATGAAGGGAACACCGTCCACAAGGAAATGACGGCCATATTGCTTCTCCCATGCAGCAATCTCCTCAGCTACTTCTTGCTCCACCTGGTGACAAATCATTACATTGCAAGTACACCGTCAAACTAGGTAGCAGGTTTCATTTATAAATCATACTCGCATTTATTTGTTCAAGAAATGCTATAAAAAAGTGAAAAGTTACCCATGTGTATTGATGCGTATGTTACATGTTGAAGTCAACACAAACCCACAATATAAAAAAACAATCTACTGACGTGTTCATAAAACTGACGTTAGCCGTGCTTGATCATGCTACGAATATCGCTTTAGAATGTTCACGGAACTTGAGTAGTTTACATTAAGGCCTGGTACGGGTGCTAATTTACGCTTTAAAAAAATATGTCAATTTAATTTTCCAGTGCCTGATAGTAGATTTGTATGTTTACTATGAATATACTTCACTTTTAGACCAACAACATACCTCTAAATGACTTTTATTCATGTATAAAGTCCACCCCTATCACAATGATATATCCATTTTTATTGGGAAGACGCGAAATGCGCTGAAAGTTGTCGATGTTTACGCCACGAAAACGCGGTCCTTTCTTCGACTTACGCCATCTTGTTTGATATTTTGGAACCGCCAAAACGTCGCCTATCAATCGCCGTAGTCGGTAATCCCGCCCTTGTGAAAGCATTTGGCCAACATCGTTATTTTTGCAAGCTATATATTTTGCCGAGAATGACCTTATTTGGCATTCGGTAACCGTTGTGTCGTCATCCGCTAAGTTCCGTGACATGCCTCGTGTCTATGTCGGCTTACGAAGTTGTGCGAGTGGCAAACTCTCCCAGCATGCCACTTGTTGCTACTTTCCATTGTTTACAAAATATGGCGGTTTTCTAGAGCGATGTGAGTATTTCATCTCAAATATTGTTTATTGTGCATAATTAATGTCTGGGAGATAAACAAACACAATTTATTGAATGTTTTACTTGTTTACAATAATATTATTCATATTATCACTGTGTAAACTTTGACGGCCATTTAGAGAAAATCACGTTTTTGGCCATATAAACTTGCAACACTCTGGAAGTAAAAATGATATGATAATCTGGTTTGGATTGTTGTGTTCTCCTGGATATTCTGCACAATCTGTATAAAAAACATTTTGGATTTGTTTTATCTTTGTAGTTATCTAAAAAATGTCGCATTTTCAATAAATCGGTTTTGAAAATTCAAAATAAAATATAAAAATATTAAATGTTTTTTATACAGATTGTGGAGAATATCCAGGATAACACAACAGGCTAAGTCAGATCACCATATAATTTTTACTTCCAGAGTGTTGCAATTTTCTAGATATGCTATGAATACCACCATTTGGTGGCCATTTTTTTTATTACCATGGAAATAAATGTCATACAATTTTTATTCAGTAATAGCTTTTCTAGAGCTTGGATGCAAAATATTATAGTAATTATGCATTTTCAAAAGTGTCCTATCTAGCTGCCATACCTCCCCTTTAATTGGTAAATGTAGAAATACACAAGTGTAATACATCCTTAAAATTCAACATCAAAGGCAATAACAGCTAAAAGAATCTGAAAATTTCTTGCTAGAAATGCAATACATTAAAGAGAGTACAGGTCTGCCAAAACAACTGGATGAGAAGAATTGCAGAAGTGAAGAGAACGGATAAGTAAAGAATGATGACGCTGAGGGAGGAGGTTGGTGTGAAAGTTTCAAGCTGGTGAAGAGTTGGTTAAAATGGACTGGACATGTGCAGCGAATGGGAAAAGAATGGTTAGTGAAGACAGTAGTTACCTGGAAAGTGGAAAGGAGACGAGATCGACCAAGACTGAGATGGGAGGACTGCATAGAGATTTGGAGAGAAGAACGAAAGATAGAGGGGAGTGAAGATGGTTGGTGGAGAGAGCAGTGCAAAAACACTGAGTGGGAAGGAAACAGAAACCATGGACCAGTACCAAGGCCAACCTGACTAGACATTCAGAGAAAAGAACATTTAAGTTTTCTGGCACCAACCTTCGGTAGTTCTTTGGAGATTCTCTTGCGCGCCTTCTCCTCTTTCAGCAAGTTGCAGTTACGATTGAAGAAACGATTCGGGTCAGATGCATTTCTCTGTGAGGTAAAGACTTGTATTACTGATACTGACACTGACCAACTTAACAACACAAAGCTAATTAGATATACCGTATTCGTTCTATTAAGCGTACATGCCCTAATTAGCGTACACCCCCTTTTTAGTAGCAACCGACGCCGTGACAGTGATCTCAATGCCAACCTTGACTTTTGAATCCATCATTGTGTTTGAATTTCTACCAATATCACACTAGATTCAATGCTTGGTGATGAAACAACATCGACAGATCAACCTAAATTATCACACTTTTACAGTGTTGTGGTCACCTGTTGCTTGTATGTCAGATGCAGAAATCACTTGCCATCATGTCTACTGAGATGGCTGTACTCAGGAACCGCAGGAACCAAATAAAATGGGTGCACACCCCTGTACGCTTATTGGAACCAAACATTTTACATATTTCCTTGTCTCAAATATTTGCTAAGCATACTGTACGCTTAATAGAACGAATACGGTATGTTAGAAATGTTGCTAGTGCAGTAGCACAAATAATCAGCCTGAATACTTGTGCTGCTCTCTTACTATCTCATCCATTTACAGCAGGATGCAATTCACAAAGTAACCATTTCATACAACACGACCTTCAGTAAAATGTTGTGCATTTGAACAGGACTCAGTCAGAATATTCGAAAACTCCACAATGTTTAAACTAAAACAAACAGACCTCGAGTTGTAGAAACTCCTGCCACAGTTGCTGTCGCCTAGCAACCTTCTCTACCATCTCTTTGTTGTCCTCATAGTATTCCTTCATTCTTGTCACCTCAAGGTCTATCAGCTGCAGCAGCTCATCACAGATATCATCTGGTGACACACAAGAACACGTCAATCAACTCTATGCACAATGCTCACTGTCCTGGCTCAACTTGCCCCCATCAGCACAGCTTTAGCAATTCTCCATCAAACATAGCTGGCCACAAAAGATAAATGTAACCAATCACCTCCCTGGAATGACCTTCCAGAGGCAATAGTGACAACTGCCAAGTAAGGTGATGTTGGCTTCTCACACAGTGATCTCAATGACTTCTCACATAATGGCATTACCTTGCCATTATTTCTGAGCAGAAAAGTGGTGAATTGCCAAATGACATTATAAAATTGCTCAATTCTTAAGAATTCAAAGAAGAAGAATTTTAAGTTGTCATTTATTGATAATCACATCCTATGTATTTGAAAAAGTATTCGAACATTTCAAATACTTTAGGAAAGTATTTAAATACAAGTACTTTCATGTCAAATACAAATACTTATAAAAAAAGTATTTAAATACTTTCAAATACAAATGTATTTTACCCCATGTCTGCTTACAACTGGTGTAGAAGGAGAAGTTGTCAGACACTTACCACTGGTGTAGAAGGAGAAGTTGTCAGACACTTACCACTGGTGTAGAAGGAGAAGTTGTCAGACACTTACAACTGGTGTAGAAGGAGAAGTTGTCAGACACTTACCACTGGTGTAGAAGGAGAAGTTGTCAGACACTTACCACTGGTGTAGAAGGAGAAGTTGTCAGACACTTACCACTGGTGTAGAAGGAGAAGTTGTCAGACACTTACCACTGGTGTAGAAGGAGAAGTTGTCAGACACTTACCACTGGTGTAGAAGGAGAAGTTGTCAGACACTTACCACTGGTGTAGAAGGAGAAGTTGTCAGACACTTACCACTGGTGTAGAAGGAGAAGTTGTCAGACACTTACCACTGGTGTAGAAGGAGAAGTTGTCAGACACTTACCACTGGTGTAGAAGGAGAAGTTGTCAGACACTTACCACTGGTGTAGAAGGAGAAGTTGTCCGACACTTACCACTGGTGTAGAAGGAGAAGTTGTCAGACACTTACCACTGGTGCAGAAGGAGAAGTTGTCCGACACTTACCACTGGTGTAGGGGGAGAAGTTGTCCGACACTTACCACTGGTGTAGGGGGAGAAGTTGTCAGACACTTACCACTTATGTAGGGGGAGAAGTTGTCAGACACTTACCACTTGTGTAGGGGGAGAAGTTGTCAGACACTTACCACTGGTGTAGGGGGAGAAGTTGTTGCGCTCTTCCTTGCTGATGTACGACTTGTCCCAGAGTTGGCGCAGCTCCTGACGGGCCGAGGCGACCACCTTCACCATGTTCTCTCTCTGTAGCTCCTCATAACGCTTCACTTCCTCCTTCAACTGTCACAGTCACAACACGTCACAACGCAGTCACAACAGGCCATGGTACAATCACAAAACGTCATGACAGTAAGCTTCCATGGCGCACTCAAAATGTCATGACACAACACACCATGACACAGTCACAACATGTCACGAGACTCACAAATGTCATGACACAACACACCATGACACAGTCACAACACAGTCAAGAGACTCACAAATGTCATGACACAACACACCATGACACAGTCACAACACAGTCACAATACGTCACGAGACTCACAAATGTCATGATGCAGTCACAGCATGTCATGAAAAAGTCCCAATATGATGATCCGTGACACATCATGACAGTCACAACACAGCCACAATACCTCATGTTGCACTGACAATACATCATGAATAATGTCATGATTCACGACAGTAACAATACACCATGACACACAGAAAGAGTCACAATCTGTCATTACGAATTCACAACATATCATGACACAAGAGTTGGATTTAATTACCACTGACAGATCTATTACGTAACATTTTGCTAAGCAACCCGGGCTGATAAACTGACTGTCATAAACTCTTTACAAATGAATTGATCAAACCAAATTGTACCCAGTCTGAGCCTTGCAGTAAACAGCTACATACTAAACTTTACAATGACACCAGAGGCCGTCCCAGTGAAGACAAGAACGTACCACTTGGATGACCTTGGGTCTGAAGCCTGTGTGTTTGGTGTGGAACAGCTGCATGTCCTCTGCTGGCACCTGTAGACGCATTGTCAGCTGCTCCAGACGCTCTCGCAGCTGAGCTGCCAGAGCAAAGTTGCTCTTCTGCTCCGACTCCAACTAAAACATGACGATATGCTAGACTAGTGCTGCCGATCACCAATTGCGCCATACGCAATATGGTTTGCTATTTGGTGAAACGTTATTATAATTACTAATACTGATCTTATTAGCAGTATACCACTGAATTATTAATCGACTCCATCAGAATTGTTGAAATGACCACTTACCAAGCTGAGCCAAATAACTAGTTACCATGACATGCCAGGCTGTGTAAACAATAGATCCCTAATCCCTCCCTTTGCCCAAGCCTACAGACAATAGGAAGGATTAATTCAACCAACTTTTGTGTTACCTGGTCAATGGTGACCTGTCTGGTCTACTGTTGACACTAGTTATAAGTTTGAGATGAGTACAGCGCAGCACAGATTCCCAATTATATCATTCACTTTAAACGAAGTCACATGGCCATCAATCAATGTGCAATCTGTTGAGTATTCGTCCAAATGCCAATACAAAGCTTGATCTCATTCATGTAATGTTTAATAAGTGTCATAATCAAAACACATCACAATCCGAAAGATGCACGTTAAAAACATGTTTTACATTTTATAGTCTTCAATCTGTTACTGAATATAACTAATTTGGGGAATTAATCTACATAATTAGTCAGTTACTGAGCAGTCAAATAATGTTTTAAAATTGGTTATATGTTTATACATTTGTTTAAGCACTGCATGGTAACAAGAGTAGGTGACAATAGGTTTACTGCTTTGACCTAGATTGTTTTGAATTATTTGGCCTTGTTATTTTCTCTATTAAATTAACAGTGGGTGTTCAGCATGTTTATAGTTAAACAATGTTCTATTAAATTATACCGGGTGTTTGGTAGCTTACAGGTGTTTGGCTTTCTTTTATAATATTAATAATATTATGTTGGCTTAATTTAAATTGGATGTCCTGTTCTCTTGTAAGCATTTAGGCCTCTACATATGTATAATACAACATTCTATGTCGTGTTTTGCAGTTTTGTGTCATGCTTAGTGTCTGCTAAAAAGGCTATAGAATATCTCATTAAATTTTGGTTAAAGTGAATTCTGTGAATTTTTAGGCCCAGCGCTACCCTAGATTGTAGATACGATTAATAGCATTTGAACCCAATACTACTGTAACATATCAAGCAAATGGTGACTGCGGGGCACTTAGAGGAACAAGCCATCAGATAAGTGTGTTTTGTTTATAAATTGGAAATACTGTTCAGTGCTTGCCACTTAGCACCTACGATTATTTTAATAAAAAAATAGAACCATTGACATAACACGGTGCAAACTTGCACAGTAAACCTTTGTGACCATCCACAGCAAATCAGGATATTCCTCTAGGTGGTGATTCACACAGACGATGGTTTCCCGGAATATTCACAAACGATGTTTGTTATGGTGTAATTCACACTGCAAGTTACATATAACATGCTCAACTGATCGATGGACGAATCACCCAGCACGGAACCACGTGTAATGATTAACATCAGCCTAACATCCAGTGCGAACCTTAAAACCATTTCAAAATCCTTAGAAATGAACAGAGAATTTCCAAAAAATAAAGGCGTTGTTTTTCTTCCAAGGGGTCATAGACGAACCCCTGAAAGTTTGGTGCCAGATATGCAAACCATTTAACATACATACACTAGCTCAATAACAGTTACACACACTGGGAGGACTGTACACACCAGATCATGTAGATCTCTCAGTGCGTTCAGGTTCTCTGTGGTCAACATGAAGGACTCCTCCTCCTCACATACAACGTTGCGCTCAAACGACGTGTCCGGACTGCGCTCAAGGTCGTTCAAGAAACCAATGATCTTGGTCTTGTCGTTGCGGAAAACGCGCATTCGCTTTTCCTGGAACACATAATCAAAAATAGTCGAGCTGAAAAGTGGGTTCCGCAATTGTGTGGCTGTGTGATAAACAATTTATTGAGAGTTAATTCAGACCAAAACTATAATTTCTTTACTTTTATCCTCGACCGAGACGGCTACATGGGTGATGTATACAACGCCCTTTTAAACTAGGCTAGTGCGAGGCAATGGGGGTAGATAGTTAAAACACCCAACAGTAGTTAGTGTTACACATTTAATTGGTAACTACACATTCCACAAGGCCACACTAGCAATGTGTCATCAAATGGTGCTCAGTTGACTTTCAAGAACATCTCCACACAGATCTGTAAACACATATTCTTGCAGTCACTTTTAATTATTCACATTTTTCACACATTAGTAATCACATTTTATTAGGATCATTAGTTTCCATATTTTTAAACCACAGTGAAGGTACCTGAATGTATATCACCACCTATCAGGTCAGCACAAAAGCAACTAATAAATGTCAGATCAGTGGCAAACAACAACAACTGCTGCACCCCAATGAAACTATTTTACAAGTAAACAAGAAATATTTGTGCCCATTGATCAATGGATACCCTAGTTTGTGCCTTATGAGAACCCAAACAAACCTTCTGAGCTTCAAGCTCTTTGACATGCTCTTCGAGTTCTTTGATCTGTTCCTCCGACGGCACAATGCCAGTGGGTATGTAGTAGGGTGTCGTAATAAACAGGTCACACAATGACTGGTCTCTTCGCTGCAGTTTCCGAGTCAGTTTCATGCGATCGTGTTTTGTTTTCTCAAGTTGCATCACTTGCAGGCGCAATTCTCGCTCCAGCTCTAGTAGTGTAAGTCCAGGCGCCGGCTGGTAACACAAAAAACATTGTTCGCAATGTAAAATGTATTTGATGTTTACCCTGGTGTATTACAATGAAATCACGATTTAAAAATTAATATTCTACTTCACGTTGGGTATTAAAAATCTTCAAACTCACCCGAGCTAACAACGGGATACGTGCACAACAGATAAACATCCACATACAACATTCTGTGCATTGAAAATTGACTTGCCCCAAATCTCCAACCCACAAATACCTGCACAATGAAAAGAAACTTACCGTGAAGGCAGAAACGTTGAGATCCATACAGAGGCCAGCCAGCTCAGATCTGAAGCCTTCGACATCGCTCTCCAGTTTCTCCTTGAGAACTACCTCCTCCTCGACCATGCGTGTCAGGAGATTGTCAATGTGGTGCTCAACGGTCTCCATGCGGTGATGGCGCTGGTCGCTGGTGAACCCGATCGTGTTCCACGTATCCCATAATTGTTTCGCCTTCGCACCTGTCACTTTGTGCAGCCTGCTACTCAGTTCGCTGGATTCAACAGAACACAAGTTTCATTCAGGGTTCATACAGACAACTAACAATTAAATTCAAGGGTTTTCAAGGTTTTTTTTTACATAAAAACATGCCATTTTCAAGGGTGTATATTTCAGTTATTTATTTAGTTTTTCAGCCCCATTTTTACCGGACCAGTCAATCATTTCATACCTGGGATTTACAAGTAATCAACCGGCCATTGAAAAGATCGGTTACACATCAATAAATCAAGCAAGCACTTCAGGAATGAATGAAGCAAATAAACAATCAATCACAGGACCCTTAGCCTTAGAACAATGAGGGGGATCATTAGCCAAACATTCAAATAACAAATCAATCTTGACGAAGATGCTTAAGTTTTAACTGCCTGTTTATTACATACAGTAAATGAATCAAGAAACAATAACGTTCATTATATACTGTTGCTATCAGTGTCACATTAGTCTTTTCAGGTTTCTCACTTCTTCTCACTCAACTGGCGAACTAAACATGTTCTTGGTGTAGCACTAGCCAGCATGCGGCGCAGTTGCTAATTGTGTTTCGCGGACACGCTGTTCTTGTGCGTCGCACTTTTAACATAACTGTCCAGGCTATATCGACCTCCGTTCCCGATGTTGATGGATTTTGCGCAAAATCGACATCGCGCAGAACGAACGTTTCCCGTCGGGTCTCGACACACCCATTCTTTGTATTCCGCGATTGCCAACCATTCATCTCTAAATTTACAGTTTCCTTTCTCGGGAGCCATCGTAATGCAAATTCAAATCGACCGATAATATTTTCAACGAACAGGCTTTTGTCGCTTTCCAAAATGGCAACTTAATACCCGTATGTAGCATTGCCCCCCGTCCCCTATAGTGGCGTAATGACCGTATGGTTTTTGCCAATTATTAAATAGACATAGACCCGTATGATCGGTACTTATGGCGCTATCTAGCGGATAATTACTAATATAATTCTTGGTCACTTGGACTCACCGCTCGTGTTTTGTCAATCGCCTTTTAGTGTTGACGTTCCGACGTTGAATTTGAATCACACATTTACTTTCGCACTTATTAAATCATTTCTATTACAATGACACGGCTGAGATATAATAGCTTAATTGCACATTTAAAGCAAAAATATGCATTTTAAAGGGTTTTCAAGGGTTAATCTGAAAACGGGTGATAATCAAGGGTTTTTGGGTACCCTTGAACGTAATTTCTAAATTCAAGAGTTTTTAAGGGTTTTCGGGGATCCGTGCGAACCCTGGTTTCATTGTACCACAATAAAAACAAGTGCTTGCACTTTCTTGTGTCCTCCTTACATATAATTATATACTCTGGATTGGTATTTCATGTATGTACAAGCCTACATTTTTACATTGAATAAATCAATCATTCATTCACTGTATCACAATTATAAAATATAACTATTACATATGTAACTTAAGTTGCTAGTCTAAGTGTCTACAAGTGACAAGCAACATTTCAGACATTTGCAAATGATCTGTGTTTTTGTCTAGAAACTGGCCCCACTTCATTTTTGTCATATCGATGAATGTGCAACATGTTTGACTGCAAAAACACATTTCCTCTCAATTTCTGATGCTCAAATATCCTGATTTGAATTACTTAATGCGCCATATTTCCCTTTTGCATTGTCACATAAAATAATAGCACCTATAAAATTACAAAACTATACATTTTGTGCCAAACAGGCAAAAAGGGCATATAGTGACAATGCTTTTTCAAGATCAGCCACAACCACGCTGACATCGACCCCCAACCCTGCCTCATCAAGCACTAGATCCTGTCATTCTCTTAAGTTCTGCTAGTTTCCCACTTACAGAGACGTATATTTAAGTTCAGTTTTCCGAAGGGTCATTCCTGTGTGGAATTCCCTGCCAGCGCATGTTGTCGAGGCTCCCAGTTTTGGTTTCTTCAGCTTGTCCAGCTTTCTTTCAAATTTTTGGTTTTGTCCTTGTCCAAAGTAGGGTAAGTGAGGGACTAGGGCTGTCAGTGTTTCACCCCGAGTGCCGCTATGGTTGCCGAATTGGTCTAGACCCGATAGGCTGATACATGGAAAAGACAACACTTTTCTCTCCTCTTTTTCTCAAAAGTGCAGCTCGAGCCTTGGTAAATGTTTATGTCTCAAGTCAAGCAAACCGAATGTGCAAGTGTAGGCCCAATGACAGATTAATCGTGCCTGGGAGTTGGAACATGATTAGGCCCTATTTTTAATTGTTGCCCCCAGACGTATAGACTGTAAAGTTCTGCAACTGCAAGTAAAACATCGATTGTGTCAACTTCAATTCAGCTCCAGCCTAAGCACAGTGACTACAATCATGCTCGATTTTGTAAATTCGTTAAAATATACTTCACGACAGAGTAAGGAATGCTGCTTTTCAATGCGATTATCACTACGTTTACACAAATAGTTAAGCTTAAGGTGAGAAAAATAGAATAATGTATGGAGCGGGAAGCAAACTTCAATTTCAAAGCAATGCCAATGTCACGACAGATTTACACTCAAAGACAGCAGTTTTACACATATAAGCATACGGCGGTCATTATGTCAGATAACTCTACGAATCGTGAAACCAGTTTTCGTATACTTACGTTGCCATTTTCGACAAACATGCAGACTAAATGTACACACAATCAAATCTTATACAAACATGCGCAACGTCCACATTTAAAAATCGTATCCAAACCACATGCCTCCTGATTGGCTAGCCGCTTCTAGACCTGTGCATTTCCCGTCGTCCCTTGCGTATTTCAAAGATGGTTTCTTTCATAAAGCGTTGGTGTTTCTCAAGTCAAGCTCATCCAGTCACCAGTTTGCATTTATATATCTCGCTCAGTTGACTAATTAGTTGCAACACACGTAATCATGCATTTGGTGCACGACGCATTCATTCACAATTAAAGGAACAACATGTACTAAACACTTCCTTTATTTTTGTGTGGAAGTCGGATATAATTATTATATTCTGTCTTGGTCTTGGAAATCTTTCTCTCAGTCATCAAACATATCTATGATTATTCGACAGCTGTGTACACTGATGTGCGATCAGCAGTATTTACTAAATAAGACGATACGCATGTTGTGGTACATCAATTTATAAATATGACCGTCTTTGCGGCACCAATCAGTCGCAAGGTGGCGCCAGCAACATGTCTTGCTCAGAGCCTTTGGTATTCTGATCTTGCTCATTTAACAACCAATAAGTAATTTTTCCCAATATATTATCAATTGTATTTCTTATAGTATAAGTAATGCAATATATTATATTGTTCGACAGGAGCTTATGTTTTTTGGCAAATTATTGTAGATAGATTAGCTAAGGGTGGAATTACATAATTAGGGGAATTAGCCGCTAGTGTTACATGTTTTTAGTTTTACGCAAAAAATTATCAATAGGCCTATGAACATAGGCATCGGAAACGGGGGGCGTGGGGTGAGCCCCCGATAATTGTGCAGGGGGCTTAGCCATCGGAAGGCGGGGAAATGCTGTTGGAAATGTTTCGCCGGAACTCCACCGGTTCGCTGTCTCGAAGACGGAGGGAGGAGTGCTGTTGGGAATTTTTCCCAGCAAATTCAGCGATTCTGCATGTCTCCCGTGGTGTCACGATGTCTCGAAGACGGATGGGGGTTCTGTTGGAGATTTTTTCGCTCGTCTCTGATCAAATTCATTTTGTGAAAAAGCAAACCTATCCAGTAGGCCCTATATCCACTGAAACATGCATGCATGATACCTTTATTCCGTAACCTTTAGAATATAGTTTAAGTAAACTCATCATACAAACCATTGACTTATTTAATTCTACATATTGGCCCTACATTCAATCCAGGTAATTATCAAACTTGAAATGTTTATGTAAAAGCGATTACGTTCGCTTCTATGTTGACATTGTCGATTCACCTGCTGTGTCAAAAACACGTTAGCGTCGCGTCGCAAGGGGTGCATGCAAGCCACGACATATCGGCGCTGATCAACGCGTCGGTGACTGTACAACTTGTCGCAGACGAGTCGCGCCGTGTTTGTATGCCGAGCTTAATTACACTAGCATCCCGTTGGTTGACGACACTATTTAATTATTAATATTAATAATTTTTCCTCATGCCCGCACGTGCGGTGCACACGCACACACACACACACACACACACACACACACACACACACACACACACACACACACACACACACACACACACACACACACACACACACACACACACACACACACACACACACACGTGCTGTTATTGCTTAGCCCTATATTTGGTTCTAGGCCTACTATAGGTCTAGCTAGTGATTACCAGGTATATCTAACGCTGCAATGGAAACGTAATTGAGACTATTACCTTTGCACGCATGCTGTGTACGTTTGTTATTCCGCATTCTTACATACTCTTTATTGAGCAATCTGTTTCATTGTGTTGTTTATTATGCTTGGGTAGGCTTCGGGTACGCCTAGTGAAGCATAACAGACAATGTTGTGCAAAGCTTAACAGCAACGTATACGTTATTAAAGATTAATCAAGCAGAACCTTTATTAAAATGAAGGCGCAGACAAGATCTCCAACAATATTAAAAGTCCTCGTGACACATGTTTTAATACGCCAACGAGAAGTCATGACAACGCATTAGGCCCTATCCGTCGTTTCGACTGGGCAAGCAATTAACGCTATTCACTGCTGCAAGTGTAACAGTCGTTGTCCCTATTAGAACTTTCAATGAAAATGCTGAAGAAGGGAATCTGCGGAAAAGTTCGGGCTTGGGTGTATAACATCGAATGGCAAAAGTGTGGTCTGCCTCACACACCAGCTTCCATGGCATGCGCCTCAGCACAAGATCCGGCCCGACAACATTGACCTGGCGAAAAGCGCCGAACTGCCCAATCCACAAGTTGACCCTGACCTGCATGCGAACGTCATGTCTCAGACGGTGCATGGACCATGCGGTGTCTTTAACATGAACTCGCCATGTATGTAAGGTACACCGAGAAGTTGCTCGAAGCCTTCGGATAATCACCCGAAGTCTTACATGCGATGCACCGAACAGGGAAAGGACAGCTATCCGAAGTACCGGCGTCGGATGCATGAGGATGGCGGCTACATCGGCATGATCAAAATGAAAGTCAATGGTCAGCAAGTAGACCAACAAATCACCAACCAGTGGATTGTGCCTTACAGCCAACTGTCATCTGAACGTGGAAATGTGCTCCCCAATCAAGGCAATCAAGTACGTCATAAAGTACATAACCGAATGCTACGATAATGCGGTTGTCAACATCTTGCGCTCCGAACAAGGACAAAACCAACAACAACCACATGAGCGAGGCCACACGGAGCAGAACAACGGCAATGTGTTCCTTCCTAATAGATCGTGGACTTGAAGATGAAGTGGAGGTTATGAAAACGACAAAGGTAACAATCCAGTGTTGTAATGTGCCAATGAAACCGTCAATGAATGTAGCTTAGTGTATTGAAAAGGAGATTTAATAAACCGTTTTGACACGTTCATAAAGTGGCGTAAGTTGTCATAGTCAGGTTTGTTATGTATTTTCGTTCATTTTTTGGGAGATTTGCAAACCTATACATTTTTGGAAACGTTATGATATAGTGAATCTGAAAACCAATGTTTACATTTTTAAAGGTATATATGGCGGCCATTTTGGAATCTTAAAATGGTGGACACTGAAAACCTGTATTTCTCAATATCGCAGCTGCTAAACCACTCTGCTTTTTTATTTTGGTGGTTAAACCTACACATTGAGGGGCAAGGAATCCAATAGGATCAATTACAGTCACCTAAGCATAATGAAATTACTAGTTTATGACAGTTATAAATGTTACGACTGAATAATATACATGTAGCATAGATATAACAAATATAAGTATAAACACATGTATTTCGTTAACTTTTCTGATGCTTGCAAAACTATATATTTTTCATAATGTTATGATTATAATAAATCTGAAAACCAAAGTTTACATTTTCTAAAGGTATATTTGGCGGCCATCTTGACCTGCATGCGATTGTCATGTCTCAGATGGTGCATGGACCATGCGGTGTCTTTAACAGGAGTGCATCCCAAAATGCAGACATATAAACAACTATTTCATCTTCTGAATCTGATTATTTTTAGGAGTTGTGTATGCGATGTTATTCCACCTGATGCCACCATTCAATTTTACCATCATTTATTTTCGACCGCTTGTCACATGTTTGGACATGAACTCCATGTGATAATAATAGCAGTAATAATGTAACTTCTATTGCGTCTAAATCATCAGAATCCAAGCTCAGGGGCGCATCAAAATAGTTCATCAATATAAAAATCGATAAGCATCACTAAAGTTGTCATCAACTAAATACACGTTAATGCTTGATTTATCGGGAGGATTGTTTGTATTTTTTCCAATACTGTGTATATTTATTTTTAGATTGATAGCCATGTTGTTAGACTGATGGATGATCAAGATCTTGCGAAATACCTGCCTACACATGGAGATCGCACGGAACTCTATGAATTTTGTTGAAATGAAACAGTAGCTTCGTTGTCAAGAAATGAGACACTTCTTCGTCGCCTCAGAAAAACCCGAAAAAGAGGTTATCCAATGACGACAGCGACAACATCGACGACAGCGATGGCATCGACGACAGCGATGACAACGACGACAGCGATGACAGCGATGACCGTGACGATAGAGAGAAGCACAGATCTAAAAAAAAGAATAGCTTCCACGGCGACAAAAATGCCTATAAAAAGTTACGTAGGATATCAATAGTGTGGTTGGGGAGGAATGTGGCAAGCACACCAGCAAACAAGTGCGTCTTCGTCAAGGTGGGTGTACACGGAAACTTCAGGTCAATAAGTCTGCTTCAAAAGAGGTTCTCAAACAAATTACACTTGATTTGTTCTTTCCTCGTGCATACGTCTCGCTGAAAGCTGACTTCCTAGGACTGTTCAAGAATATATATTGGCAGATGGACTTTGTCTAGTGACAATGACTCTGTTGTTGGTACCATATGCAAAATAGTAAAGGTATGTTCTTATCTAGCGCAGTATCCAGTCCTCAGAACTACTCAAAGCGCTTTCCACTTTACTCCCTGGCAGACCTGTCGGTAAAACATGTGTCAGTGTTTTTGAAACTGTTGTGACGAGTCCGTTTTAACATTGCTAGGTGGATGCGCATTCTAGTTTGGCAGGCGTGATGGCCGGCATTTTAAAGAAACTCAATGCACCGCCAGACACATCTCGTTTACATATTGCTTTATACCTGTTCATTTGTAATTGCCAGGACACGTGGACATTTTGATACTGCCACAAGCATATGTATTTCTTTTTGCCAGGAGCGTGGACATGTTATCGTCATTGCCATGAGCATGTCTATTTTAGTTTGGTAGATGCATGCGCGGACATTTAACATTGTTCGTTTTCATTTGTCACGCGTGTTGTCATTTAATAGGAACTCGCTGCACTTCCAGGCAAAAATAACATATTTTGTTCATCCAGTGCCTGTTCCATTTAGTAGTTTAACCTTGCAGACAACCTTTGTTTTAATATTTGCCATACAAGCTTCATTTAACCTTTCCAGGAGCATGTTATTTATTTTATCTCCAGGGCACATGGACATTTTAACATTGTCATGAGCATGTGTATTTAAGTTTGCCAGGTGCGTAGTCATTTTAATATTTTCACGAGCATGTTCAGTTCAGGTGCGTGTACGCAAGACATTTTAACATGTAATACAAATTCAAGTGGATGTTTAGCTTAGTTTTCACATGTGTTGTTCTTTTAAAGGTGCTTAGCCATGACCATAATATTGAATGATGTAGCCTATACATATCGGTTAAGCAAACGATATTACGTTTTAAGTGTTTACAAATATTTGATTTAGTGATATGCAATTGTTTTTTCTCTCTTTCTCTCCCCCCCCCCCACACACATTGACTCTCCCTCCCTCCCTCCCTCCCTCCCTCCCTCCCTCCCTCCCTCCCTCCCTCCCTCCCTCCCTCCCTCCCTCCCTCCCTCCCTCCCTCCCTCCCTCCCTCCCTCCCTCCCTCCCTCCCTCCCTCCCTCCCTCCCTCCCTCCCTCCCTCCCTCTCTCCCTCCCTCTCTCCCTCCCTCCCTCCCTCCCTCCCTCCCTAACTCCTTCCCTCATAGATTCGTCTTGCCCGCCCTCTCCCCACCTCTTTCCTAGATATAGGGCTTATATCTCTCTTATCTCACGGGGTCCCTCGATTTCTCACTTACCCTCCTCCTAGTCTTCGGTTATACTTGTCCTTCATCCTCCTTTTACCACACATCCGCCTTTCTTATTTCTCCTCCCTACTTTTTTCATCCTCGTCCCTCCTTTCTATCTCCCCGCTCTCTCTCCTTCTCTCCCTTTTTCTTTCTCTCTCTCCCGGACCCCTCTCCCTCTCTCTCCCCCACATCGCCCTCCCTCTCTCCATCTCTCTTGTCCTCTCTCTCCTCTCCCCTCTCTCTCTCGCTCATCCTCTCTCATTCCTCTACTAAATTTGAAGAGATTGTCAGGCAACTACTTTAACTCTAGTGCACATTGTGGTTTCAACAGCACGACAACGACAAATCATAACCTGTACACATCTACTTTAACTAATTACTTAATTAATTATGATAGACAACAGTGATCAATGTTTGGTAATAATCCAAATACGTACGCGTAGATCCTTTTGTGGAACCAATTAATTAAAGAAAATACGGAGTAATAACATCCTGTGTTCTTCATGCCCTACGGCTCATGTACAGCACGACAGGTATTAAATCTTGCACGTCACCATTTATATGTAATCCCAGTTTATGCGAGTGTATAGATATCATGCACTGTTGGTGAGCAATTATGACTAATAAATCCATTCCTGTGTAGACATAGGTCTACATAGATCTAGCCGTCACGTCCCGAAGCACGGTTTCTATTCTATATTCCTATTCTGCACAGTACCAACAGTAACACTTGTGACGATGCGACGTGTCCTCCGACTGCTTACTGGAATGCAAAGATAAAGACGAGACCACCAGTGAACATAGTTAAAGACGGTGACTTCTGACGTGCATTTTGAAATCAACAGATGTCCTGATCCTTTGATTTTTCTTTACAACAAATACAATAAGTCGTTATCATATGTGGTTTGTATTATAAAATATTTACTACAGATGAAGTTATGATGATTTCTTGCCCAATACACAGGTCACATCCACGCCAAGCTTCAAACACGTCTTGTTAAATGTAAATTAAAAGTAACCTGGAAGCGAAACGTTTCCTCAAATATCACGATTTCATGGGCATGTTAAAAGGTATCGATTTTCTTATGCGTCCTGAAACCTCGTGTACAGTATTAAACATCCGGGTATTTTGAAATGTGATAGGAATTGATAGGCTTACTTACATTTTACATAATTTAGATTAACGTGAAACAAATCAATATATTAACAATACATTGGTCTACCCTACAAGTATGTTACCACTCTCACCAACACCGTCTGGCTTGGAGTCTGCCGATGCTAAGATACAAGGTATCCAGCGCCAACTACGCAATACGTCATTACGTCTGCGGACCGCCGCGAACTATTGACGTTTCTCTGACGGAGTAGTACTTGTAGTCTAAAGGCAAACATTACACACGGCGCAATTGATGCATTCAGTAATGTTGACAGCACTCGTTGGGCTGTGGTATTCAGCTCGATACTTCTATCACGAGTAAACGAGGACTAATAGGCAATGTCTAGACGTTTTGTCGTAAATGTCATCATGCCACACGTTTCTATGCATTCGCAGTGTGTGTGCGTGTGTGCGTGTGTGCGTGTGTGCGTGTGCGCGTGTGCGCGTGTGCGTGCGTGCGTGTGTGCGTGGTGTATGCGTGCGTGCGTGTGTGCGGGTTGTTCGTGTGTGCGTGTGTGTGCGCGCGCGCGTGCGTGTGCGTATACATGTGTGTAGTGTGTGTGTGCGCGCGCGCGCACATGTGTGTGTGTGGCGCGTGCGTGCGAGTGTGTATGGTGTATGCGCGTATGTGTGTGTGTGTGGTGCGTGCATGCGAGTGTGTATGGTGTATGCGCGTATGTGTGTGTGTGTGGTGCGTGCGTGCGAGTGTGTATGGTGTATGCGCGTATGCGTGTGTGTGGTGTGGAGTGTATACACAGGCTCGCTCTTTCGCAAAATTAATTACCAGCACTAGATTTTTGCCCCAAGTCAACAATCCCAGTACAGTGAAAAGCAACAACAACGGTGATTGAAATGGTGTTCAAATATGATGATATCGACAAGATGTAATTTTAGCTAACAATAAACAGTGTCTCATGTTGATAATACAAACTGCAATGCTTGATTATCGAGTTGGCCGTTGACCTTCTAACACACATCTGGAACACAAACATGGTTCTATTCTTTATCTAATGTATACATTATTTTCAACAAGGAACCCAGTAGGAAAACTGTGGCGAAGTCTTGGTAGGGGGTGTTCTGTAGACCTAGATATCTAAAGATCTGACACCTTTTAATGATATGTCGTAGTTTGGACAAAGACAGACGGACTGTGTAAATGCGGATCATACCGCTAATATAAATAAATATCTTTGCTGATATTTGGTGAAAGCGGTATAATTGGTGTACAAAACTGGCATATATTGTTGTCTAATTGGCAGCTACATCGTCCGAACTAGTAACATTGAATATATATTAAAAAATTTCTTTATACAATTTGAAATTATGTGATTGTCACGACAGAAATATAAATAAAGTATATATTTTTCCCGAATTAGATAGTTAGTTGTTTCCATTGTGACATTTATTCTATAATCTACATTACTTTCTTGCAACATTTATTTATAAGCTGCTCATAAAGTGATAAATCAGCAAAGTAATATACATTGTTATTTAGATCGCTTACTTTGACGCCCAGCTTCACATTGACGAATTTTCAGGCTTATCTCCTTTACCTATTCAAGTAATGTCCATGTGCTATATTAAATAAAGAAACCAATAAATGTACACGTTCCTGAATTTAGACGTTGCTTGCGCCGGTTGTTAAATATATGCCCAGAATGCACCAGAATGCACAATTTGACATCAATGATAAAACATAATAATTCACTGGGGACCATATCAATGGACCCCCAGTATTGGTGCCTGTATTATCAACACACAATCATGTTCTTCTTATTCGCCCGTAATTTGTGTTGTGACTGTTTGTAACGGTTTTTTGTTTTTGTAGCAGCTCCGGAATATAATATAATATATTTAAGTTTACTGTAATTTCTTCAAAAGCTTCTGCTGGGTCGTTACAACAATCAATCGACAAAGCTAATTCAAAATCCAGAAATCCATAATCTAGATAAGATGGAATTCGAAATTTGACAGGCGTGTCCCAGTCAGGTAAAAACTGCAAAATCAGCCGTAGTGTACGAGTGTCACCATTGGTTAACTTGTGTGCCCCAGGACACGCTGCCTAATGATGCGGGCAGTGCAAACGCTGTCGTGTGCTTTACAATAACACTAAACGTCTCGTGCCCGGACTCGTTTCCAGCCGCGACCGCGCCGCTGTGCGTGGCAGGACTAGCGGAGAAAATGTTAATTTGCTAAAGAGTTGGGTATAATTATATTTGGCTGAAGTGGCTCGTTGTTCGCGTTGTGGACCGTCACGGTTGGCCGGCGATTAGCGTAGACTCGGACGAGATACTGTTATGACAGGTCTACGCACTAAGCGATGTTAATCCGTGGAATAATCTCGGCTCACTCCGTGTGCCGCTTTACAAAGCGGTCGACGATTGGCGTGAGTTGAATGCGGCTAGACAATGGCAAGTAAACAACTGGTGAGGAGGTCGGCCTCGTAGTCGCTTGGTGCAGTCGTACACACCACTCCGGCGATCCTGGGCGGACCTGACAACGTCATCCTTTCAGGGGTAGCCTCCAGCAACTGAAGAAATCTGCGGATTCCATCAATATATATCACCGCCGGATTCCAACAATTGACGTCACTGTTGGATTCCAGAAACAGTCAGTCACCGAAGATGGACTTCGGCAAGTTCCGCGACACGGCCGAGCTGGCGGACATCGTCGTCGTCGTCGACGGCCGCGACTTCCGCCTGCACCGCTTCCCGCTGTACACCCGTTCCGACTTCTTCCGGGCGCTGGCACGCAGCTCCCTGGCGACGGACGGAGAGCGGGTCGAGCTGGCAGACTTCCCCGGCGGCGCTCAGACCTTCGACCTCGTTGCCAACTTCTGCTACAACATCGACGTCGAGGTGACGACGAAGAACGTCTGTCAACTGCGATGTGCCGCTGAATTCCTACAGGCGAGTCCTCCTTTTCTTTCGCTTGGTCCTTTTGAGGCCACATCATCCATTCAACCCTCTTCGCGATACTTCTTCAACTATACCGATCTCTGCTATTGTCTTCCACTCTCGACTGTTAACACAGGGACTGCTCTTTGGAGATTTATCTTCATGCTCTTATTCCTCCATTACTCGGTCTTCTTTTCGTTTTTTGCCCTCTACCACTCGTTTGTTGTTTTCCGTTTAGATATCTACTCTGAGCATTGTTATCTTAGTTTGAAAATGTCACAAGGTTAGAAGCATCTACAATAACACATGTCCACATGGTACGTCCACAGGATGCACAATGTGTCCGTTATGGGGAGGTTGCCATTGTGGAGAATTATAAATTTTACCGGAAATATTTAACTAACTACAGTTGATTGTCCGTATAGATGTCAAAACAATAAACAGCACAATACGTATAATCGAATAACAAGGTAATCATTTGAACAACAAGTGAAAGGTAATCATATGTGAAATCAATCAAAGGTCACGCTGTATTCCGGCAGATGACAAGTCCCGGGAACTTGGCCGATGCAGCAGATCGCTTCTTGACGGAGGCAATGACGGCGGCCAAGCTAGGACGGGACGTGGCGACCATCGTCGATATCCTTCTCCAGGTACAGCAGCCATAGACACACATATCTGCCCAACCGATATTGTATGTTCCCCGATTAGTGATACGTATTACATGTATGTTATTAATACAATAATACATGTGATGATGGTACACTGCTAGTAAAACGGCATTCTGTAAGCCCGAAATAGTGTTTGCTATTTGAATGCAGTGCCCATGAAATGTTCAAGTACTAAACACAATATTCATACATTGAAGAGACGCTATTGTCTGTAATTGGCAGTTATTGCAGAGGTACGCGTTCGTACCAGCAACTACCTTTCATGTTTCCATTTACCACACACCAAAGAAAACTAAAGTTTGGCGGATACAACTGATTCAGCGAATGAACACCCGGCTGATACGCGGCCGATCATGGGCAACTGTGCAGACGGTCTCCCCTAATGTCTTCTAATGTACCAGTTCCCTCAAGATTTCACTAGATGGTCGAAGTTCGTATTGAAAACGTGTATCACTGTGTAGCCTATATAACCTAATATTTCGCTTGCTGTCTGGTTTGAAAGTCGAACCTACTACGACACGCTACTAATGGCCTTCTCTTACCGCAGTGTTGTAGTCTCGGCCCCATCGCTGAGCAAGCGGGCGTTCTGAACCGCTGCATCAGCGCCGTCGTCGACTCGTGGCTACTCTCAACTAAGTTCACACGCAAACTGCAGCCGCAACTGTCAGATCGCGTTGGCGGCGTGGTGGACACGTATGTTATGTTGGCTCCCATTGGCTACTCCGATATGTCATGCATTCTTATATCCGCCTGACAAACACTTTTTTGCGAGTTGTAGTGAAAACTTGATAGTGGTGGATAGCCCATAATTTTATAGATTAATTCTTGTTGCTCATTTTAATATACCGAATTGTTGTTTTTGGGCCAGGTCCTAGACCTAGCCTTAAGAAACACTTCAAAACATGACATGGCAGGCAACAGTTGTCGCCCATCCATCCGTCCGGCCGGCCGTCTCACCAAATAATTCATTTGAATACAGTTATGTGCATCGGTGACCTTATTTGCTAAATCCTATTTAACTGTCTAACACTTTACAAGCACATATTATCATTATATATTTATACTCGCTTTACTGCATCGCTAGGTGAGATTATTTGGACGGGCGATAATAAGTGTGGATGTATCATTTTGTTGTGACAGCGGCTCGGAGTCGGAACTGTACAAGCGGCTGTGTCGTCTGTCGATCAAGTGGTACGTGCAGCTGTTCACGTCGGCCCGCGACAAGAACGTACGTCCGTCCGTCCTGGCGACCTTGGTCCACTCTTACGTCACGAACGCGCTAGAACAAGATGGTCATCCACTGGACAAGGCCATCGACACAGCAGACAAGGACAAATTCCAGGACGCCGGTGAGGATAAAAGCGGAAATGATGCAGATGAAGTCAAGAAAGCCGAAGATGATACACCGGAAAAATCCGACGAAAAAGAGGAGCAAAAGGGGGAGGAAAAGGAGGAGGTTGCGCATGAAGAATGCAAAGAAACGAAGGTGGACGTTCGAGAGATGCTTGACACACTCATACCGGAAGTTCCAGACAATGTCCCTCTGGCGGAATTCGTGACACCGCAGTGGGCGCTGAAACTATTAAGTAGGGCAGAAGAACTCGGCTGCAAATGTCGCGACTGGCTGCTAAAACTTACTAGGTGAGAAATATTGCCTAGTCCATATTAATGCGCCCTTTGTGACGTATATTTATGTTTAATGCATATATATTCGATCTGGAACGGGAATTGTGTACCTACTTTTAAACATACAAAATGTGTAAACATAAATATAATGATTATGGGCGTCTTCATATAAATCTTCAATCATTACAATCACCACAAGTTTAGTATATTCCTTTGTTTTAATCTCAATCACGGCTAACGTTTCTTATCAGTCGCCTGCTATACCGGTTCGAGGCGCGAGATCTCGCGAACATGTCGCCTGACCTCCTGTGCGAGATCGTCAGCGCCGCGTGCAGCGACGACCAGAATCCGCGACCTGATGCCGTCTGCCTCGTCGTCGACGGCTTCCTGTCGGAGCTTGCGGCCAGGCAGCAGCTGACGGTTGAGCTGTTCACGAGGATGGTGGACGCCGTGCCGGAGCAGTACCGCGACAACCACGACACGCTCTTCCAAGTTCTCGACACGCTGCTCAAGTCAGGTAAATAAATAAATAAAAGTACTTATATAGCGCCCAATCAATTAAAAATGCCCTCGGGCGCTTTACATACAAGCACACGTATATAATAGTATTTTACATAAAAAGAAATGCTAACTAAGAAATAAATATGTAAAAAATATAACATTACCTTAAATATAGTTACTAAAAAAAGAGAGATCATTAAAAAAACGTTAAAATAAATTAAGACATTCTTAAAAACTACTATAAATACATTCATTTATACAAGAAGAATAACCATAAATATGTTAAGAAACTAATAAAACAAAATTTTTATTTATCAATAGGTACAACAGGGCGGGCTCTTGAGTGAATGAATGAATGAATGAATGAATGAATGAATGAATGAATGAATGAATGAATGAATGCCTGACTGACTGACTGACTGACAGACTGACTGACTGACTGAATGAATGAATGAATGAATAACTGAATAAACAAACGAAGGGACGAACGGACGAACGAACGAACGAACGAACGAACGAACGAACGAACGAACGAACGAACGAACGAACGAACGAACGAACGAACGGACGAACGAATGAATGAATGAATGTTTCCCAGAGAAGTCGATCGAACAGATCTGCTAGGGAGTAAAGTGTAAAGCGGGTAATCCCAAGGACAGGACACGGCGCGATGTACTGTAAGAACGTACCTTTAATGTGTTTTCCAACAACAACAACAACAACAACAACAACACCTAACAAACCAACAGCAGCAAACACAATTTAAGTACCCCGTTAGTGGCGTTATTACTTACTACAACTACTACAGGAACGTACTGCATTATAAAACTATCAAGTAGGCCCATTGCAATTTGTTGTTGAAAGGGCAATAAGATGTGTGATGCGTAGGCCTGTAATTATAATAGCGTGAATCTAATACCTGCACTATTACCATTGCTGGTACAAGTACTCCATTAAAGTAACTAAGTAAAAGTAAAAGTAGCTCCAAAAAACTACGTCAGTAAAAGTAAAAGTATCCCCCCAAGAAAGTACTTAAGTAAAAGTAAAAAAGTACTTGTATCGAAAAGTACTTAAATAAAATGAACAAAAATACCCGGCTGTCAGATTATTCCAGTGTGTGTTCATTATCCAAAATGGACACATACGCCAAGCAAAGTTTTTTTTAGGTAAACACTCATACCACTACTACGTAATAATAATAATAAACATTATTTACTAATGATAATCAACGGATCAAAAAATAAATGCAATATTATACAACAGGAGAGAAGAATGCAAACTTAATTAAACTGCATTACAACCGTTAACAGACCCGTACGGCATATCGTACGTTGTTTTCAACAAACAGCAAGTCTTTGCCACTGTCATCTCACTCTGTCTGATTGACTCAAGACAAATGCGTCAGGATGTTTTTCACACTTCCGGTATTATAAGGTGAAGTGCTGGTCAAACATTCCCCAGCAATTAATCAGTGAATGGATGGGAAGCCAATGAGGCCTGCCCATTAGCCTTGTGTGAAAAGGGGTTTTGGCTGAGGACTAATTAATTTAAGCTTCAAAGACCATTGAATCCCTTTGGACAGGCAGCAATCACACTGTTTCAATATCACCTGCTTGTAAACATCAGGGCTAGCACAATTAAAAGCCATGATTCATCCAAAGTGTAGTCAGTCAAGGATTACCAATGCAAACAAAAACCTGGTGAAGCTGCTTCATCCCTGGAGTTATAACATAAAAAATTACTAAACATATGGAAGTAGAAAGTAAAAAAGTATAGATAAATGTACTTCGTTACAAGTAAAAAGTAATCTCTAAAATGTACGTCGTTACAAGTATAAAAAAAAATCTACTTAAGTACTGTAACGAAGTAAATGTACTTTGTTACATACCAGCATGAATATCATCGACTATTTTCCAGCCGATATACCATTTCCTGTCGAATTTACAATTTTTAGTAACAGTGGACCGAACGTAAATTAATAGGCGTAACTTGTATTACAGTCCAAACTATTTGCATATTTATTGCGTTTAAATTGTTGAACCGACGTAACCTGATCTTAAGTCCGCGGTCTTACTTCCAGACGAGCTGAAGGCGACGGAGGAAGAGAAGAAGCAACTGGTGGCTGCTGTTGATTTTAAGCGCCTCAGTGAATCAACGTTACAGGTGTGTTACAGAGCAACATGTCCTCGTCTTTGTTACCACGTGACATAGTAATGGACACCACAAACATCGCTGTTTGTTCTTTGCACATCTACACAATGTTTATTTGTGACAGCATTTGTAATTTATGTGATGAGTTCTGTCAATTTGCGTCTTTTTTGTGTTTGTTTTATTTAAGTGAACACGGACATTTATAAAATTAAATGCCACACCGGCGAATGTCTAGCAATTTAATTTCGGACGGTTATCGCAAACAGCGTTGACAACTTAATTGTCTTTTTGATGATTGCTGTAAATTGATAGTAACCTAAGTTTAACGTAGATTTCATATAGAAAATAACGTTGTATCAACAACGCAGAATAATTAGTTTAATAATTACGCCCGAATTAAGTCACTTTCTATTTTATAACAATAAGCATGTATCATATAAAAATAGACATTGAATATTGCATTTAACTATTTGTTTAACAGGTTTACATGATCGTATAGTTATGTTCTAATGAATATGCTGTAATTGTATTTTGCTGCCATGGTTGGGTTGAATACGACTTTTAAGACACTGTTTCCTGCAGCAAGCGTCTGAATCTAACGAAGTGCCTGCGAGCTACGTCACAAAGGCTGCGCTTGCGCTCTGCTCAAAACTACGCAGGTTCGTTATACGCGTTAAGATTCGTTATTTCTACTTTCATGTTTGTTTTAACAATACACTGTTTTACTACATACGCAATAATGACACGACTTGACATAATTATATTATTGTTATGTGTAGTTGTTTCAATTAAGAACTAGCCAAAACAAATACAAGTTTTCAACTTGATAAGGTTAAAGGTTAACGTATCGTAATATAGAGGTATACTGGACGAAGAAGAAGACGAAGGATGCGCAATTTAGCCGAGACAAAAACTCAGATGGGTAGTCGAACCGCCGACTTCCTGCGATCCGCCATTAGCATTTGCGTTGTCTCAAAAGATCTACGACACATAGAGACATCCAACGATGCACCAATGAATTGACTTTCAATAGAAGTCTGGGCCACGTGGGACTCTTACAGTAACAGTTTTACAATGACAAATATGCATACATGGTTAGGTACACAAACACATCATGTCTCTTACACTTACGGCAACTAAAGGTAATACTTTTTTAGATAATCAAATGCAATTCGATTGCCCCTGTTATAGTACGGCATCGTGTTTGCATAAAAAGACAATTACTTATAAAAAGCAACAATCAAAACGAACAAAGGCATATAAAATTGCTGCAGAATTTATATATCCAGTACGTCACTGTTTGCCTACGTCACGATCAAAATGGTGTGCTTGACCTCCGTCAAACTTTGCTTTTGCCAACAACATTAATAACGATTATATATGTGTGAATTAAGTTACTATTGCGGCATGACATCTCATATATCAACAATAACCACATACAATTGTCATTTTAAAAACTGTCATATGTGTTTGGCATAAAGAAATACTTCCGGGAACTGAATTTCAAGAAAATATACGACGGAATGCACGAACGCATCACGTGTGCGGCATCCATTTTTGATGGCTTAACGGAGGTCTTGCTAAGCAACAGGTCACGTGATGGATGGGTTAATTGTGAATCTGGAGTTGTTTTCGTGCTGCAGTGAATTGGACAACGCACGCGAGATCATTCAGGCACAGGAGGAGGAACTCGCGCTGCACGGCCTCGGCCCGAGAGTGGCGCCACCTGGCCAATGGCCCAGGTGTCTTCCTGGATCCAGTACGTGTCATTTGTTCGACAGTTTGATTCCTACTACATTTAAAGTTACATTCTGAGATCAGCCATCTTTTAAATATACAATTCCAATAAATCAATATGCTCCATACACTATCTATCATGATCATCAAATAAACGTTTTATATTATAATATTCAATTTTAAGATAACAAGGCGCAAAAGACGACGGACCTGAAGACGTGCAATTTTGCAAAAAATATTTATCGGATAGCGTATAAATTGTCAAAATGACATTATACAACAGCAAGTATGATCAAATAAGTAAGTATTATTCACATTGCATATATATTTTCTTTAAAACTATAGTTTTAAATGATAGTTTAACTCGGACTGCAACTTTAAAGCGATCTTGTCTGTTCGCATACCCGGAATCAGCATCTGATGCTATGAGTGGTGATTGTATTAGACAGTCCCTGGTATATTGTTAACACTTATGTTTAGAAGTTCGTCGAATCAGTAGTGTACTTCGTCCCACTTGCTGTCTTCGCCGGTCTTGGTTGTGGGAAACAGGCGAAAATCTTTCATGAAGTTGCGTTTAGATCGTTAGTCCCACCTGACTTCATAATATTGCTAGCAGTGTGTGTGATGTTTAACATTGAAATTGACATCTCATAAGCACGGGTTATACATTGCTGATCAACTGTTGAACTCCTGGTAAGCCAAACGCTTTGTGTCCAATTATCATTTCGAGTTTATACTTATATAATGGACGACGATCATATCTTATCAAGTCTTGTTAAAGCATGTCGTACCATTGCCCCAATATTCGTTTTGGCAAAATGTGATATTGCTGCTGGCCGACGGCTTTGCTACTCTCACTAACTAAACGTAGAACGCACCCATTTGCAATTCTTTTCCTCTGTTCGTCAGATAAACCTCTGAGGTCAACGATCATTTCCGGTAGTACGACACTGAGGCCCTCGGCGGCTACCCTGTCTTCCGAACGGGAGTTCCGTCAGACTTTGGAGGTTTGTTAGATCGTTCATGTTCTTTGTAAATGTTGTCTTATGTGTGGCCACTGGAGTGACAATAAGTAAACATGAAAACATGAAGGAACAAAATATTAAATAACCACAATAACTTTCGAAATATGAATGAATAATTACCTCTATAATTGCTCGTATTTTTGTAAAACTGGTTTAACTATGATCCCAACTGAACGTGTGTGTGTGTGTGTGTGTGTGTGTGTGTGTGTGTGTGTGTGTGTGTGTGTGTGTGTGTGTGTGTGTGTGTGTGTGCGGGTGTGTTGGTGTGCACGCGTGTGTATGTGCATGCGCCCGTGTGTGGTGTGTGTGTGCGCGTGCGTGTTTGTGTGAACATCATATATTCAACAGAATGTATTCAAAATATTGGATCGGAGTGCAGAAGTCATGCTTTTTGTTCTGTCCTGTTGAGGACGATTGATCACATGTAGTACTTTGGCCAGGAGTTGGGCCGTGTGTATTCCAGTGCACGGGCCCCGTCTGAGTCGGCGGCGTCCTATCACTCCTACCGCTACGCCAACTACCTGGAAGACCGGGACCCACTACCCGACTCTAGCGCCGCCTACCACACTTCAACAGCACCGAGCCGACCAATGCGTCTCGTCTACTCGCCGAGATCTCTCCCGCCTCGCTACTGATTGGCTAATCACCCCGGCCCATAGGCACGGGCGTGCCCATGGTTATTTTCTGGTTGCCCGGAATTGTAAGAACACCCAAATCTATCATAGCTGTATGATCCAAATGGTACTGACGCGCAACATCAAACATATTCTATTTTGTTTCGAGAAAACAATTGTACGAATTGACGAAATCTCTCAAGTGCAGGTCGGCGACAGTACAGTTTCGTAACTGGTTGTGCGCGGTGTGCGTAGCATATACTATGTCATTTCTGGCAACAATATTATTCCAGTAATACACGAAATAACGAATATATTTGAAACAAAATCGGGGATCAAATTTTGAAACCCTTGCTTTACAGTGACACCCGTTAGCAACACCAACACAGAAATCAAGGGCACACATAGAAGTGACCCAGAGGACTGCGGGATAATTCGATAAGTTGATGATCACACGGTTTATATTATGAGACTATACGATGCCTTTAGTCGTAACTGTTAGGGCCTATCTGCTTGTGTACATTACCAACATGTCTAAATCGTATTAGTTGATTAATGAAACGTATAACCTTTGCAGGGGTTTGTGTGGAACGAACGAATGCTACAGTTCTGATGTATGTTGCAAATTTATAACCATCGCCAGTAAGTCAAAGTTGTATTTCACGTTGGTAACCATGGCACGTGTTTAGAGCGTTATTTATCAATAGGCACACAAAACACATACTCATACATGTTCTATAGCTTTAGATAACGTATACCCTTCACAAAAAATATTATATTAAACAATAAAATAAATAAATAAAATGTCAGTATTATATATTTATGATTACGCTCCATGCGTATTTAGGGGCATTGTGTCAGTTTGCCTTGGGCTTACGTTACAGTGGGAGGGTAGAGAAATCACGCGCCTCAGTGCTTTCGTGATAACAAACGCTAAACACGTAGGCACATATATTCGTAATTCAAAGTAACTTAACAAAAGCGATTGTAATTAAAAAGAAAACATATCAGTTGTGTCTGTTTATTTTATATTTAATTTATCGTTGCATTATTTACCATGTTATAACATAGTGCATGAACGTCTATGTAGAAATGTGTTGTTGTGTACAAATTAATGACAGGCATGTGTATAGTACATGTATCTCTAAGTCGGCTAGCATGTAGGTGCAGCTCAAGGGACACTAACACGCTTACAAATTAAATAGGACCCTATTTATATTTTGTTGATTTTAAAGAATTCACATATAGGTATGCTGAATCTGAACGTACATCGGCACGAAAATCAAATTGGTACGATAATAAAATAATCTTGAAATGAGAACGTTGCTTGTGTGTGTGTGTGTGTGTGTGTGTGTGTGTGTGTGTGTGTGTGTGTGTGTGTGTGTGTGTGTGTGTGTGTGTGTGTGTGTGTGTGTGTGTGTGTGTGTGCGCGGATGCGCGGGTGCGCGTGTGGTATATGAGTGCGTGCGTGCGTGTGCGTATGTTAGTATGTAGGTGCAAGTAAACCAACAGAACAGACGAGCTCTGCGATTAATCCCTGGTCCAACTGCATTGACAGTCGGACAGTTGGTTAATTTAAACCATCAGAATAACAAATTATACATAGAATCTAAGCATAACTTATACGGATGTGGGAAATCATGCTTTTTCTATATAAAAGCAAGTTCTTATACAACGCGTGGTATTCAAATGTACTATCTAGTCCTTCGGACTGCTCAAAACGCTTTTCACTTCACCCCCTGGCAGACCGGTTCATTCGAACACCATCTCGAATCGTATGGGAAGCATTCAGCCACGCTGCAATTAATTATGCACGACGACTATTCGTATACACATATACACCACTGTCTGTAGCCAAGTATTCACTCATACAGATGAATGAACTGGAGCAACGTGTATTAAAATAACTTACCCAATATTATAGTGCAAACGTACAATGTATGAATGTTTGGGTAGACGTCTGTTAGTTCCTCAACTTCAGGTATATATATTACTACGCTTTTGATGCATTGTTAATCTATCCCTGACATCCATTTGCCTCTCTCTATATTCATTCGGTGCCTACGACCGCTGGCCTCTGATCTATTAACGGGTGATGTACTTAAAACACACGAAGGTAGTTATATTGAGTTTTATTGGTTTCAGTTGTCAGTCATTCCCAAGTGGTGCTACATGAGTACATTAAAATTATTAAACACTATTCCCAACAGAGACATGATGCAGATGAAGAGAGGGGCAGTATGTATATTCTCCGATAAACTATTTTATTCTGGAATTGTTCGTTATATACAATATTTAGCGTCGGAGCTCCAGTTTCTGAGGACACGCGCTACTGAAATTCTATTGTTATTATTTGGTATTGGCATACGGTGCCAACCGATCGTCCTACGCTCTTACCTTCAGTATCGACTGCCCCCACATAGCTCAGTAATGCACAACTACGCAAATTAACTACGTATGATGACGTAACAGTATATGTAAAAAAAATCCATAGAAACGTCAAAGCTGAAAGTTCCACGAAAGGGGCTTGACGTGGGATTGTCGTCTAGGATTAGATTGCATTTACATGAGAATTGGCAAAGTGCAGACGGTTTGGTACGGCGCAAGAGTTGCCAGTATGAACGCACACTTGTTCTCCGGGTTGAGAGACATTGGCAAGATTGTGAAGGTGGTAGCGCTAGATGGTCGCGTCATAACCATCGAGTACCAGCAGGCGGAAGAAGATTACAGTCGGACGAAACTCGTCCGCAAGGTGGCAAGGGATGTAACACCTACAACGATGCCCTCTACCGGTGAGAATTATATAATGTTGATCAGAGAAGACGTGTTTTTATTTTAAGTGTTATCTGTACACTGTATTTATGCTCTGAAAAACGTTTTTAAGTTAGTCAGTGTCATGTAGAAAACGATTTGTAATGATATAATGTACTCTTTATTTCTATCAAAACGTACACATATACCAACAGACAAAATAACATGTACAAACCAGGATTAACATTTATAAGAACTATGGTTTGTCCAGTCTGATACATTATATGTAAATCAAGCATGCTTCATTGCTTGCAAGCATTATCGTATCTTTTCAGATTATTTGGTATCTAAGATGATACTAAAATACCATCAAACAAAACTCAGCAAACGTATGATTGCGGCAGAAATACTAGTGCAATCATTGTATATCGATATCTATCAGTATCATTTGGAGAAATTAACTTTGATCGTGAGAACGGGTAACTTGCGAAAGGTTAAATAACTTTATGTAACGTATGTATGTATATATGTATTTATGTATATATGTATTTATGCATGTATGTATTTATGCATGTATGTATTTATGTATGTATTTATGCATGTATGTAAGTATGTATGTATGTGTGTACGCATGTATATTATACACATACGATACAGGATTTGGGCAAACTTATTCTAAAACGAGCCGAACGGAAAATTTAATTGTGAAATGGATGTTCTGCCTTTAAGTTTAGCTAACCCTCGATCTTAATCCAAGTCTAAATGCAGTTAAGTTTGAGTTATGTAAATAGAGAGCAAGCATACCGATCTCGATTCCCTTCCCTATCCCTATCCCTAACGCGCTGCGCAATCGGTGTCGATTGTTGGAGATACGTAACCGTCAGGAGTGTCTGCAACACGGCGTTTCACGTTCCAACGTATCGTACATTTATGCCCTTTTCAGCTGGGTATGTGGTCCTAATCACAAGCTCAAATGGACAGACCATAATGCATCTATATCATTATGAATTATGTACAAAAGCACATCACAGCGAATATAGGATACACGGTTTTTAACGCAGGCGCCTTTTTTAGATATTTCATTTTGCCTGTCTATATTCGTAAGTACTTCTCCCAAGACAACTTTTCTAACAGTTTATTTACATAAATTTAATGGAATATGTGTTAGAGATTTAGCACATTGATATCTTATGGAAATATTTGATCAGTTTTTGTGTGAAATCAACAAAAACGATGGCGCGCACGATTTGTGCTCCCACCGTTATTTATTGCATGCTGAGACAGGTCTTAAAAAATCATTTTTTATGCATTAAACACAACAGCAATTAGAATGAGGCGGCTAATCACTCAACAACAGTTGTATGTACAATGCTGTCATATTGTTTACTTTGATTCATCCATAATTTGAACGTAAATGGATAGGGATTACGCTTACCGATCACCCCTGCCGGTTACGTATTTAGCTATCCGATTGACACATAACCGATCGCATAAACACAAAAAGCGATGGCATAATACGCACAGCGCGTTACGGATAGGGAAAGGAATCAAGATCAGTATGTTTGCAGAGACTCTCTAATATGTCAGTCCTCCCGGCTTCCAAACACAAACTCAAAACATCTATTCGTTATGCTCGATCTTGCACTGGCGTTATATTCTTTAATTTGAACCGTGCGCCAGCCATCAATGCCCTGCCCTGCTGCCGGCCCGTCACCCCCAACTCGTGGGAGCAGGAGGTCGACCGGATGCTGTTTCCCGCGCATGACTATGGCGGAAGTGACGCCACGTGTCGACTGCTGCCGGTGGCGACATCGACGGCAGTTAACCGCGGCGGATGCGATCGCCAGGGGGCGTACTGCTCGTGCATGGATTCGAGTGGCGACTCAATGGTCTTCCAGGCTGATCTGTCAGAGTCGAACAGCAGCTACACCGACATTGACGTCGACACGGTTGAGTTTGATGTTCCGTGTTGGGAGAAAGATGTCAACTACGACAATATACCGGAAGAAGAACTTTTAGCCTCCTCCAGGAGAGAGTTAGACGATGTCGACAACGATTATTATTACGACTGGGACGATCCCACATCGAACGTTCCGTTCTGGTGGATGTAGGGTTAAACTGTCACTGGTGCGTAAATGGTTAAACTGTTACTGGTGCGTGAATAGTTAAACTGTTATTGGTGGGTGTAAGTTTTATGTCGAGCCATTTAAAGTAAACATTCTACATACATTGAATACATTTCGTTGTCTTTAACATACTATCGTAATCGGTGTCGTCATCAACACCGTCGTTGTAGTTTTCGTTGTCACCTTAATAATAATTACTATTTATTTCTTATATAGCGCCCCATCCAAATCATTGTTCTGGGGCGCTTTACAATGGTTAATGCAAATAAATAAATAACATAATACGATATATAGTTTAAAATACTACGCAATCATTACTACTACGTAAAATCAACTATACTGTCTTAAAATATATACATATACACAAGTACTTAAACAATAAAATATATTAATTATAATATTAAATTAATTAAAATAAAGGTATCAATAATTATGATCATCGAATGTTAAAATAATTTATAATAATTGGTGCGTCTTCAGTGCCATTTTAAACTGATTGACACTAGTGCACTGATGCACTGTGAGTGGTAGTTGATTCCATGCTCTTGGAGCTGCACGAGAGAATGCTCGTTCGCCGATTTTAGTGCGGGTAGTAGGTTGTGTAAGAAGTAGCTGATCGGAGGAGCGTAGACAGCTGTCGGACGATACGGAGAGAGTGCTGAGCCCATGAAGGTATTTGAAAGTGAGAAGTAAGGTTTTGAAAGTAATGCGAATCTTCACAGGAAGCCAGTGCAGCTCCAAGAGCATGGGCGTGACGTGGTCTCGTTTCGACCGCATCGTTATGATACGAACATTTCTCAATTACTGTCGCTGGTAATCCATTAAGAAGACTATTGCAGCAGTCAATTCGCGAAATGATTAGCGCATGCACAAGTTGTTGTTTTTGTGTGTTCTTTGTCTAAGTACCGACGAATGCGTCCAATGCTATGGAGGTGGTAATACGCATTTCTGCAAATGTTTGTTACCTGTCGGTCAAGGGACATATTAGAATCAAAGGTCACCCCCCAAGTTTCTGACGTGTGTTGTGGGTAACACGCGCACGTTTCCGATAGTTACACCGCCAGGAAGAACATTTTCGGTTGCTGATTTCGGTTGGATGATGATGATCTCCATTTTGTCATCATTCAGTTTTAGCATGTTGGTTTTCATCCATTGACGGATACTGGCAACACAGAGTTCTATTTTCGTGATGGCAATGTCGGGTGAAATATTATCGCTCAATCTAAATTCTTGGAAAAGTTGGATGCCATTGGCATATAGATGGTAAGCCATGCCATGGTGGTTGAGTAGCGACGCGAGAGGTGTCATATATATAGTGAACAGTAATGGTCCAAGAACTGACCTTTGCGGGACACCGCAGGTCAGTCTGTGAGTTTAGACCGCTCACCGGCAGTCAACATCGTGTATTGTCTGTGTTGTATATTAAAGAGTGAAATTAAGTGCATAATCGATAAATTTGTACCCTTCAAAAAACAAGGAAAACGGTCCAAAAAGAAACACTTATCGAAAGAAGCCATTAGAAAAATTAAGTATAAACAAATGATGTGGAAGTCATATAGATGTACTGGAAATGATGAAGACTACAACAATTATAAAGAAGCACTTAACCAAGCTACAGCTGAAATTAGAAATTCAAAGAGAAGCTATGAACAACAATTAGCTAGTAATATAAAACATGACAGCAAGAGTTTTTATGCGTATGTTCGAAGCAAACAGAAAGTTCAAGATAAGGTCGGTCCTCTAGAAGATAGTGCTGGAAATATAATATCAGAGGGATTCATAATGGCAGAAGACCTGAATGAGTACTTTAGTTCAGTGTTTACCAGGGAAGATATTAGTTCACTGCCAATACCAGAGGCTAAGTTCAAGGGGGCAGATTCGGACTATTTAGGACAATTAATTGTAACCCCGGAAATGGTAGCTAAGAAAATAAGGGCTATGAAGGAGAATAAATCACCTGGAGTGGATGGTATTCCACCCAAACTACTATTGGAAATTGTAGAACAAATTAGCATACCACTTGCAACAGTTTTCAACTTGTCATTAGAAGAGGGAGTGGTTCCTTTAGAATGGAAAGAAGCAAACATTATACCGTTATTCAAAAAAGGTTCGAGAAACAAGTCAGAGAACTATAGACCAGTGAGTTTAACATCAGTGATTTGTAAATTATTAGAAAGACTAATTAAAGATCACATGGTGGATTTTCTTGTTAAACAAAACTTGATAAACCCATCTCAACATGGTTTTTTTAAAGCGAGGTCATGCTTAACAAATATTTTATGTTTTTTGGAAGACATCACTAAGTGGGTAGATGAGGGATCACCAGTAGATATCGTCTACTTAGATTTTCAAAAAGCTTTTGACAAAGTACCACATCAAAGATTACTGCTTAAACTAAAGGCCCATGGCATAGGAAATGATATAATAAACTGGATAGAACAATGGCTGATTGACAGAAGACAACGTGTAGTAGTTGATGGGGAGGCTTCAAACTGGAAATCGATATTGAGTGGGGTACCACAGGGATCAGTATTAGGTCCTATATTATTCTTAATATACATCAACGATTTGGATGATGAAATAACAAGCAAGGTGTTGAAATTTGCGGATGATACAAAAGTGTTTAGAAGGATTATAAGTGATGGAGATAGACAGCATTTACAAGATGATCTTGACAGGTTGATCAAATGGTCTGAAAAGTGGCAAATGATGTTCAATTTTGGGAAATGTAAATGCCTCCACATAGGACATGGGAACGAAGAGGTAGAATATACAATGGGGGGTACTGTACTAAGTACTACTGTAAAAGAATAGGACTTAGGGTTAACCGTTAGTGCTGATATGAAGATTTCAGAGCAGTGCGGAATTGCAGCTTCAAAGGGAAATCAAATCCTTGGATTAATTAGGCGAAACATAACGTATAAGGAAAAAGAGCTAATAATACCGCTGTACAAAACAATAGTTAGGCCTCATTTAGAATATTGTATTCAAGCGTGGAGGCCATATCGCAGGAAGGACATAGATATGCTAGAAAGAGTGCAGAGGAGAGCAACTAAAATGATACCAAATCTGAGGGATCTTAGTTATGAAATACGCCTAAAAAAATGCGGTTTAACAACACTAGAGACCAGGAGATTGAGAGGAGATCAGATAGAAGTGTTTAAAATGTTGAAGGGTTATGAAAATATTGATATAAATATGTTTTTCTCAGTTAAGAAAGATAGAAGGACTAGAGGACATGATCTTGCATTAGCAAAGGAGCAGAGTAGATTGGATATAAGAAAGTTTTCATTTTCACAAAGGACTGTAAATGAATGGAACATATTACCTGCTGATTGTGTGGGTGCTAGTAGCGTGAATATGTTTAAAAATAAAATCGACACATACCTCAGACGGGCGGGATACACATAGATAAAAAGGTCGGACTCTCGATAAGCCAAGGGCTTCCTTGTCCACCTGCTACCTAGAGTTAATTCTCTGGGTGGCAATCTTGTTAAATCTTGTTAAATTTTGTAAGTAGGCTGCGAACCACGACAAACAGTGATCGTCGACGCCGATGGTGTTGCTCATTGTGTTTAAAAGATCGGCATGGTCAGTTGTATCAAATGCTGCGCTCAGATCAATTAGCAGCACCACCACACCTTTTCGTTCGTCCATGCACCGAATCACATTGTCATGCACGTACAAAAGGGCAGTTTCAGTGCTACAGTCCTGTCGGTAGGCTGATTGCAACGGCATATACAGGTTGTTTTCACGCATGTGTGCAACCAACCGGTTTGCCACAATCCTCTCGACTAACTTTGATAAAAAGCACATGTTAGAAATAGGCCGATAGCTTTTCAAAATTTCACTATCAAGACTTGCCTTTTTCAATATGACAGCAACTTTAATTTCATCAGGCATTCCTTCCAGCAAACACTTGTTGATGATGTTCATAATAGGCGTTGTCATGACATCAGAGCATTCTTTTACCAAGTTTGAAGGCATCGGATCAAATTTGCAAGTCTTCGATGATGACTTGCTCAGTAGTTGTGCGGTTTCTTCTTGTATGACAGTCACGAAAGTAGAGAGATGACAGTCGGTGACAGAGTGATCTATTCTCACAAAGTCGGCACTCACAGCATGGACACGTGGCACTTGTAGTGTGGTGCGAATACACTGGATTTTATTGTCAAAGTCGTTGGCGAGCGATTCGGCACATTCGTAGGTTGGTAGTGTTGCTGTATTACCCCGATGCAGCAGCTTGTTTGCAATATTGTAGAATTGCGCTTTTTCGGACGTCCGACAATTTTTCATCGTAAATGATGCTTTTCGCTTCAATGCACAAGTTGTTGACTTTGTTTCTTTGCTGTACATGCATGTCTCGGTGCCCTGTTAATCGAGTCCTCCTGTACTTATGTTTAAACCGCTTACGTTTAGCTTTTGCAACTTTGATGTCCGCATTGTATGACACGTTGTTATACAGGAGGATGTTGGTCGAATATTGACAACAAAGTATTGTTGTAACGAGAAAATGCCGCTGCTGCCGATTCGCTTGCTTGCTGAATAGTCAGATCAGAGCAAGTAATGTCATGGCTGATTTTCTGATAGTTGATAGTTTTCAACTTACGCACAGTCATCACCATTATCATTGCGATGTCATCGCTCTCGTAATCACGCCTACAAAACAAGACAACTATACATCACGGAGACAGGGACACACACACCATTACCAGAAACACACACAACTTATACCTAATTGGCAGACAACGTTGTCAGAGTTCGGAAGTGCCGAAGTCGGCCGAGAACTCCCCGGTCTCGGCGTCCGTGCAGTTAGCATCATTCACCGACACCGGACACATGCGTATATGACCATCACCGTCTTCTCGGTCGTAGCCAGTCTGCACCGCTGCCGTCGGGTCAGACAGGCTGCTACGGTGGCGGTCGTAGCTCAAGTGCCTCCTTTGATAAAACGCGTCGGATGCGTGTCGTCTTCGTGGCGTCCCTCTAGGTGTCGCCACGTCCAGCATCTCGAAGGTGGACATGAATGAGATGGATTTGTACTGGTCTTCCCAATTGTCCGCGTGACTGGCGTCATTTGTCACACCGACTGACCAAATGTTACTGTCGAGACAGTTCGCGGTGTACGTGTACGTGTCTTGTATCAAAACAGATGAAGTAATATTCGTTGTGTCGCTGGTCATGGCCGGTAGGGGGCTTGTAGTTCCATTACTGGTCGGTAGGGGGCTCGTGTTTGTCAACATGGATCTGCAGCGACGCCGACAGTGTTCCAACAACAGAACCAGGCTTGCTAATGCGACGCCGACCCCGAGAAAGTAAAATGCTCCTTCGGCTTCAACCAACGAAATCTTCATGTGTCCGGCCATTAACGTGTCGGGGTTGCACCCGTGAAGACGCATGTACCACTTCGCTTTCATGTGTTTGATGAGGCCACCTTCAAGTAGGTTCAGCAATCTGGAAAATGACGGAACATAAACACACAATAAACCATTTGCCATCTTCACATCTATTGTAGGGCTCTGTGGCGTCGTATTTAGAACATCAGACTCTAGATATCAATCAAGACACTCTGGGTTCGATGTAGATCTGTATATTTTGTAATCTGATAAATGATGACACTCGATTGGATACGTTATTTTACGGCTTTAGCCTTTACGTATTATTTCAAGCAAGCCACAGGGCGCTGTTGATTACTACTGCAGATCGTCTTTCGAAACGAAGTTAAGCTCATCGTCAGCCATTCTCGCAAGCCAGGGGTAGTGACTACGCGCGAGGATGCTTCCAACCAACAATTGTTCACGTTACATGTAATGTTTGGAATGTAGAAGTAATTACTCGAACACACATTACCGCTCAGCCGCTCGCGAGAATGGGCGAACGGGTAACATTTTATTTTGGGATTCTCTGAAATCGCTGGCTTCATCGTTGAATTGGGGCGCGAATGGGGCGGGTGTCGGCACTGTTCTCTCGAAGGGGCGGATGTCTGCACTGTTCTCTCGAAGGGGGCGGGTGTCTGCACTGTTCTCTCGAAGGGGACGGGTGTCTGCACTGTTCTCTCGAAGGGGGCGGGTGTCTGCACTGTTCTCTCGAAGGGGGCGGGTGTCTGCACTGTTCTCTCGAAGGGGGCGGGTGTCTGCACTGTTCTCTCGAAGGGGGCGGGTGTCTGCACTGTTCTCTCGAAGGGGGCGGGTGTCTGCACTGTTCTCTCGAAGGGAGCGGGTGTCTGCACTGTTCTCTCGAAGGGGGCGGGTGTCTGCACTGTTCTCTCGAAGGGAGCGGGTGTCTGCACTGTTCTCTCGAAGTGGGCGGGTGTCGGCACTGTTCTCTCGAACGGTGCAGACTCAACCGGCGAAGTCAATTGCTAATTTGACTCAACTAACGTCCATACATTGCGAAGGATATATGCCAGGGTTGTCATCAATGTTGTCATCAACCCTGGCTTGCGAGAACGATTTCAAGCGAAACTACAGGTGTGCCTACCTATCGGTGATCTGCGCGAGGTAGGGACTGTCCTTCTGGAAGGGGAAGCCGTACATCATGTGCATGAAGGGTCGCTTCGCCCGCACCAAGTTGCACTTGAACGCCAGAGGTTGCTTGGCCATGACCGACTCGAAGTAAGACTCGTCGGTGAGGAACATGTAGTTGGGATCACGGGAGGCCCGCCGCATGCCCTTCATCGGGTCCTGTCGCAGACGTATAACAGGTAAGTTCTTATATGGGACTACTCAATGCGCTTTACACTTTACTCACTGGCTGAGCTGTTCAATCGAACAACATCTCGACTTTCTTGGAAGCATTCAGCCATACTGCAAATAATGAGCGACGACCATTCGTACACACACATCCATCAATGTCTAGACACTATAGCCGGGTACTCTTATATACAGCTGAGTGAACAGGAGCAACACAGAACGAACTTGCCCAAACAGAAACAGGATTCGAACCCTCACCAAAGAAAACGCCATCGGCCATAATCATTGATGCATCTGTCATTACTACTACAACTGTGACATTACTATGTTATTGTTGCTGCGATAAAACAAGAGCAACAATAATAACAATGACAACAGCAGCAACAACAACAACAACTTCACAGTAGTAAATAATGAGCAACCGTTATGACGAAGTACACAGCAGAGTGTTCCACTTAACACGTGTGTTTATAGTATGTAACAAAAACGAGGTCAGTTGGTATTTTTCGTGTGATGTGAATTTTGTTTACAAAATACCACAAAAGGAACTGAGAGGTTTTAAATATTTAAACATACCAGCCACACAATGTTGTGGACATCATTAATATATTTAGTGTTTGAACGTTTTGTATACGTTCCGCAGGTATAACATTCCAGAGCCGGAGTGCAAAGAAGTACTTTTATTTCGTTACTTTACTTAAGTAGAAAAGTACATTATTATTGAGTAACATAGTACATATTTTTAGAAGTATTTTACTTGTATTGAAGTACAATTAAGGTGTACTTCTCTTAATTTAACAAGATTTAACAAGATTGCCATCCAGAAAATTACTCTGGATGGCAGTTGGACAAGGAAGCCTTTTGGCTTATCGAGAGTCCAATACTTTTTATCTACATGTATCCCGCCTTTTTAAGGTGTGTGTCGATTTTATTTTTAAACATATTCACGCTACTAGCACCAACACAATCAGGAGATAATCTGTTCCATTCATTTACAGTCCTTTGTGAGAATGAGAACTTTCTTATATATAATCTACACTGCTCCTTTACTAATGTAGCTTCATGTCCTCTGGTCCTTCTATCTTTCTTAACTGAGAAAAAAATGTTTCTATCAATATTTTCATAACCATTCAATATTTTAAACACTTCTATGTGATCTCCTCTCAATCTCCTGGTCTCTAGTGTTGTTAAACCACATTCTTTTAGGCGTATTTCGTAACTAAGATCCCTCAGATTTGGTATCATTTTAGTCGCTCTCCTCTGTACTCTTTCTAGCATATCTATGTCCTTCTTGCGATATGGCCTCCATGCTTGTATACAATATTCTAAATGAGGCCTCACTATTGTTTTGTACAGCGGTACTATTAATTCTTTTTTCTTATACGCTATATTTCGCCTAATTAATCCAAGGATTTGATTTCCCTTTGACGCTGCAATTCCGCACTACTCTGAAACCTTCATATCAGCACTAATGGTTAACCCTAAGTCCTTTTCTTTTACAGTAGTACTTAGAACAGTACCCCCCATTTTATATTTTACCTCTTCATTCCCATGACCTGTGTGGAGGCATTTACATTTCCCAAAATTGAACAGCATTTGCCACTTTTCAGACCATTTGATCAACCTATCAAGATCATCTTGTAAATGCTGACTGTCTCCATCACTTTTAATTCTTCTAAACACTTTTGTATCATCCGCAAATTTTAACACCTTGCTTGTTATATCATCGTCCAAATCGTTGATATATATTAAGAATAATATAGGTCCTAGTACTGATCCCTGTGGTACCCCACTCAATACCGATTTCCAGTTTGAAGCCTCCCCATCAACTACTACACGTTGTCTTCTGTCATTCAGCCATTTTTCTATCCAGTTTATTATACCATTTCCTATGCCATGGGCCTTTAGCTTAAGGAGTAATCTTTGATGTGGTACTTTGTCGAAAGCTTTTTGAAAATCTAAATAGATGATATCTACTGGTGATCCCTCATCTACCCACCTAGTGATGTCTTCCAAAAAACATAACATATTTGTTAAGCATGACCTCGCTTTTAAAAACCCATGTTGAGATGGGTTTATCAAGTTATGTTTAACAAGAAAATCCACCTTGTGATCTTTAATTAGTCTTTCTAATAATTTGCAAATCACTGATGTTAAACTCACTGGTCTATAGTTCTCTGACTTGTTTCTCGAACCTTTTTTAAATAACGGTATAATGTTTGCCTCTTTCCATTCTAAAGGAACCACTCCCTCTTCTAATGACAAATTGAAAACTGTTGCAAGCGGTGCGCTAATTTGTTCTACAATTTCCAATAGTAGTTTGGGCGGAATCCCGTCCACTCCAGGTGATTTATTATCCTTCATAGCCCTTATTTTCTTAGCTACCATTTCCGAGGTTACAACTAACTGTCCTAAATAGTCTGAATCTGCCCCCTTGAACTTAGCCTCTGGTACTGGCAGTGAACTAATATCTTCCCTGGTAAACACTGAACTAAAATACTCATTCAGGTCTTCTGCCATTAAGAATCCCTCTGATATTGTATTTCCAGCACTATCTTCTAGAGGACCGACCTTATCCTTAATGTAATGAAGTATCCATAATTTATGCGTTAACATTTTGGAACTTCTAAGATTTTTCCGACAAATCATCTGCGCCGGTACCCAGAACTGTTTATCCCCAACACAGATCTATACATAGATATCAGCGGGAACTACAAAAGGTATTATTTTCTGATTTGCTGATTCGTTACCGTTAGCCGACAGGATTACCACGTGACGTACAAGTTGCAAAACAAAATTAAAAGCTATTTATTTATAAAAGTAGTTTTGTGTTTACTTCAAATACATTTGTTTACTTTTTACTTCAAGAAGGGAAATAAGAAAGACTTAAAGAACTACAAACCGATATGTATGTTATCAAACATCTACAAATTACTCACAAAGATACTAACGAATAGGCTAGAGAAGACACTAGACGAAAACCAACCACGAGAGCAAGCAGGATTCAGAAGCAGGTACTCAACGACAGACAACACACACGTTGTAAACCAACTGAAAGAGAAGTGCCGATAATATAATATCCCGCTGTGCCTCGCTTTAGTCGACTATGTGAAGGCTTCCGACTCGGTGCAAACTCAAGCAATACTGACCTCCCTTCAAGAACAGGGGATAGAAGACGTGTACATCGAACTCCTGAAAGACATCTACACCAACAGCTCGGTGACAGTCCACTTACACAAAAAGAGCAACAAGATCAACATCAAGAGAGGAGTACGACAGGGTAACACCCTGTCGCCAAAGCTGTTTACGGCAACACTCGAAAGCATATTCCGAAGACTGATCTGGGGAACCAGAGGCTTAATGATAGACGGAGAATATCTCAGTTATCTTCGCTTTGCCGACGACATACTCATATGCGCTACTACACCACAAGAACTACAAACAATCCTACAGGAGCTAGCTGATGAAAGTGAAAAACAAGGTCTGAAGATGAACTTTTTTGAAGAATCGGAATCGGAAGTGTTTATTTGACCCACATATAAAAACAAAATATTACAATTAAAAAAAACTGAATTATATACAGCCCAATTATGAAATACTGAATATGTGTTAAAATAACAAGTAGTACATACATGTATTATATAATAGAATATATAATTCAAAAGTAGAAACAATCAATGTAGGATATAATCAATTAACAACATCCTGACCATGAACTATCAAATTGCTGCAGATAAACAAAAACAGGGGTCAGGGAGAATGCCACGAAGTCCATTGTTGGTCGCTCTCGTAGCAGCCACCCCATTTAGTAATTTTCAACAAAGTATATTTGGCTTACTGAAACACTTTCGATAAAATGATAACAACACAAGTGCATACTTTCTGATGCAGTATTGGTTTCTGATGCAGTATTGGTCAACATTTCAAAAAAATATAAAAAGTTATCTTAATTTGAAAACTAACATATAGTTACAACTGCATCAGACATAATAATAACAGTACATTGTGTACGTAAATTAACAGAGGTAATACAATTAAAACAAGATATGATTGTTTTTTATTATTAAGAATGTTCACATATATAACAATATGGCAAAGAGCACTGTATTCTGTAATTTTGTAGAAAACATATTTTGGCATAACTATTAAATCCTTGTAAGCAATGTGTTAAAATTGTGTTTCTTCTGTGAAATGCAGTATTGTTTATTAGTAATGGAATATCAAACCTAATGCATCGTTTGGCAGAGTCGTGTTTTGCCCTATTTGTATAGATGTTGTCATGTATCCATGTATTAATGTTGTGAATATTTTTATATAGTTTAAATGGTAAGTTTTGCAAATATGCTGGTATTGTCATGTGCACATATTTGTAACACAATTTAAATTCTTGTGGATGCAGCATATATGTTACATTAATAATTTTTAGTTTCTTAAACAGCGGCTCAGTGTGTGCATTAGATTTAGCTAAGCATAGATTGTTCTAATTGCTTTTTTGTAGTTTGTTGATTCTGTTACATTTAAAACTCCATATAATTAGGCCATCATTAATGTGTGGTAACATTAATGAATTATACAAAGTAACTTTTATATTTACTTGCAAAAATCGTTTTAATTTGTTTCATATACTTATTAATATATAACATTTTATTGAAATATTTTAATTTGAATGTCCCAGCTTAGGTTTTCTTGCAAAGTCACCGCAAGAAGATTAAAGTTTTGGACTCTTTCGATTCTGGTTTCATCTAACTTAAGCAGGACATTGTTAACTTGTTTGTTTCCTAGTTTGTGTATTACATACTTGGATTTCTTTATATTTATATTAGCCATTCGTTTACCTTGTTTAATTCAGTATTTAAATGTTATTCAACGTATTTTGGACATATGTTTAAATATAGAATAGTTGTAAATAAAGTTGTACCATCCGCATACGTTACGTATTTAAATATTTCACTTGACTTTGCTAAATCGTTTATGTATATTAAAAACAATAGTGTGCCCAGTATAGAACCATGTGGCACACCTGTATTATCAGGCAGTGTTTCAGAAATAGTATCGTTGTAAATGACGTTCTATTATCTATTTTTCAAATAACTTTCCATTAGCTTTTGGGCAGTATCGCCTATTCCATACAAATGTAATTTACTTAATAAAGTTGAGTGGTCTAAAGTATCGAATGCTTTTGATAAATCTAAAAATATATGAATGGGTGTTTCAGTAGAATCCATTGCGGTTATTGTTCGGTCGATAATTTCCATACTGGCATATTCGGTTGAGTGACCGGATTTGAATCCGTACTGATTAGCACTAAAAGTTGGTATGCAATAAAAAATGAATATATCTGATTATGCATGAAAATGAAACACCAATGTATATCAACACAACGCATATAGATAACGTTGAAAGCTACGTCTATCTGGGACAGCGATACAATATCAGAGACACAAACCAAGACAAGGAGATTCAAAGAAAAATCACCGCCGGCTGGACAGCATTCGCCAAACACCGCGACATCTTCAAAGGTAATATTGGAACCTGCTTGAAGTGACAAGTCTACAACACATGCGCACTTCCAGCGATGACACACGGCGCGGAACCATGGGCACTCACCATCCAGGCAAAGAACAAGCTAGCAGCCGCATAATCAAAGATGGAAAGAAGTATGTTAAAAATCACACCTCGGGAGAGAAAAACAAACATCTGGGTAACAGAGAAGACAAAGGTCCTAGACGTGATAGAACAAATCAGAAGACAGAAGCGGACCTAGGGAGGGCACATCAGCAAACTACGAGATAACCGATGGACATCGCGTATCACAACCTGGAGACGTTACAAAGGGAAACGATCTAGAGGAAGACCAGCGAGACTGGCAGATGATAGCGCAAGACAGGCAGATTTGGACACGACAGGCTGAGGCCTTCGCCTAACCACGGGACACTACGGCTGCACAATGATGATGATGATGACTTTTACCTGTACTTCAAGTACATTTAAAAAAAGTTATTTTACTTTTACTTGGGTAGCTTTTTTATAGCTACTTGTACGTTTACTAAATTATAAAATAAATGTCCTTCTACCGGCTCTGCAACATTCAAACTGCGAACAATGTTTCAAGCTCAATGAACGTAATTTGGTGGGCAGCGTACCATCACCAGATTCATGCTAGAATTAGGAACACTAGCAAAATTGCCCGTCACCTGACGGGATGCCTTGGTAAATGACAGTCGTGATAGTAATGTTTACCAAATGTTACAAAACATACAGCATCGTTGCATAAACACCATAACGCGCTCGCATATACTCGTTGTTTGTTCAAAATTACAAAGGTCGGAGAGAATGCGAAATTCACGTCCTAGTCGTGATAGTGTAGACTTGTCAAATAGTATTCGTATTGCTATGCTGTTGGCATGAGTATAGACATAATATTGTGTCAGCATCTACTTCATGTTGCCAAGTCCATGGTGCAGTTGCCGTTTTCTCGAAGTATTTGCCAAGCGCTTGGATCCTGCGATTGTTAGGTTACGTTTAAGTAAGTTTTACGTTCCGAATAACTGATTTACCCCATAAAAGGTCAGCATATTGACATATATGAGATTTTTAAAGAGATATGTCTTGCGGCCTATTCTATGGGGTCATAGATTAATCACTGAAAGTTTGACGCTTAAAGTTCAAGCCGTGTAAGAGGAAAACGTTAATCTACACGCGTACGCTAGCTCGATCAAAGGAGATTTTTTTAAAGAGAGGAACATACAAGGCCGGAGTTATTATTATTAATTTATAATTAATTATTATTACTGCATGTAAGACGAGCCAACACCACCAAGTGAGGGCGATCCTTACGTCGACGAGGAAGGCGGCGGGGTCGTGCTTGATGCGGCCCCACAGCTCGGCGTAAGTGTCGTCCTGGGTGTCCTTAAACAGCTCCTGCAGATCGGTGTCGGCGAGGAAGCCGAAGCGCGTGCCGGGCGAGCGACCGAGGTCCTCGATCGAGGCGATGGGCGTGACGGTGTCGTCGGGCGCCGTGAGGAAGGCAATCAGGTTGCCGTTGTAGGAGCCGACGACGACGAGGGAGCAGCACCACCAGAAGGCGACGACGATACGGCCAGAGTGGGCGGACGGGGTCGTCGTCGTGCCTGCACGTCATACGAGGTGTATAACTGTGTGTGCGCGCGCGCACGTACGCGTGTGTGCGTATCTAGTCGACTAATGTCGGCATGGTTTCTGACTCTAAGGCGAACTGCCAGCCTCTTGAAATTCTACCCATCAGAGCCGCAGACGAGCTCCATAGGCAATATAACATGTATGATAAGAGACGTTATCTCAAAGAATGGCGAAATGTTTTATTTTTATGAGATTACTGTCAGGTAAATCTAGTCATATAAGGACATAAGATGTATACGTAGACATAACATACGTTTCAAATTGGTTCAAATGGTTACAGTTCGCGTCAGAGACCAGCCCACGTTCAAGGTATTTGGCTAGAAGAAAAACAATGGGTGTGACGGGTACTCCCACTGCTTCGGTGCTTCATAAATATACGGGTATATTTACAAATGAAATATATATTATTTGGCCAAAAAACTATATATCCGTAAGCTGCAAAACGGAGTATTTTCAAATAGCAAAACGGGAATACCGTACCATTACAACAGTTAACATAAGGTATATCTCAACACATACTTTGTTGTAGCATCACGCCAAAACTTTGCCATATGTTCAATTCCAGCTCCTCTCGTAGTCTCGTGGTGTCTCGCGTTAGTAACGGGTTGTACCACGTGACGAACCACGTAAAGAATCCAACAACTGAAATGTTAACAGGAATGCTAAATTCAGCTAAGCACAAAATTACACTAAAATTGTTGCACTCAAAGTATTATGAACCATTTGTTTGCCAGCAATCAACTGTCTTCCCCAGATGGTAATTTAATAACCCAAAAGTAAAAAAATCCATACACGTAAGATCGACCACAAATACCAGATGTGCCGATTCTTACTCTAAATAATGTATTATCCTGATAGAATATATCGTCGGCAGGTAATGTGTTTATAATTAGAGAAAACTAATCTTGCCAGGCCATGCCTGGTATAAGTCATATGAAGAATGTCCACACATGTCACTGGCTGGAATGAGCGGAGTGCAACTGCCATCCAACAGATTACACATCAATAAATACGTTTGGACTCTCGACAAGCCAGAGCCGTAGGTAGCGGGGTGGCGGGGAGGGGAGGGGGGCAACTTAGATTAAAAGTGTCAGTTTTGTCTACCCTATATGAGTGATGTCATTGCTGTTTTTGTGTGATTCTATGTTCTCTTATTGGTCAAAGTGCCTTGTTTTCAGAAAATGGCCCACGGTATATATCCCGAAATCCTGGATCCGTGCCTGAAAACGATCGTGCATAGGCTTGAGGCGTGAATAAGGGACAAAGTGAAAGGTGTGGGTAGTTTCTTCAAGCAGAGCAATCCTGCCATTGAGTGATCACATCAGGGTCGGGTGATGTATGACGCCATGTCGGGCTAGTGGCCAACTCTACAGGTATTGAGATTCGTAAACCCAGAACGGCACAGCTTCAGCGCGGATCAATCAACAGCTGACTACTATCGCATCACTATGTTTTACCCATTAATTTTATTAATCACGTCCTTAACGAGTTGGCTGAACGATTTTCGAGTGACCACCATGGACTCCCTGCAGCTCAAGACCTCCTGCCGTCCAACCTACAGAAACTAGATGACACATGACTAATTGAATACTATAGTAGGTATCTCAGTTCGGCCGAACAAAACGAGCTTCCTGTGGAAATCGCAAAGTGGCGAAAGAGGTACGATGACCCCCCAAGTTCCACGACCGTCGTGTTCGCGTGAACTGCTTTCGGCATGTGGTCAAACATTTGCCGTCATCAGTAAGATCGTAAACACCTTCCTCACTACACCACCGGGAGCGTTGCTTGCGAGCGGTCCTTTTTTTTGCCATGCGACGCTTCAAGTGGTGGAATCGATCGACAATGACAGAAATATGGCTCAGTGGCCTCAGAATGTTATATGTTAATAGAAAATCGAACTATCTTCCCACCTTCGAAGAGGTTAAATTTATTAGTGTAAAGCCAATAGGCGAATCACTGCACGCGACGGCGGGAGGAAGTGATCTTGTAAAACCATTTTAGACGGGTGTAACTGTAGGCCGATATTCCGTATATGATGCATAGCTTTCGATTTTGATGAATGTATTGTCATTTGATGCGACCGACACTGAAACAATACTTGAGCCGTGGGCGAAATTTTCCAGAAAATACGCTACATTGCACGGGGTACACTTTCAAAATTTTCGGGAAAAGAACCCCTCGTGAATTTCTACGTTTGACTTATTTTTTTACTGCCCCCCCAGTTGTTTTAGGCTAGCTACGGCCAAAGGCTTCTTTGTCTCTCTGCCATCAGGGTTTTACGCTGTCGGTGGCAATTTTGTAAAAACGCTCAAAGAGAGATCTTGCTGTTCACAACAACTATACTAACTGAGCACGGTTGCGACGAGCAGGTACCAAACTGGAGTCGAGAACGGTCCGAGACACAGGAAGGTCTGCGTCGCCGACGGGTCCGGTTTGCGCATGACGATCACGTGATGGTCCACCCACCAGGCGGCGGTGTAGTCGACGACCTTCTGACGCGACACAGTGATGCCGAAGTTGCCGATCCCGAAATCGACTTCCTGTAAAGAGCAGGCTGGTGACGCGCATGATCCTATTGCAATGAACGGGGAGGAATCGCCGATTTGATCACATGGTCTGAGCGAAGTATTCAATATTTAGGACATTGAGTAGGTTATCCGATATATGTCAACATAATTTTGCACACGATGTTTGGACATTCAGAATTCTGATTTTACAAACGTGATGGCGCTGTCTTACGCCAAGAAGCCGCACTGCCCCAGTCTACCTTACTGATTGTAAACTCGAGGTCCGCAAATCGAATGAGCACCTCGTGTTAAGTTGTTGTTAATATCATCAAATTTTTGACTGAAGTCCACACACACACGTTGTGCTTTTGTCACCAGCACCAATTTGGTTACCGTCTTTTTGCATGTTTATTTGTAATTAATAATTTTTTTAAACAATTTTCGCATTTTATCAATCTGCTTTCTTTACGACATTGCATAACAATAATTCGTTACATATTCGTAAGACTTTGAAATCCCATACGAACATGAGACATTTTTGTTCAAATTATAATTTTAAAGAAAGACTTCGGCAAGAAAACATATCTCACTGTTCTGGACAGTTTGGAAAGTAACGCCTTCTGTACGCCGAAACTAAGCATACATTTTGTATGCATAGATTCGTCGATCTGTCTGCCAAGCGCAGGACCTACCTTCCGCTGTATTTGACCAATCATGCCGTTGAATGAGCCGTTGTAGCCGACCGCACCCCACCTTTTGTCTGGCGGGTCGACCACCACGTAACTACAAATATCCCGTTTAATTGATGACTGGCAACAGTAATAGAACTGGGACGATTTGCGATTACGAGACATCCGTATCTTAATAACGGCCCTTGTTGGGCTATACACAACAACTGTAAGAAGGTGCGTCAACGTCTATTGCAATCAAACTAGGGAAACACTCCACAGTTTTTTTTCCAGCGCTGCACGTCTTTCGCCGGTCACCTGAAGAACTTGTATGTTACTGTCAAGCTTTAGAGGTGGCATTAACCACCAAAACACCGCCGCATCGTTTGGGCCCCATGGTAGACAATTAGCAGCATTCTGTTGTGTATCTAGCCAAGATGGCGAATCACCTTGACGACCGGACACCAAATAAGGACAATGACGTAAGACCAATGGTCCTAATTGTTGAAACATTGCAAATCTGCGAGTGTGCTCACCAAAAACAACAACTGGCATCGTGAATCTGCATTTACAGTAAGCAATTAAAACCACATTCGAGTGTGTCTTACAACCGTGCTACCATATTTTTTATTTCCATGCATTTTTATTATGCATAAATTTGTGTGCAGATGTCTATGTCTTACGCAACTCCAGGATTCAAGCGATTTGTAATTTTATATGTCCAGGTTTGAAATGACAAAGGTCTGTGCGCAGACAAGCAGTATTTTGACTTGAAATTCCGAATAAATCCGTCAACATTTTCTAATGGTTAACCGGTTTAAGCATTGTTGTCCCAATCGAAGTGTGCCATCCCAGGCTATGGAATACACCTAAAACAAAATCCGCTAGCTTTGTTTGGAATCTGCGAAGCATCAAAAGTAGTTTCTTTTCAACTGTTAGAGGTTTATCTATTGATTGTATACTAGTGTGATGAACACAGGAAAATTTGCACTTTTTCATGAGTTGTCAATTTTTAAGTTCATATTAAAGTTACTTTCTTAGATTATCCGTCTTTTAAATACAATTTCCAGTGAATCAACATTCCTCATACATATCGCTCTCCTCATCAGCGTATAAACTGTTTCCACATAATATGCAATTTTAAGATAAAACGGCGCAAGGAACGAAAAATCATATCTGCGTGCTTTATTCCACTCCAATATGGCGACCTGTAATTTGGCAAAAGCACAATTTATCGAATAATTGATCAAATGCTAAAGTAACACACATGGTAGTAACTGGTATTAAATATGTAAAGATTGTTCATATTGTACATACACATTACAAAACAGATACAAAATGATAGTTTATCTCAAAATGCAACTTTGAAACGAGATACAGTCGAATTTGTCAAAAATCTGAAGTGGCGTGTACCTTTGTTGTAGCAAGAACACATACCTAAAGTTCATGTCAGCCGCCAGAAGATCAAGGATGTCGAAACAGAGACCGGTCCAGGTGCCGTCAGGTTTCTTTGACGCGAACGGGATGTGCTGTGGCAGGCGATAAATAGCCAGAATTAGACACCCATCCAGAGCAAAACCACTTATGGCTAGGTTGAGAAGAAAGCCTTTGTCTTACCAAGAGGCCAACAGTTGTGCATTTAGGTGTAACTCACCCGTCTGAGATATTTCTAATTTGTCAAGTCACTTTGTGCTCTATGTGTGCATGCTGCTAATAGTGGCCCTGCTTTGCTAATTAGGCCATTGTGATGACAGCAGTTAGATCACTGGACAAAGTTAGACTTGTATGTCATCTGGGCTGTGGCGAAAAGTGGACTTGGGCGTGGCCACGTTACCCGCAACTGGGCTTATACTGTTTAGTTTAGTTTTTCAGCTGCACATCTTTGGCCGGTCACCTTAAGAATTTGTATATTACTGACAGGCGTTAGAGATGTCACTATCCATCAAAATACTGCTGCATTGTTTTGGTTCCATGGTGAACAATACACACCATTCGATTGATGGCGGATCACCTTGACGACCGGATACCAAATAAGGGCAATGCTGTATGACTAATGGACTCAATTTAGCGTCAGTCGGTTGAATGTCAACTGTCACCTGCTACAACATTCACTTCCTGCTTCGATTCTCGGAGAATGGAACTCTGTAGCCGACACAGAACTATATTGGGAATATATTTAAGACAGACTCTGATGCACACGCGCGTTGTACCGGTTTGTTGGCTCCATGTTTCTATCGCACTTGCCTTCCGTGCTACAAAAACTGGTCAACACACTAGTAGCGGCGTCTCGGGAAAGGTGAAGGAACCTCACCCGAGCATTTCTCGAATGAATTTTCCTAAGGAAATTGGGAATTAAATAAATGATTGTTTCCTGATAATTTGTATGACGAGTTGATCAAGACTACGAAAAACTGTTGTGTCAACGTCGTAACATGTGGGTAGTAGGTTGGTTTTAGTGTTTGCAAAGTGTATTGTAAAAGCAATGAGCAACAATTCAAGCTAGAGAGGGTACTCGATAGAAAGTATGTTTGTGTTTTAAATGACTTACTATTTATATGTAGAACGTTTCATAAAACGATGTGTAGAGAAACGAACATGAACTGTACTTGCCGCGAGTGACGTCACAACAAAAGTCCGGTTGTTGAAACCGTAATGCGCATGCGGGAACAGAGGACCATTCATATTCACCGCAGTTTCGTTCTCGCATTCGCCCACGCGCTGGAACTGTGGCGCCCCTGGTGATAAACCAGTGAACGTCCACAGGTCGCATGGAGGCTCCATCGTGTTGCGCATGCGTGTTCGCAACATCTGCTGAAAGCGGAACCGGGAGCGTGATCGTGCAATAAAGAAAGACAGATGATTATTTGTGAAGGCTCTCTTGATGTGATGACAACATTCACTCAATATTCGTTAATTTTCCGCCATATATGTCCCGTGAGAACGGTATAAAGAATTTACTCCTACGTTCTTTTTAAATAGCGCCTATTATTTAACGTGTACAGAACAGATTACCGCTTACATTTAATAAGATTGCCATCCAGAGAATTAACTCTAGGTTGCAGGTGGAGAAGGAAGCCCTTTGGCTTATCAAGAGTCCAACCCTTTTATCTATGTGTATCCCGCCCTCCTGAGGTATGTGTCGATTTTATTTTTAAACATATTCACGCTACTAGCACCCACACAATCAGCAGATAATCTGTTCCATTCGTTTACAGTACTTTGTGAAAATGAGAACTTTCTTATATCCAATCTACTCTGCTCCTTTGCTAATGCAAGATCATGTCCTCTAGTCCTTCTATCTTTCTTTACTGAAAACAAAATATTTCTATTTATTATTTTAAACACTTCTATCTGATCTCCTCTCAATCTCCTGGTCTCTAGTGCTGTTAAACCACATTCTTTTAGGCGAATTTCATAACTAAGATCCCTCAGTTTTGGCATCATTTTAGTCGCTCTCCTCTGTACTCTTTCTAGCATATCTATGTCCTTCTTGCGATATGGCCTCCACGCTTGTATACAATATTCTAAATGAGGCCTCACTGTTGTTTTGTACAGCGGTATTATTAGTTCGTTTTCTTTCTACGCTATATTTCGCCTAATTAATCCAAGGATTTGATTTCCCTTTGAAGCTGCAATTCCGCACTGCTCTGAAACCTTCATATCAGCACTAATGGTTAACCCTAAGTCCTTTTCTTTAACAGTAGTACTTAGTACAGTACCCACCCCGCCATTGTATATTCTACATCTTCGTTCCCATGTCCTGTGTGGAGGCATTTACATTTCGCAAAACTGAACAGCATTTGCCACTTTTCAGACCATTTGATCAACCTGTCAAGATATTCTTGTAAATGCTGTCTATTTCCATCATTTTTAATCATTCTAAACACTTTTGTATCATCCGCAAATTTCAACACCTTGCTTATTGTATCATCATCCAAATCGTTGATTATATATTAAGGATGATATAGGTCCTAGTACCGATCCCTGTGGTACCCCACTCAATACCGATTTCCAGTTTGAAGCCTCCCCATCAACTACTACACGTTGTCTTCAGTTAATCAGCCATTTTTCTATCCAGTTTATTATACCATTTCCTATGCCATGGGCCTTTAGTTAAACAGTAATCTTTGATGTGGTACTTTGTCGAAAGCTTTTTGAAAATCTAAATAGATGATGTCTACTGGTGATCCCTCATCTACCCACTTAGTGATGTCTTCCAAAAAACATAACATATTTGTTAAGCATGACCTCGCTTTAAAAAACCCATGTTGAGATGGGTTTATCAAGTTATGTTTAACAAGAAAATCCACCATGTGATCTTTAATTAGTCTTTCTAATAATTTGCAAATAACTGATGTTAAACTCACTGGTATATAGTTCTCTGACTTGTTTCTCGAACCTTTCTTTAAAATAACGGTATACTGTTTGCCTCTTTCCATTCTAAAGGAACCACTCCCTCTTCTAATGACAAATTGAAAACTGTTGCAAGCGGTACGCTTATTTGTTCTACAATTTCCAATAGTAGTTTTGGCGGAATCCCATCCATTCCAGGTGATTTATTATCCTTCAAGCCCTTATTTTCTTAGCTACCATTTCCGGGATTACAGTTAACTGTCCTAAATAGTCTGATTCTGCCCCCTTGAACTTAGCCTCTGGTACAGGCAGTGAACTGATATCTTCCCTGGTAAACACTGAACTAAAATACTCATTCAGGTCTTCTGCCATTAAGAATCCCTCTGATATTATATTTCCAGTACTATCTTCTAGAGGACCGACCTTATCCTGAACTTTCTGTTTGCTTCGAACATACGCATGAAACTCTTGCTGTCATGTTTTATATTACTAGCTAATTGTTGTTCATAGCTTCTCTTTGAATTTCTAATTTCAGCTGTAGCTTGGTTAAGTGCTGCTTTATAAGTGTTCTAGTCGTCATCATTTCTGGTACATCTATATGACTTCCACATTATTTGTTTATACTTAATTTTTCTAATGGCTTCTTTCGATAAGTGTTTCTTTTTGGTCCGTTTCCCTTGTTTTTTTTAAGGGTACAAATTTATCGACTACGCACTTAATTTCACTCTTTAATATATTCCAGCATTCTGCTGCTGTCTTATTTTTCAGTGTGTTATTCCAGTCTATCTTTGCTAAATATTTCCTCATGTCCTTATACCTTCCTTTGTGGAAATTTCTCCTATACTGCTTTTTGTTATTCCTTTCTGATTTTATTTTGATGGTAACATTTATCTGGTTGTGATCACTACTCCCCAGTGGCTCACATATCTTGACATTGTCAACTATTTCATTTTGTGAGGACAAAATTATGTCTAACACATTCTCACCCCTGGTTGGTTCTAGCACATGTTGAGAAAGGAAAGTATCTTGAACTAAAACTAAAAACTTGTGGTCCTCACTCCCCATACTCTGTAGAGATTTCCATTGTATATGCCCGTGGTTAAAATCCCTCATAATAATACAGTCCCGTTTGCTTACTTCCCTTAGAGCGTTTTGTATTTTTTCATTCTCTTCTATGCTTGTGTTCGGACTTCAATAAACGAACCCAACTGTTAACGTTGAGTTCCTTGTAACTATATTACACCAAACAGCTTCTTCGCAATGTGTTTCTCTTTCTAATTTTATTTCATAAGCCTGGATATATTCTTTAATGTATAAAATAACTCCACCCCCTTTTTTGCCTATTCTATCTTTCCTAAACATTACATATCCTATCAGTCCCAATTCGGCATCTGATATATCGGTGGTGGTCCAGGATTCGGGCAGAGAGAGAGAGAGGGGGGGGGGGAGAGAGAGACAGACAGACAGACAGGCAGACAGACAGACAGACAGACAGACAGACAGACAGACAGACAGGGACAAAGAGAAAGCGATAGGTTCAAACACACGGCAGATGCCTGTAGATTGAGTGAAATACACATGATTAATTCATGCATCCGTGTAATATGATAGGTGCAAACAAAGTGGGAAAGGGGACCCAAGATCGCATTCCAAACTGACAGATGGGAAAAAGAAACAACATATAGATGTCGACTTTCGTACGACTGATATTGATTATCTTGAGCCACTGAGTAATATTTATGGCGATTCCGGCATCTGATATATGTACCACATGTGTCTCTGACCTAGAGTGACTCTGTCATTAAGCATGGCTCATGTATAACCGTATCGCCATTATCAAGTGATATGACTATCAACGCTATTCGTTTCTGTAGTACACATTACGAGGTTATCCGAACGAGATTACGGTGTCGGCTAAATACAATTAATATTTTATAAGCTCCAGCTATTTATTGTCAGGCGATGATCTAATAGAGTGTTTAATGGGTCTAACATGACAGCATGTTCATTTGTCGAACGTTTTTCCTTTATGTAACTCAACCATTCGCCCACCACCCACGCACACACTCACAGCACACCGAAGGTGTATACTATGTCTTGGTTGTGCATATCGAAGCTCTGTGTTTATAAATATCCATATATTTGGATATGACGGACTGATGTACAATTATAAGGTTTATATAGTACTATATAAAACTGAAAAATGCTATTTGTTCTATATATTATACTGTTTCATTGTGAAACTTCGTACATTTTAGAAATATTATTCGACCAGTGTTAACTCAACGATGATGTCTTGCATAATTTCACGCACATTCGCTCGTCGCGTATACATACGAATTTATGTTAATTAATGCCCACAAAATGCCGAGCAAATAATAACCCAACTCGCTTCATGCATAATACAGACATCTCATCATGTGCTCTGCCATCCGATATAGCGCTTTCATTTATACATTATCGAGTTTTAATTACATAACGGTCGCCCGCCTTAGCCACCATACACGTGCCGTGATAAGTTGCATTTCGGCGCGAACTTTGATGTCCACGTCCGCTCAGATACAATGCAATTGTTCAGACTATCGAGGCACGAAACTGCGACGTGCGTGCCATGCTAGGCTGTGTAAACACATGCACTTTCCCAGGTAGTCATCAAGGTCGTGTTACCCGCTGCGAGCCTTTATTGCTGTAACAGCGAGGCCCACACACGTCAAATTCCCTTTGGTGGGTTTCAAGTGACGTATTGTTTGTTGGAAAATGTTTTGTGTGTGTGTGTGTGTGTGCTTGTGTGCGCGTGCTTGTGTGCGCGTACTTGTGTGCGCGTGTGCTTGTGTGCATGTTTGGGCGCGCGCGCGTGTGTGTGTATGTTTATGTGTCTGTTTGTTTGTCTGGTTTGCTTTTCAATTTTCGCACTAAAGGACGGTGTTGGACGTGGCATCGGAATGGAGGGGTGTATTTTTTCTTTTCTTCAGCGGGTGTGGTGTATGATGGGGTATGGTGTGGTGGGGTGTGATGGGGTGGGGTGGGGTGCAAGGGTGGGGTTGGGTGGGATGTGGTTGCGCACGAACCCATCGCACCTCGAGCCCACTGGCCTGGACCGTGCGTGTTTGTGGTGTGTGTGTGTGTGTGTGTGTGTGTGTGTGTGTGTGTGTGTGTGTGTGTGTGTGTGTGTGTGTGTGTGTGTGTGTGTGTGTGTGTGTGTGTGTGTGTGTGTGTGTGTGTGTGTGTGTGTGTGTGTGTGTGTGTGTGTGTGTGTGTGTGTGTGTGTGTGTGTGTGTGTGTGCATGTGCATGTATGTATGTATGGACATTTACACATCCTCCATCTAATTCAGCGGCCGGTGCTTGTTGCACCACGAGATGTAATTTATGTTGTGCATACATGGTCCGTGTGTATACCGTCTTTTCGTTTTGAAATTGGCGAACGGAAAAGGAAAAACGTAAATAAATAATGAGATCGGCGTGCAGTTGCCATTGTCCAGAATGCGCGTACGTCGAACAAAACAATACATCCCGTGCCAAGTGTTGATCTACTATTTAAATTGATATCTACTACTGTCGCCTTGATATTGTTACACAACATAGGAATGATGTTACGATAGGCCTACTCCTATCTAAGCAGTCCCGGCATTGTGCATCAGTAAGAGCTGATAAAACAATCGAATAGCAGCTAAAATACTTGAGGAAGATGACGGACATCCCACATACAGAGTTATCCCACATAAAGTCATCCATCTATGAGACCTACAAGATAGAATTTTTAATGGGATTCTTTGTAAGCTAATATACATTCGAGGTATACTGTATCAAGACGTATTAATTTCCCATAAGTATTTTCTCTGCTACTTATGTCTTGTATGTTTATGCATAATGTCGGTGGTATCTGCGCAAAAAGCCGATAAATAATTGTGTTTACGCGAATCATTTTGAGCTTGTTGCCAAGTGAATGATTCATTCTGCAGCCCGAGTATAATGAGTTTTCATGCACGCGCAATGAACCACACAGAGACCGTTGACGTCACACACACACAGTTGACATGTTAGATTCCGAGGTGAGTTGATTCAAGTAATGGCATTGTAAATAAGCAATTTGTAGACATATGCATATTGACAACTATTTTAATAAGTGTAGGAAGCGTATGCATTGTTTAATTATCCTGCTTCCCAATGCCGTCAGCCAAGTAACGATTTCATTAAGTATAATTATAACGTCTGCCGACGCGGACGGTTGCAGTCGGTTTCAGCTGCCGCTGGGACTGTCACCGAGTCAGAGTATGTCGAGCCTCTACTACAGTAACTTGCCTAGCCCTGGCCTAGGCAAGGGTCTCGCTTTTCTAGTTAGTAAAACTGCATTGTCCAGTATTTAACATGCAGTGAACGAAAATGCACACTAAAATATCAGCATATGCAATCATAGCAAGAGGATTAACCTGGTCTTGCATGTAATTGTTTTGCCTAAATCTGGGATTTGGGTATGTGTGTCTATGGGTCTTGCCTTTCCAAATGAAATTTGAAAAGTCTCCGTTTCCCCACTTATTTGAACCGAAACATAAAAATGTGAGATTCGTACGTTCACAGACTGTTTTTAATGCTACAGCTACGATTGTTAGTAAACCTGGCTGGCATGTCATCATTCAATGTAAACGTTTTAGGTTTGTTAAAAAGTACACAATACCATGTTGCCACGGAATTTTGCAATGCACGAATTTTGGACACCAGCAGATCTGCACTCTGGTATACATAAGTTTTTATCCATGAATATATTAAAAAAATATATAATAATAGATCAGATCAAGTTGCGCTGCTTCATGTGGATACCACATTTGATAACAATAGTTCTCGCTAAAAACAAATTAAACATTTATTTTTGACATGTAACTTTACCGTTACTGTACACTTTTCACGAGAATGGCCCATATGTATAATTATATACAACATTAATTATTAGAGCAAGAATATAGGAAAATATACAGTGCACTCTGGATAAGGTCTAACTTCCAGGGACCCATGACAATACTGATAAGTGGAATTTCTGATAACTAGAAAGTTATCAGAAGGTCCCCCTGAAAATCCACTTATGTGAGTTCGAGTTATCTGGAGTGCACTGTATATGACCAATGCGTACAGGTAATTACGTAGAAGCAAATTAAAAGTTGGTCAAAGTATTGGATTGGGATTTTAGTCTGACTGAATCAATATAACAAGGTTCTCTTGTATTTCTTTTCCATGTAGCCAGCTGTACGCTTGGTGATAAGTCCCATAATCTAATATCTAAACTGAATTAATCTGAACAGTAGCTAATGGAAAGAGGAAATTGAAGAGCTCTACTTAACAGTGCCATTAATTGGACAATGGGTCACCTGACATAAGATTATGTCTGACTTTGTTCTGCCTCATTCTGATCTGTGCGACATCTACTGGGAAGTTGTACCTCACTTCAAGTTTCAAATGGATGTGTGCATCTGATAGCTTTGTCTATCAAAATGCATAGCAGTGCTATTAATAGGACAGTATGTTAACTGACACAGTAGTGAAGACATGTCTGACTTTGTTCTGCCACATTAGTTCCGTGTGGCTTCTACTGAGAATATGTACATCACTACGTTTCAAATGGATTTGTGCAATCGATCGATTTGTGCATCCCAATGCACATCATTCCGTCATTATGTTGCAAAGTAGGAGTACATAATAACATTACTTTCTAATGCTCATCATGTTTGGATTGTGTTCTACAGCATATTCTTCAAAAAAATTTGAAACATGTTTGTGTTAAGTGAACTATACTGGGAGTAGTGTATAAAAAGGTGTCGACAAAGTTGCTTTTACAATAATTTTGAAAATATAAATGTTCCACAACATTTAACAATGTTTTAGGGATCTTCTTGTGCTAAATACACCAATGATAACTGAAAACAGTGTTTTAAAATATGTCTTACTTTTAAAGTTTTGTAATTTTATAACTTTATTTCCATCATACAATGGCCATTTTATTTGTTATCGAAACAGGAATTCAACAGAAACAAATTCAATATATTTTACTCTAAATAATGGGCAGAACAAATAAGTATTGCACCAGTACAAATTAAAACATGTTTTTACACTGATGCAATATATTTTAATATTGTGTCGACAACAATGTTTATGCTCTTTATAGATCTACATTTTTCAAAATAAAATTAAACCTTATGTAGATAGAAAAGAACATAACCACCTATCCTATTTTAATACCGTAAATTACTTTAGTGATGTGTAATGTATTTATACTGCTTATGGAAATAGCAGTTGGATTTATGGAGCAAATAAAATGGTTTCGTTATTTAATATTTCTCGGCTTCAGTAAGTTTTTGTTATCTAAACGTTTAATTAAAACTTCACTTCAAAATGTATAGCCAGATGTACCTAGTGAAAATGGAACATGGGAGTACCATAGTTTTTATATTCCAACAAAAACAATCCAATCATTCAATATGACATCGGCGTCGCCGTGGCATCGGCAGTTTCGTGCATGGAGAGGTGGTGTTTTTTCTTTTAAATCAAGTCTGTCATGAACTGTCGAGAGGTGGAGACGACTCCTTGAGAGAAGGGACGGACCAAGTGATACGACCGCCACCGCGCAAGGGAACAAGAGGAAGAAGAAGGAGACAAGTGTCTTATCTCTTCTACAGGCCCGGAGGTTGAGGGTGCGGTCGACGCGCACGACCCTTCGCTCAGACAAAATAAGTTCCGCTTGGAGGAAGTAGTTCGTCTTAGACGGAAGTAGTTGTAAATAACGTGTTTAAAGACGCCGGAGACTACTGAACTGGACTTGGAAAATCCCCAACATTATACCTACCTCGACCGAGGAATTCTCCAACACAACCCCTCCCGACCTGAACGGCGAACAACAAACATTTCCTGACTCTTGTCGACCAAACCAGGTGAGAGTAGGATCTAGGTGTAAGGTTTTGAACGGTTTTCGTGATAGCGACCTAACGTCTCACACAGTACTCTGATTGGCGTGGTGAAAGAGGCGACACTGACAGGTCATCACTCCAACAATAAACACCAACAGAGTACACTTCTAAACGTAAACCCGTAAGTGTGGCCATGGTCTACTGTCACAACGCAGTACCTGCACCAAATGTATCCTTCTATATTTATTATGTTTATATATGGATTGAGGCCGCAGGTATGTACCGGTAGTACATGTTCAGCAGCGGTTCACCTATCAGTTCCATGACGTTACCTGCAGAGTGCGAGTGGCCGCCACGGCGAGGCTCGAGCCGTGGACAGTGGAGGTGTTGGTGGGTAGGCAGCAGGTGGCGGCGTGGACGTTGGTCAGTCGTGTGGCCAGCAAAGTGTCCCGTAGTGCTCGCAGACTCGACATCATCTAGAGACACACAAACAAGTTGCCGACTATCATAACGGAAATGTCAGCCGGACGGACGGGCAAAACCATAAGGCTATACAGCCACACAACCAACCAACCAACCAACCAACCAACCAACCAACCAACCAACCAACCAACCAACCAACCAACCAACCAACCAACCAAATAACCAACCAACCAACCAACCAACCAAACAAACAACTATCCAACTAACCAAACAATCAAACAACCAAACTACCAACCAACCAACCAACCAACCAACCAACCAACCAACCAACCAACCAACCAACCAACCAACCAGCCAACCAGCCAACCAGCCAACCAACCAACCAACCAACCAGCCAACCTACCAAACAAACAAATCAACAAAAACAAATGTAGACCTACATCCAAACAAATGCGCACACAAACGAACACACACGTATCTTATAACTTAATTTCGACAAACAATAATCATTAACTAAAACAACCAATCAACCAATAACAACAAACTGTCATCCACCAAACCAATAACATGATATAAAAATGTTATTTACATTTTAATTCGGACATTTAATCCTAGTCAGAACACTGAATGCAAAGCATAAAAATTTTATTTTACAAGCAGTTGATGTTACGCGACGCTGTGATATCGATTTTGCGAGCTTCCCTGGAAAAAAATCGTCATGTATATGATATTTATTGATAATGGTCTATGCGTGGAGCCTGTCCCCTCGCGTGAATTCTGTTACATGTATGGAGATAACTTGTCATTGATACGTTTGTTCATCGGCACAGAGACTGGCAGCTGAGTCACGACATTTGTGGACTTAGCATCGCTCCCTCGGGCATTGCATGTTCAGTTCGCTTATTATTAATGTTGTTATACCTCCATTTTAACGATTTCTTTAATGCCAAATACTAAATCCTTTGTTTCGTATTTTCCATAAACATGTCATTTAATTCCTAAAAGTGTCAATAATATAATAATTTGAAATAAAATGTGTTCACTGTCACTAGAGAATGTCTGCAAGCGCCCCGATCGCGACTCCCTACTCCTATCCAGATCGCGTCAGGCGCTCAGTTCCATTGTCCAACAATGGTACACAGCGCCTGGCGCGATTTGGATATGGCGTCGAGACCGGGGGGCTTGCACGCACTCTCTACTACCGAGATTGATCACCCCATTTGATGTGTGGTTCCGGGTTATTTAATCGCAATGAAAATTATGTTATTATTATTATGTCGCTACGTATTAACATGTTACATTGTTGTGGAATATGTTTGTTTTGTATCACAAGATGTTAGTCTTTCCCTAGTAAAGCATGAACTATATTAGTTCTTCATAAAGTAGTCAACAAAATGCTCTTTTCCTTTCTCAATGTTGTCAGGTATTACGATTATTTGTAAATATAAAAGTAAACGCACCAGTTAGTCTAAATTAAATTGCATCCCCAAACAAATAGCCGCATCTACTTGAACTGCATGTTCGTCAACTGCCTTTTCATGCGCGACATACCTATTCGTCGCTACTCAAGTTAGACAAAGAACACACAACACAACTTGTACATGCGCTAGTCATATTGCGCATTGACTTCTGCAGTAGTCTTCTTAATGGGTGGTCAGCGACAATAATTGAGAAATTACAACTTGTCCAAAATGCCTGTGTTCATAATCATAATGATTCGGTCAAAACGAGATCATTCCATGCTCTTGGACCTGCACTGGCTTCCTATGAAGAGTCGCATTACTTTTAAGAGCCTACTTCTTGCTTTCAAATGTCTTCATGGGCTCGCACCGGCATATGTATCAGCACTTCTCCCTTCGTATCGCCCGACACGCTGTCTACGCTCTTCCGATTAGTTACTCCTTAAACAAATCACTTCCCGCACTCAAATTGGCGAACGAGCATTCTCTTGTGCAGCTCCAAGAGCATGAAATCAATCTACCACTCACAGTGCGCCAACGGGCGAGTGTTAATCAATTTAAAGTGGCACTGAAGACGTATCGTTTTACAAATTATTTTACCATTTGATGATCGTAATTAATTACTCATAAATTTAATTTCGTTAATTTATTATTATACTGAATACATTGCTATTATTTTGATAGTTTGCATACTTGTGTTTGTTTATTTATTTATTTTTAAGACACTATATATTTAGTTTTATTAAGTAGTAATTATTGCATATTTTCGCACATTAGTATTTTAAAATATATATGGTTTTATAAGTTAGTACTGTATTTGTAATAACCATTATAAAGCGCCCTAGAACAATTATTTGGATGGGACCCTATATAAGAAATATATTATTATTATTATTTCATTATTGCATTTACACATATATTAAAACAATAGCTAGTTTAGACCACCCAAGCAGAGTATGCCATACGAATATAAACGTCAACTTGCCAGCTCGTCGTTCACGAGTTCTGAGTGGTGTGTCTGCCGCAAGATGGCCAAATTATCGCCTTCCGTCAGCACTTGCTCGATGACGTCACGCTCCAATTGTTTCTGGTCCAGAATCAGCCATGTGTATCGCGGCCCGAGCAGATCCATGCTGCCGAATCGAGTCTACAGCAAGAAGAACCATTCATTCTGCTGACTAGGCAGGTGCGGCGGGCGGTATGTTTTGGAATAAAACTAACACGAGGTTGTTGGGAAAGGTGGGATATAGCTATTGGAAGGAATGGGAGGGCAGAACATAAGATAAAGCGACATAACGAGTATAATCCCTAACTTATTAAATTGCACAGATACATACCGACACGTTTCTAAGACAGGTAAGAAATGTACCCACCGCGTGTGATCTTTTAACTGAATAATGTGAATCCTACTGAGCTAACTTGATAATAAAACGTGTTTCATATTTTTGTTGTTATCTTAAATGTCACACAACCCGATTCCAAACACAGTGAAACTTCCAAATTGGGACAGAATACCTCCCGTAGTAGCGCCAGGACATTCTCAGGACGACACAGGACAATGTAGCGCCGTTGCTTCAACAGCATACTTCGGTGGCGGGTGGCAAGCTGTCCCCTGGTCGTTGCCGTCCACAGCAACAAGGTGGTGGCTATGGAGACATCCGACAGGCAACCAACAAGTCGTGCAAGGGTTGTGTCGGCTGTAAGAGAAAAGATAAATACATCGTGGATTTGTTCAGTTTCTAGAGTGAGTTTGCATATAAAACGTCGGATAATTGAAGTGCGAAGTCTCAAATCGTCGTCATTCGGGGGCGATGTTGAATCCTGACGACTTCAAATGTCTGCCGGAAGTATTAGAGCCAATACACTGTTCGAGTTTTCAGGCTACATCGATACAAAAATCAGATTACCATAGCTACACAATTCGGACTAAATAATTCGAACATGAGGCTGTTATTTTAACAGCAACGATAGGTAAGTTGTTGATTTGAATGACTGTATCTTAACTGATTGTAATTATTCTAAAAAGGCTATGGAAAGCGGGTATTTTATTCTGAAATAAATGCTTATGTAGATCGCCATTGGCTAACAAAGTCACGAATAGGAGCAATTTGTCAGCAACTACATGCCATAATATTGACGCATGATCCGCGTTGTAGAATATATCTGCCATCTGTTGAATTTCTAAATCCAGGAGTATCTTAGGCGACTTCCCCCCGGGACCTCCAACTGCACCCCCTGAAGCTCACCAAAAAACAACAACTACACCCGAAAGCCTACAATCGGGGAGGTGTTCCTCTTTTCCGGGAGGATGGGAGTAACATGTATCATAACAAATCCGGGAGACTCCCCAAAAATCCGGGATTGTTGGCAGGTATAGCATAGTTACTTACAATACGTCTCGTCGTGGAATACGACGACGCTGGTCCACTTCTCGGACTGGGCGACGACTGCTGCCGTCCGTAGGAGGTCGACGTGAGGCGGCAGAGGAGACGCGGCGTGAGGACGGAGGTCGCACAACCTCAGGCCCAGCGTCGTCAGTCCGCACGAGAACCCAATGTCGGCGATGACGTCACCGGCAGCGCACGTGACCAGCAGCAGTAACGCATCGACGCCATCGGCGATGAGTGAACAGGCTGCGACGACCGACAGAGAGCCTTTTTATTTTGTCATAACCAAATCCATGTCCCCGTGTAAGTGGGTGTAGATTACAAACAATATTCTACACAGAACACTGTTACAGAAATGATATATATATTTTTTTTTATAGAAAAGCAACTTCCAAAAGCAACATAATGACACAGACTAGTTTTTTTATAAAGTGGTGTCTGAGCAATTATTGACGTATTTGACTCCGTTGTCGTTGTCATTGTCATTGTCGTAACTGTCATAGTCGTCGTTGACGTCATCCCCGTCACATCGTCGTCAGTGTCATTGCATTCCACTGTTTTCTCCTAGATGTGACACAGTGCTACTTAAAATATACCCGCGACGTGCATTAAATATGATACAAACCCACTTCATGCGTCTAATGCGAAATGTTTAAAGATAACATAATTAAAATATAATCGTTGAACTTTGCGAACAACTCTGCACAGAAACTGCACGAAAGCGGGACATCTTTGTATTGATGTCCGCCATTATTAAAGTCTCGTCGCTTTATCATCACATCGTGTTGTTACTGTTCAAAGGTGTTTTACTGGTCCACAAATAAAAAACTGTTTGACTAACATATGTTAAAATGTAATGATTTGGGGGATATTGTGTTTACATTGCACACCCATAATTCGCTTTGTGCAAGAAAAGAAAGAATCATCCGTCTCTCTTATCGTAATTTTAACACCCACAACTTACTTTGCATCGATAATTTGAAAGGGTCGTCTGCAGAAACGAATACGGGAATTGCCCGTATTGGTGCCGAGAACACGTTCTTGCTCAATCGATATATTGATCTGTTGACGACCTCCATCATATTATCGACATCACCCGTATCGACGAACACTCCTGGCGACAAAAGCATACATTAATACACAATGATGATGTTTCCCGGGGATAATACCGAATGTGTGTGCATATTTGAGGTTATCATATCGTCGAATACGTTCAAAGGTCGCGGTAATGTGCATGGGATTCGCTTATGTAGCCTGTAAACAAAGCCCATAATTAAAAATCGCTATCTAACCGAATACACTCCGACGTTACCCAGAGTAAAATTGGCAGGGTCAAAGTACCCAGGTCGTTCCATGCCCGGAGTCTAAGTTTTGGTTATTAAATCAACTACTGGGTAAATGCATTTGGTTGTGATATCTGAGCAGGTCGCTTATAGAGAATCAGTATGACTAGTCGTATACTATCAATGGCAGCAAGGGCACCAACTAACGTTGCTGTCGCGTGATGACGGTTGTTTAACAGAAAGTATATACAAGTCGCATAATGTTTTGGTGTACAATCTCTTCTGAATCACTCAGGCACAATGTTGGTTGGTGCGTATACGTGTAATATCATATTGCCAAAGAACAGTGCATCGCCGAAGCACTAAAGCTATGATTCCATGGAAAAATATATATACAGAATCAGCATGCAGTTGCGGCATACGACAAAAAGATGGACATAGTCCATAGTGGAAATTAATCGGAGTGAACCCATATGTACACAAGCAAGTGCGATTTTCTCACGCGGATGCAATTCGAATTGTATAGGATAGGAAATTACCAGACGTCAGTAAACATGCATGTTTCCCATTCTGCACGCCGGTTCTATACATATAGAATCCTACCTTTAAATTTACATGTCATGGAACACGATGTCCGAATTGACAGTTAGCTACTTTCTGGCGACATATAAGCTACAGTATCAATACAATATTCTTGACAGATGATTTCCTCTGTCGGTTATGACATTAATACAACCATCATGTTTGCATGATGGACGGTATAACCCTCTTACTCGACAAACCGAGGGATATTTTTGAGCCTCGTGGGGAGTGCAGTTGGAGGAGTTTTGTGAGCCTCAAGGGGTAGCAGTTTGGAGCGATTTTGTGAGCATAAGTGGAGGTGCAGTCGGAGGGTTTGGTTGTCCCCGGCCCCCCAATATTCACCACGTTCCGTCGTCTATAGATGCAACATAAACTCAAACTTAACAACATAGTAAAAACTACGCATTTCCCGTTCAGACTGTCACAAAATGTTCCACTGGTTGCCTATAATGCAACACGCACGCACGCACGCACGCACGCACGCACGCACGCACGCACGCACGCACGCACGCACACCACACACACACGATATATTAGGTCTGAAGGCTATGTAATCTGAACCGAGCAGGATAGAATCAGTAAATTTACGTAAAACTCACCGACTCTTATTTCTTGAGCGTATGCCGTTGCCACGGCAATGAGAAACGAACTCACGCACATCCGCGCATACATTCTGTGTTGTCAATGGACAGGCCACGGCAATCTCATAACACCCACATTCGACAGATGGTGACGAAATCCATAAATAATTACACAAGGCTTTCCGCTGGTAGATCGAATCAAAGTATTATAAAACAAATGTAATTTGTCGACATTCGTCGTGACACGTAAATCTGCAGTAAATGAATCACCGCCCTTGTAAAATGCTCTAATGGTTGAGGACGGATGTAGAAAACGGTGTCGCTTATTTGAGGTCGTTCCCGTCCTACTTCACAGGTTCGTTCGTTGGAATGACGGAATCCTTTGCGTTCAACGAAACAACAGAAGGTCCTGCCACTGCCCAAATCGTTCCGTCATCAACGCCGATTGAAACCACATACCACAAACGAATGACACTCTATCCACGGTTAGCTGACGAACGCAGTGACCGACGTGTGTTGCCGTTGTCGCTAGACATGGATCTCCGAGTCGCAGGCCTGGGAGACTGAGAGCCACCGTTTCCCGGTAGCGACGTTCCCGTTAACGCCATCATTCAGGAACGATGACATTTTATGGTTGACTTCGCCAGCGGCGGTCACGTTACATCCGCCCGGCGCCAATGTCGTAGAATCTTCCACGAAACATCAATTCCCGCGCGTCGTGTAGTACAAATGTCGTCTGCTGGAGGCGTTTCCCTCGCTGTGTCGGATGCTCGGTCCATTTGTTGAGAAATAACCAATTAGAGGTGGCGCAGGTGTTCCACTGGGTTGAACATAATGTACGTGTATACGTATATACGTAGGTTACTGAGTATACCTATGCAATAGTCGTAGACTACGCACTACCGATTGGTTAGATTTGGAGAGGGCCACCGGACGCGTCTTGTTTTAATACGGATTTGTTTCAATCATGTTTAAAATCGTGATAAAGCACATATTTTCTTGTGTTCATCACACAATTATTATAAAATCGAATGACAAATTTATACCGGCTGAAGAGAATTGTTATGTTAAGCCGATTCCCGGAAAAACCTTGTCAATTTGGTTTAATGTATAGAGGTAGGCCTTATATGACTAAAATGGTGCACACCCACACACACATATATTGATAGCTAGGATTATTATTGGGTCTTCAAATCCATTGTCGGGCCCGCAACAGCGGAGGATCCTTTTGAAAAAAATTCTCCGCGTCGGCGTAACGCACGCATAATTCCAAAGGTCTGGGGGCACGTACCCCCTAGATCCGCCTATGCGCAACGTGTTAGGTTACCGGCCCGCTTTAAGCCCTTACCATATTTAGCCTTATGTCGAACACTGCCAGTGTCACGTGTCATCGTAATACTGCCAATCAAAGGTGTTGTTAATCTCAACGTACTGCTAAACAATTTCAGGCGCAATATTCAATATCCATCACGTGACCTGTTGCCTAGAATAGGTTCGTCAAACGATCAAAATATGGATGCCGAACACATAACGCTTTCTGACATTTCGCCTATATTTTGTTTAAATTCTGGCCACAAACATGTGTCATTATTACATAAACATAAGGCAAGGTTCTTAAAGCGATAATTGTATGCGGGAATGATACAGCAGATGTCATACATCCCTAGTAATTAACCTATCCATCACGTGACCAGTTGCCGAGCAAAACCTCTGCAAGCCATCAGGAAACACGTGGTGGGTTCTGACATTTCGTCGTATATTTTGTTGAAATTCCGCTCACAAAAAATGTTTCTTTATGACAAAAACATAAGGAAAAGTTTTAAAGAAGATACTATATGCGGGAATATTTAATTTATGAGATGTCATGCAGCAATAATAATGCAATTCACGTATATAACCGTTATCAACAGTGTTGGCAAAGGTAAAGCTTGCCGGAGGTCACGCGCAAATATTAAATTGGATACATCCAAAGCAATTATATATAATTGCTTTGCCTGAATGGTTTTTATTCACCGTTCGGGTGGCAAGCGCATGCGCCTGCGCGATGTTAGTGTAGAGCAGGAGTGTTGACATCATGGCATCAAATTGGTCGGGTTGTTGTTGTTGGTTGATTGATTGACAAGTTTATTTCCATTCGGTGACATACTTAGTTTTCACTATTTTCGATGGCCAAGCCATTCATACACCATATATTAATCACACAACACGTGTTGATATATGTACAAAGGATACAAGTTAAAAGAGATTACAATAAATAAATAATCATAATAGATAGAATACATGAAATAAAAAAGATAATGTAGATAAAGTAGTCATAAGATACAAGAAACAGATAAAACAAAGTGCATTTAAAATGGTGGTGTAACACTCAGATATTTGCGCTCTTGTCTGTAGTTTCTGTAATCTAGTTTTGGCTGATGCTGAGGCTGAATCGTAGATTACATCTCCATAATTGAAATGTGGTTGAACTATTGCGTTATATAATTGCTTGAGAATGTCGATTGATCCTACTTTACGAAGAGATCTTAGGATTCCTATTTTGGGTGAAATTTTAGGAAGCATACTGTTAATGTGGTCGTCCCATTTTAGGTTTGAGTCGATATACACACCAAGGTACTTGGCTACCGAGACATGTTTAAGTGGTTCATTGTTGATATGAATTCTAACATCAGCCATCTTGGCAATGGACTGATGAGTGCCAATTAGCATCAATTGACATTTCTGTACATTAATACTAAGTTTGTTAATATCAAAATACTGTTTGACTTTGCATAAATCATTGCTGATATTGGACTCTAATTGAGCCGAACACCCTGGTTTTGCAGGTGAATCAATTTCAGTGTCGTCTGCAAACATGTTTATATTGCAGGATTCGGTGACTGTAGGCAGATCACCTAGGTATAGCAGAAACAACAGGGGGCCCAAGATTGACCCTTGGGACACCCCAATATTGATAGGCAAAGGATCAGACAGATGGCCATCCACCGAAATTGACTGTGATCTACCAATGAGGTAGCTCCAGAACCATTTCTGTTCAATGTGTGTAACCCCAAATCCGTTAAGTTTGGCCAGCAGAATATCAGTGTCCACGGTGTCAAAGGCCTTCCGGAGATCAATGAACACTACTCCCGTGGGATTGTATCATTGATTTGCCAACATGTATGCACGCGCATGCACGCATACACGTAGTAAAGACACACGCTCGCATACAATTGTTTAAACGCGCGCGCACACCCACACCCCACAGAATGACATACATACTGGTGGCACTAACATATTCCGTCAAGCTTTGCCTTTGTCAGCAATGTTCATAACGGTTGTATACGTGAATTACATTACCGTTACTGGATTACATCTTATAAATATAACACCATCGCATGCAATCGACACTCTCTCTCTCCATGGGTAGAAATTAAGAAATTGAGCCCACTGGCCCGGGGACTAGTAACCATAATATGCTACTCATCGCGGTGAAAAATAACTACTCCCTCATTTTGTTGGACATTGCGAAATGCGAACTTAAATTCGTATGCTGGCCTGCAATGCTCTTTAAACAAATTAATAAAAACATAATAATTGATGATACAACATAATTATTTTATTAAATTAATACTAAATTAGACAGTTATAACATATTTGGTGAGTCATACAATACATTAAAACTTTATTATCCCATAAAGGGAAAGTTGTGTGCAGCGTTCATTAAAACTACATAATTAAAAACGATTTCTAAAACATAATCAGGATAAAAAAAATTATAATTGCTTAATTGCTAATATTCTAATTGTGGTCATCACAGATACTATAGCATCATAGTGAAATGTACATACACACATATTCAATGAAATGTCACAGAGATGAGTCGTTAAAAAATCGAACAGACTTAGGAACAAATGACAACCGTTTCCTATTTGTTTTGCATGTGACAGTTCTAAACAGTCTCGCCGAGGGCAAAAGGACGCATTCTTCATGCAAAGGATGCGTGTTATCAATTAAAATGCGAGTGGCTTTTTGCAATACCTTCTTTTCATACAGAGTAGTGAGAGTCTGTTGTTTCACACCTGTCACTTTACTGCTGACGTTTACAATGCGTTGCATATTATCCATGTCTTTTTGATTGACGTTCCCAAACCAACAGATAAAAGAAAAGGTTAAAACACTCTGGATAAACGATTTATAAAACATGTACAAAATGGCATCATCAATGTTAAGAGAGTGAAGCTATAGTATGTGCTGGCATTTCTTATACTTAACGCCAAAGTGACGGTCCCACCTCAACCTGCTCTCAATTGTCGTATCGAGTTATTTATATTCGTCAGCTACCTCCACCTTATCATCGTGGATGATAGTGTCAGGCTGTGGTGGAGGGTAAATGCACATATCTTTGGTTTATGTTGCATTCAGGCACAAAAACGATTCATTACACCAGTCAACAAAGTCTTCTAAAACAGGACCGTGGCCAACCTCATAATTAAACAATAAACTGAGTAAAGCTTTGTCATCTGATAATTTAATACAAAAACCCATTGAGATGGGTGCTCCTGCAGTCATTTGTATACAGAAAAAACAACAGGAGAGATAGTACACATCCTAGTGGTGAGCCAGTCGACACAACCTTCACACTTAATATGGAAATCAAGTACCATAGGGCCAAGTCGGACTCAAGTTTAAACTCAGAAATCAGCTTTTGATAATAAAAACAGGCGAGGCTGTAGAGTATTAAAAACAGAACTCATATCAAGGTATAGAACTCTGGCGTGTGTTTTGACCTTCTCAAACTGAGAGATTACAATGTTTACCAGAGTTGCGACTGCATTCTCCACCCCTCTCCCAGGCCGATATGCAAATTGCAGAGGGCATAGAAGATGGCCTGTACGGTTCATGATCATGGTCTTAACGATTGTTTTCAAAACTGTTTACGTGCGATGTCAACGCTACTGGACGAACATCATATGGGCTGGCAGGACGAGCTTTATTGGTGACAGGAACGACAGCTGATGCTTTCCACAATATAAGGATTATTTGTAAGCTAAGAGAGGCCTGGAAGATGAAGTGGCACAATACTTCAAAACCTGACCGGAAATTACATCAGGACCAGGACTCTTCCTGACATGTGTACACTGGTATACTCTCAACACATGTTTTTCTTCAATTTCTAGTTTACCATCTATCTTGGTTGAACTGATAATATCGTAAATGACAAACTGCAAATCGTGTGTGTCAAAACGAGAGTAGAAAGAATTAACATCTTCTGCAAATACGCCATCATCTTTACCCCCAAGGGTGAGAAGCGACTGGAATTCTGTGCATTTTGGTGCATGTCATTCAAATATAATAGTCTTAATGCCTTCACAGATTGTTCTCATATTACCAGCGCTCATTCACGTACAAGCAAACATCCCCCACCTTTTTCTTCCCGATCGCTTGCTTGGCGCGAGCAAGTCGGATGGGACATCCAAATCCATAGACGCGGGAACGGGGGGGGGGGGGAGGGAGGGGGAGGGGGGCAGCTGCTCCCCTGGAATTTCTCCGGGGGGCAGACATATGTTTCTGCCCCCATTAAATGTGAGCGTGAATGTTTGTTTTGTGGCGAGCGTTAATGGGGGGTGGAAATGTAAATTGTATCAGACGATTAATGTGTATTTTTGTCGACTGAAAGTGTGTAGTGTAATTGGAGGGCAGACATGTTTTCTGCCCCCCTTCCAGTAACAGGCGGCGCAGACATATGGTTTGCAGAGTTCGTTTGGGGGCAGGGCTAATCCAATTGGTCCACACAGCTTGGAGGACACAGCAGGTTAGATCTCACACTAGACACTGCCACTCAGGGTTGTATATCATCTTAGTTGAGTTGTGCTAATTGACCTGACTGTGAGTCAGTGGTGGCTCTGGTAATTGATTTTAGTATAGGGGACAGAGGGAATCCAGTTGTTGGTAGTGAAGAGAAGGGTTGCTTCCTGAGAGGGTGGATTACCATATTACAGTGTCCAAGCCTCGGTAGCCCCTCTGTACTCTAACCTGCCAGTTGACAACAGGCTCTACTCGTATGGGTTGTCGGATCCCCTCTTTGCTATAACCTGCAATCTGACACCAGGCTCTACTGGTGTCGGTTGTCTGATCCCCTCTGTGCTCCAACCTGCCAGCTGACACCAGGCTGTACTGGTGTGGGTTGTCTGATCCCCTCTGTACTCTAACCTGCCAGCTGACACCAGGCACTACTGGTGTGGGTTGTCTGATCCCCTCTGTACTCTAAGCTACCAGCTGACACCAGGCTCTACTGGTGTGGGTTGTCTGATCCCCTCTGTGCTCTAACCTGCCAGTTGACACCAGCCTCTACTGGTGTGGGTTGTCTGATCCTCTATGTGCTCTAACCTGCCAGCTGACACCAGGCACTACTGGTGTGGGTTGTCTGATCCCCTCTGTACTCCAAACCTGCCAGCTGACACCATGCTCTACTGGTGTGGGTTGTCTGATCCCCTCTGTGCTCTAACCAGCCAGCTGACACCAGACTCAACTGGTGTGGGTTGTCTGACCACCTCTGTACTCTATCCAGCCAGCTGACACCAGGCTCTACTGGTGTGGGTTGTCTGATCCCCTCTGTACTCTAACCAGCCAGCTGACACCAGGCCCTACTGGTGTGGGTGGTCTGATCCCCTGTGTACTCTAACCAGCCAGCTGACATCACGCTCTACTGATGTGGGTTGTCTGATCCCTTCTGTACTCTAACCAGCCAGCTGACACCAGGCTCTACTGGTGTGGGTTGTCTGATCCCTTCTGTACTCTAACCTGCCAGCTGACATCAGGCTCTACTGGTGTGGTTTGTCTGATCCCCTCTGAACTCAAACCAGTTAGCTGACATCAAGCTCTAATGGTGTGGGTTGTCTGATCCCCTCTGTACTCTAACCAGCCATCTGATACCAGGCTCTACTGGTGTGGGTTGTCTGATCCCCTCTGTACTCTAATCTGCAAACTGAAAACAGGCTCTACTGGTGTGGGTTGTCTGATCCCCTCTGTACTCTAACCTGCAAGCTGACACCAGGCTCTACTGGTGTGGGTTGTCTGATCCCCTCTGTACTCTAACCTGCCAGCTGACATCAGGCTCTACTGGTGTGGGTTGTCTGAACCCCTCTGTACTCTATCCTGCCAGCTGACACCAGGCTCTACTGGTGTGGGTTGTCTGATCCCCTCTGTGCTCTAACCAGCCAGTTGGCACCAGGTTCTACTGGTGTGGATTGTCTGACCACCTCTGTACTCTAACCAGCCAGCTGACACCAGGCTCTACTGGTGTGGGTTGTCTGATCCCCTCTGTACTTTACCAGCCAGCTGACACCAGGCTCTACTGGTGTGGGTTGTCTGATCCCTTCTGTACTCTAACCTGCCAGCTGACACCAGGCTCTACTGGTGTGGGTTGTCTGATCCCCTCTGTACTCTAACCTGCAAGCTGACACCAGGCTCTACTGGTGTGGGTTGTCTGATCCCCTGTGTACTCTAACCTGCTAGCTGACATCAGGCTCTACTGGTGTGGGTTGTCTGACCCCCTCTGTACTCTATCCTGCCAGCTGACACCAGGCTCTACTGGTGTGGGATGTCTGATCCCCTCTGTGCTTTAACCAGCCAGCTGGCACCATGCTCTACTGGTGTGGGTTGTCTGACCACCTCTGTATTCTAACCAGCCAGCTGACACCAGGCTCTACTGGTGTGGGTTGTCTGATCCCCTCTGTACTCTAACCAGCCAGCTGACACCAGGCTCTACTGGTGTGGGATGTCTGATCCTCTCTGTGCTCTAACCAGCCAGCTGGCACCAGGCTCTACTGGTGTGGGTTGTCTGATCCTCTATGTGCTCTAACCTGCCAGCTGACACCAGGCTGTACTGGTGTGGGTTGTCTGATCCCCTCTGTACTCTAACCTGCCAGCTGACACCAGGCACTACTGGTGTGGGTTGTCTGATCCCCTCTGTACTCTAAGCTGCCAGCTGACACCAGGCTCTACTGGTGTGGGTTGTCTGATCCCCTCTGTGCTCTAACCTGCCAGCTGACACCAGCCTCTACTGGTGTGGGTTGTCTGATCCTCTATGTGCTCTAACCTGCCAGCTGACACCAGCCTCTACTGGTGTGGGTTGTCTGATCCCCTCTGTACTCCAAACCTGCCAGCTGACACCATGCTCTACTGGTGTGGGTTGTCTGATCCCCTCTGTACTCTAACCAGCCATCTGATACCAGGCTCTACTGGTGTGGGTTGTCTGATCCCCTCTGTACTCTAATCTGCAAACTGAAAACAGGCTCTACTGGTGTGGGTTGTCTGATCCCCTCTGTACTCTAACCTGCCAGCTGACATCAGGCTCTACTGGTGTTGGTTGTCTGACCCCCTCTGTACTCTATCCTGCCAGCTGACACCAGGCTCTACTGGTGTGGGTTGTCTTATCCCTTCTGTACTCTAACCTGCCAGCTGAAAACAGGCTCTACTGGTGTGGGTTGTCTGATCCCCTCTGTACTCTAACCTGCAAGCTGACACCAGGCTCTACTGGTGTGGGTTGTCTGATCCCCTGTGTACTCTAACCTGCCAGCTGACATCAGGCTCTACTGGTGTGGGTTGTTTGACCCCCTCTGTACTCTATCCTGCCAGCTGACACCAGGCTCTACTGGTGTGGGATGTCTGATCCCCTCTGTGCTCTAACCAGCCAGCTGGCACCATGCTCTACTGGTGTGGATTGTCTGTCCACCTCTGTACTCTAACCAGCCAGCTGACACCAGGCTCTACTGGTGTGGGTTGTCTTATCCCTTCTGTACTCTAACCTGCCAGCTGACACCAGGCTCTACTGGTGTGGGTTGTCTGATCCCCTCTGTACTCTATCCTGCAAACTGAAAACAGGCTCTACTGGTGTGGGTTGTCTGATCCCCTCTGTACTCTAACCTGAAGCTGACACCAGGCTCTACTGGTGTGGGTTGTCTGATCCCCTCTGTACTCTAACCTGCCAGCTGACATCAGGCTCTACTGGTGTGGGTTGTCTGACCCCCTCTGTACTCTATCCTGGCAGCTGACACCAGGCTCTACTGGTGTGGGATGTCTGATCCCCTCTGTGCTCTAACCAGCCAGCTGGCACCAGGCTCTACTGGTGTGGGTTGTCTGACCACCTCTGTATTCTAACCAGCCAGCTGACACCAGGCTCTACTGGTGTGGGTTGTCTGATCCCCTCTATACTCTAACCAGCCAGCTGACACCAGGCTCTACTGGTGTGGGTTGTCTGATCCCCTCTGTGCTCTAACCTGCCAGCTGATACCAGGCTCTACTGGTGTGGGTTGACTGATCCCCGATGTACTCTAACCAGCCAGCTGATACCAGGCTCTACTGGTGTGGGTTGTCTGATCCCCTCTGTGCTCTAACCTGCCAGCTGATACCAGGCTCTATTGGTGTGGGTTGTCTGATCCCCTCTGTGCTCTAACCTGCCAGCTGACATCAGGCTCTACTGGTGTGGGTTGTCTGATCCCCTATGTGCTCTAACCTGTCAGCTGACACCAGGCTCTACTGGTATGGGTTGTCTGACCCCCTCTGTACTCTAACCTGTCAGCTGACACCAGGCTCTACTGATGTGGGTTGTCTGATCCCCTCTGTGCTCTAACCTGCCAGCTGACATCAGGCTCTACTTATGTGGGTTGTCTGACCCCGTCTGTAATCTATCCTGCCAGTTGACACCAGGCTCAACTGGTGTGGGTTGTCTGATCCCCTCTGTGCTCTAACCAGCCAGCTGACACCAGGCTCTACTGGTGTGGGTTGTCTAACCACCTCTGTACTCTAACCAGCCAGCTGACACCAGGCTCTACTGGTGTGGGTTGTCTGATCCCCTCTGTACTCTAACCAGCCAGCTGACACCAGGCTCTACTGGTGTTGGTTGTCTGATCCCCTCTGTACTCTAACCAGCCAGCTGACACCAGGCTCTACTGGTGTGGGTTGTCTGATCCCCTCTGTACTCTAACTTGCAAGCTGACACCAGGCTCTACTGGTGTTGGTTGTCTGATCCCCTCTGTACTCTAACCTGCCAGCTGACACCAGGCTCTACTGGTGTGGGTTGATTGATCCCCTCTGTACTCTAACCTGCAAACTGACACCAGGCTCTACTGGTGTGGGTTGTCTGATCCCCTCTGTACTCTAACCTGCAAGATGACACCAGGCTCTACTGGTGTGGGTTATCTGATCCCCTCTATACTCTAACTTGCAAACTGACACCAGGCTCTACTGGTGTGGGTTGTCTGATCCCCTCTGTACTCTAACCAGCTAGCTGACACCAGGCTCTACTGGTGTGGGTTGTCTGATCCCCTCTGTACTCTAACCAGCCAGCTGACACCAGGCTCTACTGGTGTGGGTTGTCTGATCCCCTCTCTACTCTAACCTGCTAGCTGACAGCAGGCTCTACTGGTGTGGGTTTTCTGATCCCCTCTGTACTCTAACCTGCAAACTGACACCAGACTCTACTGGTGTGGGTTGTCTGATCCCCTCTGTACTCTAACCTGCAAACTGACACCAGGCTCTACTGGTGTGGGTTGTCTGATCCCCTCTGTGCTCTAACCAGCCAGCTGACACCAGACTCAACTGGTGTGGGTTGTCTGACCACCTCTGTACTCTATCCAGCCAGCTGACACCAGGCTCTACTGGTGTGGGTTGTCTGATCCCCTCTGTACTCTAACCAGCCAGCTGACACCAGGCCCTACTGGTGTGGGTGGTCTGATCCCCTGTGTACTCTAACCAGCCAGCTGACATCACGCTCTACTGGTGTGGGTTGTCTGATCCCTTCTGTACTCTAACCAGCCAGCTGACACCAGGCTCTACTGGTGTGGGTTGTCTGATCCCTTCTGTACTCTAACCTGCCAGCTGACATCAGGCTCTACTGGTGTGGGTTGTCTGATCCCCTCTGAACTCAAACCAGTTAGCTGACATCAAGCTCTAATGGTGTGGGTTGTCTGATCCCCTCTGTACTCTAACCAGCCAGCTGACACCAGGCTCTACTGGTGTGGGTTGTCTGATCCCCTCTATGCTCTAAGATGCCAGCTGACATCAGGCTCTACTTATTTGGGTTGTCTGACCCCGTCTGTAATCTATCCTGCCAGTTGACACCAGGCTCAACTGGTGTGGGTTGTCTGATCCCCTCTGTGCTCTAACCAGCCAGCTGACACCAGGCTCTACTGGTGTGGGTTGTCTGATCCCCTCTGTACTCTAACCAGCCAGCTGACACCAGGCTCTACTGGTGTGGGTTGTCTGATCCCCTCTGTACTCTAACCAGCCAGCTGACACCAGGCTCTACTGGTGTTGGTTGTCTGATCCCCTCTGTACTCTAACCAGCCAGCTGACACCAGGCTCTACTGGTGTGGGTTGTCTGATCCCCTCTGTACTCTAACTTGCAAGCTGACACCAGGCTCTACTGGTGTTGGTTGTCTGATCCCCTCTGTACTCTAACCTGCCAGCTGACACCAGGCTCTACTGGTGTGGGTTGATTGACCCCTCTGTACTCTAACCTGCAAACTGACACCAGGCTCTACTGGTGTGGGTTGTCTGATCCCCTCTGTACTCTAACCTGCAAGATGACACCAGGCTCTACTGGTGTGGGTTATCTGATCCCCTCTATACTCTAACTTGCAAACTGACACCAGGCTCTACTGGTGTGAGTTGTCTGATCCCCTCTGTACTCTAACCAGCTAGCTGACACCAGGCTCTACTGGTGTGGGTTGTCTGATCCCCTCTGTACTCTAACCAGCCAGCTGACACCAGGCTCTACTGGTGTGGGTTGTCTGATCCCCTCTCTACTCTAACCTGCTAGCTGACAGCAGGCTCTACTGGTGTGGGTTTTCTGATCCCCTCTGTACTCTAACCTGCAAACTGACACCAGACTCTACTGGTGTGGGTTGTCTGATCCCCTCTGTACTCTAACCTGCAAACTGACACCAGGCTCTACTGGTGTGGGTTGTCTGATCCCCTCTGTGCTCTAACCAGCCAGCTGACACCAGACTCAACTGGTGTGGGTTGTCTGACCACCTCTGTACTCTATCCAGCCAGCTGACACCAGGCTCTACTGGTGTGGGTTGTCTGATCCCCTCTGTACTCTAACCAGCCAGCTGACACCAGGCCCTACTGGTGTGGGTGGTCTGATCCCCTGTGTACTCTAACCAGCCAGCTGACATCACGCTCTACTGGTGTGGGTTGTCTGATCCCTTCTGTACTCTAACCAGCCAGCTGACACCAGGCTCTACTGGTGTGGGTTGTCTGATCCCTTCTGTACTCTAACCTGCCAGCTGACATCAGGCTCTACTGGTGTGGGTTGTCTGATCCCCTCTGAACTCAAACCAGTTAGCTGACATCAAGCTCTAATGGTGTGGGTTGTCTGATCCCCTCTGTACTCTAACCAGCCATCTGATACCAGGCTCTACTGGTGTGGGTTGTCTGATCCCCTCTGTACTCTAATCTGCAAACTGAAAACAGGCTCTACTGGTGTGGGTTGTCTGATCCCCTCTGTACTCTAACCTGCAAGCTGACACCAGGCTCTACTGGTGTGGGTTGTCTGATCCCCTCTGTAATCTAACCTGCCAGCTGACATCAGGCTCTACTGGTGTGGGTTGTCTGAACCCCTCTGTACTCTATCCTGCCAGCTGACACCAGGCTCTACTGGTGTGGGTTGTCTGATCCCCTCTGTGCTCTAACCAGCCAGTTGGCACCAGGTTCTACTGGTGTGGATTGTCTGACCACCTCTGTACTCTAACCAGCCAGCTGACACCAGGCTCTACTGGTGTGGGTTGTCTTATCCCTTCTGTACTCTAACCTGCCAGCTGACACCAGGCTCTACTGGTGTGGGTTGTCTTATCCCCTCTGTACTCTATCCTGCAAACTGAAAACAGGCTCTACTGGTGTGGGTTGTCTGATCCCCTCTGTACTCTAACCTGCAAGCTGACACCAGGCTCTACTGGTGTGGGTTGTCTGTCCCCTCTGTACTCTAACCTGCCAGCTGACATCAGGCTCTACTGGTGTGGGTTGTCTGACCCCCTCTGTACTCTATCCTGGCAGCTGACACCAGGCTCTACTGGTGTGGGATGTCTGATCCCCTCTGTGCTCTAACCAGCCAGCTGGCACCAGGCTCTACTGGTGTGGGTTGTCTGACTACCTCTGTATTCTAACCAGCCAGCTGACACCAGGCTCTACTGTTGTTGGGTTGTCTGATCCCCTCTGTACTCTAACCTGCCAGCTGACATCAGGCTCTACTGGTGTTGGTTGTCTGACCCCCTCTGTACTCTATCCTGCCAGCTGACACCAGGCTCTACTGGTGTGGGATGTCTGATCCCCTCTGTGCTCTAACCAGCCAGCTGGCACCAGGCTCTACTGGTGTGGGTTGTCTGACCACCTCTGTATTCTAACCAGCCAGCTGACACCAGGCTCTACTGGTGTGGGTTGTCTGATCCCCTCTGTACTCTAACCAGCCAGCTGACACCAGGCTCTACTGGTGTGGGTTGTCTGATCCCCTCTGTGCTCTAACCTGCCAGCTGATACCAGGCTCTACTGGTGTGGGTTGACTGATCCCCGATGTACTCTAACCAGCCAGCTGATACCAGGCTCTACTGGTGTGGGTTGTCTGATCCCCTCTGTGCTCTAACCTGCCAGCTGATACCAGGCTCTATTGGTGTGGGTTGTCTGATCCCCTATGTACTCTAACCTGTCAGCTGACACCAGGCTCTACTGATGTGGGTTGTCTGATCCCCTCTGTGCTCTAACCTGCCAGCTGACATCAGGCTCTACTTATGTGGGTTGTCTGACCCCGTCTGTAATCTATCCTGCCAGTTGACACCAGGCTCAACTGGTGTGGGTTGTCTGATCCCCTCTGTGCTCTAACCAGCCAGCTGACACCAGGCTCTACTGGTGTGGGTTGTCTAACCACCTCTGTACTCTAACCAGCCAGCTGACACCAGGCTCTACTGGTGTGGGTTGTCTGATCCCCTCTGTACTCTAACCAGCCAGCTGACACCAGGCTCTACTGGTGTTGGTTGTCTGATCCCCTCTGTACTCTAACCAGCCAGCTGACACCAGGCTCTATTGGTGTGGGTTGTCTGATCCCCTCTGTACTCTAACTTGCAAGCTGACACCAGGCTCTACTGGTGTTGGTTGTCTGATCCCCTCTGTACTCTAACCTGCCAGCTGACACCAGGCTCTACTGGTGTGGGTTGATTGATCCCCTCTGTACTCTAACCTGCAAACTGACACCAGGCTCTACTGGTGTGGGTTGTCTGATCCCCTCTGTACTCTAACCTGCAAGCTGACACCAGGCTCTACTGGTGTGGGTTATCTGATCCCCTCTATACTCTAACTTGCAAACTGACACCAGGGTCTACTGGTGTGGGTTGTCTGATCCCCTCTGTACTCTAACCAGCTAGCTGACACCAGGCTCTACTGGTGTGGGTTGTCTGATCCCCTCTGTACTCTAACCAGCCAGCTGACACCAGGCTCTACTGGTGTGGGTTGTCTGATCCCCTCTCTACTCTAACCTGCTAGCTGACAGCAGGCTCTACTGGTGTGGGTTTTCTGATCCCCTCTGTACTCTAACCTGCAAACTGACACCAGACTCTACTGGTGTGGGTTGTCTGATCCCCTCTGTACTCTAACCTGCAAACTGACACCAGGCTCTACTGGTGTGGGTTGTCTGATCCCCTCTGTACTCTAACCAGCCAGCTGACACCAGGCTCTACTGCTGTGCGTTGTCTGGTCCCCTCTGTACTCTAACCAGCCAGCTGACACCAGGCTCTACTGGTGTGGGTTGTCTGATCCCCTAAGTACACTAACCTGCCAGCTGACACCAGGCTCTACTGGTGTGGGTTTTATGACCCCCCTGTACTCTAACCTGCCAGCTGACACCAGACTCTACTGGTGTGGGTTGTCTGATCCCGTCTGTACTCTAACCTGCAAACTGACACCAGGCTCTACTGGTGTGGGTTGTCTGATCCCCTCTGTACTCTAACCAGGCAGCTGACACCAGGCTCTACTGGTGTGCGTTGTCTGGTCCCCTCTGTACTCTAACCAGCCAGCTGACACCAGGCTCTACTGGTGTGGGTTGTCTGATCCCCTCAGTACTCTAACCTGCCAGCTGACACCAGGCTCTACTGGTGTGGGTTTTCTGACCCCCCGTACTCTAACCTGCCAGCTGACACCAGGCTCTACTGGTGTGGATTGTCTGATCCCCTCTGTACTCTAAACTGCCAGCTGACACCAGACTCTACTGGTGTGGGTTGTCTGATCCCATCTATACTATTTGATTCTAATTTGCCTATCAATCTTCTGTGGGGGACAGTAGCAAAAGCCTTAATGAAATCTAAATACTCTGTGTCCATAGAGTTTTCTCTATCGAATGCATTGGTCCAAGATTCCATAACATTTAACAGTTGTAGTACGGTTAAACGACCTTTAATAAAACCGTATTGTTGTTTACTGAAAAGGTTATTACTTGTCGTATGATGTGTGGTGGTCTTTAATCCATTGTTCGATGCATTTGCAGAATATACTCGTTATACTTACAGGTCTGTAATTTCCTGCATTTTTACGACTTCCCTTTTTATATATTGTTGAGATCCTTCCCTGTTTCCATTCCTTTGGTAGCTCACCCATAGGTAGAGAAGCCTAGCTAAAGGTCTACATAATTGGGTGGTTAATTCTTTTAGGAATTTAGGGTGTATACCATCTTGTCCTACTGATTTACCCACATTGAGATTATTTAGCTCCAGAACCATTTCTGTTCAATGTGTGTAACCCCAAATCCGTTAAGTTTGGCCAGCAGAATATCAGTGTCCACGGTGTCAAAGGCCTTCCGGAGATCAATGAACACTACTCCCGTGGGATTGTATCATTGATTTGCCAACATGTATGCACGCGCATGCACGCATACACGTAGTAAAGACACACGCTCGCATACAATTGTTTAAACGCGCGCGCACACCCACACCCCACAGAATGACATACATACTGGTGGCACTACCATATTCCGTCAAGCTTTGCCTTTGTCAACAATGTTCATAACGGTTGTATACGTGAATTACATTACCGTTACTGGATTACATCTTATAAATATAACACCATCGCATGCAATCGACACTCTCTCTCCATGGGTAGAAATTAAGAAATTGAGCCCACTGGCCCGGGGACTAGTAACCATAATATGCTACTCATCGCGGTGAAAAATAACTACTCCCTCATTTTGTTGGACATTGCGAAATGCGAACTTAAATTCGTATGCTGGCCTGCAATGCTCTTTAAACAAATTAATAAAAACATAATAATTGATGATACAACATAATTATTTTATTAAATTAATACTAAATTAGACAGTTATAACATATTTGGTGAGTCATACAATACATTAAAACTTTATTATCCCATAAAGGGAAAGTTGTGTGCAGCGTTCATTAAAACTACATAATTAAAAACGATTTCTAAAACATAATCAGGATAAAAAAAATTATAATTGCTTAATTGCTAATATTCTAATTGTGGTCATCACAGATACTATAGCATCATAGTGAAATGTACATACACACATATTCAATGAAATGTCACAGAGATGAGTCGTTAAAAAATCGAACAGACTTAGGAACAAATGACAACCGTTTCCTATTTGTTTTGCATGTGACAGTTCTAAACAGTCTCGCCGAGGGCAAAAGGACGCATTCTTCATGCAAAGGATGCGTGTTATCAGTTAAAATGCGAGTGGCTTTTTGCAATACCTTCTTTTCATACAGAGTAGTGAGAGTCTGTTGTTTCACACCTGTCACTTTACTGCTGACGTTTACAATGCGTTGCATATTATCCATGTCTTTTTGATTGACGTTCCCAAACCAACAGATAAAAGAAAAGGTTAAAACACTCTGGATAAACGATTTATAAAACATGTACAAAATGGCATCATCAATGTTAAGAGAGTGAAGCTATAGTATGTGCTGGCATTTCTTATACTTAACGCCAAAGTGACGGTCCCACCTCAACCTGCTCTCAATTGTCGTATCGAGTTATTTATATTCGTCAGCTACCTCCACCTTATCATCGTGGATGATAGTGTCAGGCTGTGGTGGAGGGTAAATGCACATATCTTTGGTTTATGTTGCATTCAGGCACAAAAACGATTCATTACACCAGTCAACAAAGTCTTCTAAAACAGGACCGTGGCCAACCTCATAATTAAACAATAAACTGAGTAAAGCTTTGTCATCTGATAATTTAATACAAAAACCCATTGAGATGGGTGCTCCTGCAGTCATTTGTATACAGAATGAACAACAGGAGAGATAGTACACATCCTAGTGGTGAGCCAGTCGACACAACCTTCACACTTAATATGGAAATCAAGTACCATAGGGCCAAGTCGGACTCAAGTTTAAACTCAGAAATCAGCTTTTGATAATAAAAACAGGCGAGGCTGTAGAGTATTAAAAACAAAACTCATATCAAGGTATAGAACTCTGGCGTGTGTTTTGACCTTCTCAAACTGAGAGATTACAATGTTTACCAGAGTTGCGACTGCATTCTCCACCCCTCTCCCAGGCCGATATGCAAATTGCAGAGGGCATAGAAGATGGCCTGTACGGTTCATGATCATGGTCTTAACGATTGTTTTCAAAACTGTTTACGTGCGATGTCAACGCTACTGGACGAACATCATATGGGCTGGCAGGACGAGCTTTATTGGTGACAGGAACGACAGCTGATGCTTTCCACAATATAAGGATTATTTGTAAGCTAAGAGAGGCCTGGAAGATGAAGTGGCACAATACTTCAAAACCTGACCGGAAATTACATCAGGACCAGGACTCTTCCTGACATGTGTACACTGGTATACTCTCAACACATGTTTTTCTTCAATTTCTAGTTTACCATCTATCTTGGTTGAACTGATAATATCGTAAATGACAAACTGCAAATCGTGTGTGTCAAAACGAGAGTAGAAAGAATTAACATCTTCTGCAAATACGCCATCATCTTTACCCCCAAGGGTGAGAAGCGACTGGAATTCTGTGCATTTTGGTGCATGTCATTCAAATATAATAGTCTTAATGCCTTCACAGATTGTTCTCATATCACCAGCGCTCATTCACGTACAAGCAAACATCCCCCACCTTTTTCTTCCCGATCGCTTGCTTGGCGCGAGCAAGTCGGATGGGACATCCAAATCCATAGACGCGGGAACGGGGGGGGGGGGGGGGGAGGGAGGGGGAGGGGGGCAGCTGCTCCCCTGGAATTTCTCCGGGGGGCAGACATAAGTTTCTGCCCCCATTAAATGTGAGCGTGAATGTTTGTTTTGTGGCGAGCGTTAATGGGGGGTGGAAATGTAAATTGTATCAGACGATTAATGTGTATTTTTGTCGACTGAAAGTGTGTAGTGTAATTGGAGGGCAGACATGTTTTCTGCCCCCCTTCCAGTAACAGGCGGCGCAGACATATGGTTTGCAGAGTTCGTTTGGGGGCAGGGCTAATCCAATTGGTCCACACAGCTTGGAGGACACAGCAGGTTAGACCTCACTCTAGACACTGCCACTCAGGGTTGTATATCATCTTAGTTTAGTTGTGCTAATTGACCTGACTGTGAGTCAGTGGTGGCTCTGGTAATTGATTTTAGTATAGGGGACAGAGGGAATCCAGTTGTTGGTAGTGAAGAGAAGGGTTGCTTCCTGAGAGGGTGGATTACCATATTACAGTGTCCAAGCCTCGGTAGCCCCTCTGTACTCTAACCTGCCAGTTGACAACAGGCTCTACTCGTATGGGTTGTCGGATCCCCTCTTTGCTATAACCTGCAATCTGACACCAGGCTCTACTGGTGTCGGTTGTCTGATCCCCTCTGTGCTCCAACCTGCCAGCTGACACCAGGCTGTACTGGTGTGGGTTGTCTGATCCCCTCTGTACTCTAACCTGCCAGCTGACACCAGGCACTACTGGTGTGGGTTGTCTGATCCCCTCTGTACTCTAAGCTACCAGCTGACACCAGGCTCTACTGGTGTGGGTTGTCTGATCCCCTCTGTGCTCTAACCTGCCAGTTGACACCAGCCTCTACTGGTGTGGGTTGTCTGATCCTCTATGTGCTCTAACCTGCCAGCTGACACCAGGCACTACTGGTGTGGGTTGTCTGATCCCCTCTGTACTCCAAACCTGCCAGCTGACACCATGCTCTACTGGTGTGGGTTGTCTGATCCCCTCTGTGCTCTAACCAGCCAGCTGACACCAGACTCAACTGGTGTGGGTTGTCTGACCACCTCTGTACTCTATCCAGCCAGCTGACACCAGGCTCTACTGGTGTGGGTTGTCTGATCCCCTCTGTGCTCTAACCTGCCAGCTGATACCAGGCTCTACTGGTGTGGGTTGACTGATCCCCGATGTACTCTAACCAGCCAGCTGATACCAGGCTCTACTGGTGTGGGTTGTCTGATCCCCTCTGTGCTCTAACCTGCCAGCTGATACCAGGCTCTATTGGTGTGGGTTGTCTGATCCCCTATGTACTCTAACCTGTCAGCTGACACCAGGCTCTACTGATGTGGGTTGTCTGATCCCCTCTGTGCTCTAACCTGCCAGCTGACATCAGGCTCTACTTATGTGGGTTGTCTGACCCCGTCTGTAATCTATCCTGCCAGTTGACACCAGGCTCAACTGGTGTGGGTTGTCTGATCCCCTCTGTGCTCTAACCAGCCAGCTGACACCAGGCTCTACTGGTGTGGGTTGTCTAACCACCTCTGTACTCTAACCAGCCAGCTGACACCAGGCTCTACTGGTGTGGGTTGTCTGATCCCCTCTGTACTCTAACCAGCCAGCTGACACCAGGCTCTACTGGTGTTGGTTGTCTGATCCCCTCTGTACTCTAACCAGCCAGCTGACACCAGGCTCTATTGGTGTGGGTTGTCTGATCCCCTCTGTACTCTAACTTGCAAGCTGACACCAGGCTCTACTGGTGTTGGTTGTCTGATCCCCTCTGTACTCTAACCTGCCAGCTGACACCAGGCTCTACTGGTGTGGGTTGATTGATCCCCTCTGTACTCTAACCTGCAAACTGACACCAGGCTCTACTGGTGTGGGTTGTCTGATCCCCTCTGTACTCTAACCTGCAAGCTGACACCAGGCTCTACTGGTGTGGGTTATCTGATCCCCTCTATACTCTAACTTGCAAACTGACACCAGGGTCTACTGGTGTGGGTTGTCTGATCCCCTCTGTACTCTAACCAGCTAGCTGACACCAGGCTCTACTGGTGTGGGTTGTCTGATCCCCTCTGTACTCTAACCAGCCAGCTGACACCAGGCTCTACTGGTGTGGGTTGTCTGATCCCCTCTCTACTCTAACCTGCTAGCTGACAGCAGGCTCTACTGGTGTGGGTTTTCTGATCCCCTCTGTACTCTAACCTGCAAACTGACACCAGACTCTACTGGTGTGGGTTGTCTGATCCCCTCTGTACTCTAACCTGCAAACTGACACCAGGCTCTACTGGTGTGGGTTGTCTGATCCCCTCTGTACTCTAACCAGCCAGCTGACACCAGGCTCTACTGCTGTGCGTTGTCTGGTCCCCTCTGTACTCTAACCAGCCAGCTGACACCAGGCTCTACTGGTGTGGGTTGTCTGATCCCCTAAGTACACTAACCTGCCAGCTGACACCAGGCTCTACTGGTGTGGGTTTTATGACCCCCCTGTACTCTAACCTGCCAGCTGACACCAGACTCTACTGGTGTGGGTTGTCTGATCCCGTCTGTACTCTAACCTGCAAACTGACACCAGGCTCTACTGGTGTGGGTTGTCTGATCCCCTCTGTACTCTAACCAGGCAGCTGACACCAGGCTCTACTGGTGTGCGTTGTCTGGTCCCCTCTGTACTCTAACCAGCCAGCTGACACCAGGCTCTACTGGTGTGGGTTGTCTGATCCCCTCAGTACTCTAACCTGCCAGCTGACACCAGGCTCTACTGGTGTGGGTTTTCTGACCCCCCGTACTCTAACCTGCCAGCTGACACCAGGCTCTACTGGTGTGGATTGTCTGATCCCCTCTGTACTCTAAACTGCCAGCTGACACCAGACTCTACTGGTGTGGGTTGTCTGATCCCATCTATACTATTTGATTCTAATTTGCCTATCAATCTTCTGTGGGGGACAGTAGCAAAAGCCTTAATGAAATCTAAATACTCTGTGTCCATAGAGTTTTCTCTATCGAATGCATTGGTCCAAGATTCCATAACATTTAACAGTTGTAGTACGGTTAAACGACCTTTAATAAAACCGTATTGTTGTTTACTGAAAAGGTTATTACTTGTCGTATGATGTGTGGTGGTCTTTAATCCATTGTTCGATGCATTTGCAGAATATACTCGTTATACTTACAGGTCTGTAATTTCCTGCATTTTTACGACTTCCCTTTTTATATATTGTTGAGATCCTTCCCTGTTTCCATTCCTTTGGTAGCTCACCCATAGGTAGAGAAGCCTAGCTAAAGGTCTACATAATTGGGTGGTTAATTCTTTTAGGAATTTAGGGTGTATACCATCTTGTCCTACTGATTTACCCACATTGAGATTATTTAGCTCCAGAACCATTTCTGTTCAATGTGTGTAACCCCAAATCCGTTAAGTTTGGCCAGCAGAATATCAGTGTCCACGGTGTCAAAGGCCTTCCGGAGATCAATGAACACTACTCCCGTGGGATTGTATCATTGATTTGCCAACATGTATGCACGCGCATGCACGCATACACGTAGTAAAGACACACGCTCGCATACAATTGTTTAAACGCGCGCGCACACCCACACCCCACAGAATGACATACATACTGGTGGCACTACCATATTCCGTCAAGCTTTGCCTTTGTCAACAATGTTCATAACGGTTGTATACGTGAATTACATTACCGTTACTGGATTACATCTTATAAATATAACACCATCGCATGCAATCGACACTCTCTCTCCATGGGTAGAAATTAAGAAATTGAGCCCACTGGCCCGGGGACTAGTAACCATAATATGCTACTCATCGCGGTGAAAAATAACTACTCCCTCATTTTGTTGGACATTGCGAAATGCGAACTTAAATTCGTATGCTGGCCTGCAATGCTCTTTAAACAAATTAATAAAAACATAATAATTGATGATACAACATAATTATTTTATTAAATTAATACTAAATTAGACAGTTATAACATATTTGGTGAGTCATACAATACATTAAAACTTTATTATCCCATAAAGGGAAAGTTGTGTGCAGCGTTCATTAAAACTACATAATTAAAAACGATTTCTAAAACATAATCAGGATAAAAAAAATTATAATTGCTTAATTGCTAATATTCTAATTGTGGTCATCACAGATACTATAGCATCATAGTGAAATGTACATACACACATATTCAATGAAATGTCACAGAGATGAGTCGTTAAAAAATCGAACAGACTTAGGAACAAATGACAACCGTTTCCTATTTGTTTTGCATGTGACAGTTCTAAACAGTCTCGCCGAGGGCAAAAGGACGCATTCTTCATGCAAAGGATGCGTGTTATCAGTTAAAATGCGAGTGGCTTTTTGCAATACCTTCTTTTCATACAGAGTAGTGAGAGTCTGTTGTTTCACACCTGTCACTTTACTGCTGACGTTTACAATGCGTTGCATATTATCCATGTCTTTTTGATTGACGTTCACAAACCAACAGATAAAAGAAAAGGTTAAAACACTCTGGATAAACGATTTATAAAACATGTACAAAATGGCATCATCAATGTTAAGAGAGTGAAGCTATAGTATGTGCTGGCATTTCTTATACTTAACGCCAAAGTGACGGTCCCACCTCAACCTGCTCTCAATTGTCGTATCGAGTTATTTATATTCGTCAGCTACCTCCACCTTATCATCGTGGATGATAGTGTCAGGCTGTGGTGGAGGGTAAATGCACATATCTTTGGTTTATGTTGCATTCAGGCACAAAAACGATTCATTACACCAGTCAACAAAGTCTTCTAAAACAGGACCGTGGCCAACCTCATAATTAAACAATAAACTGAGTAAAGCTTTGTCATCTGATAATTTAATACAAAAACCCATTGAGATGGGTGCTCCTGCAGTCATTTGTATACAGAATGAACAACAGGAGAGATAGTACACATCCTAGTGGTGAGCCAGTCGACACAACCTTCACACTTAATATGGAAATCAAGTACCATAGGGCCAAGTCGGACTCAAGTTTAAACTCAGAAATCAGCTTTTGATAATAAAAACAGGCGAGGCTGTAGAGTATTAAAAACAAAACTCATATCAAGGTATAGAACTCTGGCGTGTGTTTTGACCTTCTCAAACTGAGAGATTACAATGTTTACCAGAGTTGCGACTGCATTCTCCACCCCTCTCCCAGGCCGATATGCAAATTGCAGAGGGCATAGAAGATGGCCTGTACGGTTCATGATCATGGTCTTAACGATTGTTTTCAAAACTGTTTACGTGCGATGTCAACGCTACTGGACGAACATCATATGGGCTGGCAGGACGAGCTTTATTGGTGACAGGAACGACAGCTGATGCTTTCCACAATATAAGGATTATTTGTAAGCTAAGAGAGGCCTGGAAGATGAAGTGGCACAATACTTCAAAACCTGACCGGAAATTACATCAGGACCAGGACTCTTCCTGACATGTGTACACTGGTATACTCTCAACACATGTTTTTCTTCAATTTCTAGTTTACCATCTATCTTGGTTGAACTGATAATATCGTAAATGACAAACTGCAAATCGTGTGTGTCAAAACGAGAGTAGAAAGAATTAACATCTTCTGCAAATACGCCATCATCTTTACCCCCAAGGGTGAGAAGCGACTGGAATTCTGTGCATTTTGGTGCATGTCATTCAAATATAATAGTCTTAATGCCTTCACAGATTGTTCTCATATCACCAGCGCTCATTCACGTACAAGCAAACATCCCCCACCTTTTTCTTCCCGATCGCTTGCTTGGCGCGAGCAAGTCGGATGGGACATCCAAATCCATAGACGCGGGAACGGGGGGGGGGGGGGGGGAGGGAGGGGGAGGGGGGCAGCTGCTCCCCTGGAATTTCTCCGGGGGGCAGACATAAGTTTCTGCCCCCATTAAATGTGAGCGTGAATGTTTGTTTTGTGGCGAGCGTTAATGGGGGGTGGAAATGTAAATTGTATCAGACGATTAATGTGTATTTTTGTCGACTGAAAGTGTGTAGTGTAATTGGAGGGCAGACATGTTTTCTGCCCCCCTTCCAGTAACAGGCGGCGCAGACATATGGTTTGCAGAGTTCGTTTGGGGGCAGGGCTAATCCAATTGGTCCACACAGCTTGGAGGACACAGCAGGTTAGACCTCACTCTAGACACTGCCACTCAGGGTTGTATATCATCTTAGTTTAGTTGTGCTAATTGACCTGACTGTGAGTCAGTGGTGGCTCTGGTAATTGATTTTAGTATAGGGGACAGAGGGAATCCAGTTGTTGGTAGTGAAGAGAAGGGTTGCTTCCTGAGAGGGTGGATTACCATATTACAGTGTCCAAGCCTCGGTAGCCCCTCTGTACTCTAACCTGCCAGTTGACAACAGGCTCTACTCGTATGGGTTGTCGGATCCCCTCTTTGCTATAACCTGCAATCTGACACCAGGCTCTACTGGTGTGGGTTGTCTGATCCCCTCTCTACTCTAAGCTGCTAGCTGACACCAGGCTCTACTGGTGTCGGTTGTCTGATCCCCTCTGTGCTCCAACCTGCCAGCTGACACCAGCCTCTACTGGTGTGGGTTGTCTGCTCCTCTATGTGCTATAACCTGCCAGCTGACACCAGGCTGTACTGGTGTGGGTTGTCTGATCCCCTGTGTACTCTAACCTGCCAGCTGACACCAGGCACTACTGGTGTGGGTTGTCTGATCCCCTCTGTACTCTAAGCTGCCAGCTGACACCAGGCTCTACTGGTGTGGGTTGTCTGATCCCCTCTGTGCTCTAACCTGCCAGTTGACACCAGCCTCTACTGGTGTGGGTTGTCTGATCCTCTATGTGCTCTAACCTGCCAGCTGACACCAGGCACTACTGGTGTGGGTTGTCTGATCCCCTCTGTACTCCAAACCTGCCAGCTGACACCATGCTCTACTGGTGTGGGTTGTCTGATCCCCTCTGTGCTCTAACCAGCCAGCTGACACCAGACTCAACTGGTGTGGGTTGTCTGACCACCTCTGTACTCTATCCAGCCAGCTGACACCAGGCTCTACTGGTGTGGGTTGTCTGATCCCCTCTGTACTCTAACCAGCCAGCTGACACCAGGCCCTACTGGTGTGGGTGGTCTGATCCCCTGTGTACTCTAACCAGCCAGCTGACATCACGCTCTACTGATGTGGGTTGTCTGATCCCTTCTGTACTCTAACCAGCCAGCTGACACCAGGCTCTACTGGTGTGGGTTGTCTGATCCCTTCTGTACTCTAACCTGCCAGCTGACATCAGGCTCTACTGGTGTGGGTTGTCTGATCCCCTCTGTACTCTAACCAGCCATCTGATACCAGGCTCTACTGGTGTGGGTTGTCTGATCCCCTCTGTACTCTAATCTGCAAACTGAAAACAGGCTCTACTGGTGTGGGTTGTCTGATCCCCTCTGTACTCTAACCTGCAAGCTGACACCAGGCTCTACTGGTGTGGGTTGTCTGATCCCCTCTGTACTCTAACCTGCCAGCTGACATCAGGCTCTACTGGTGTGGGTTGTCTGAACCCCTCTGTACTCTATCCTGCCAGCTGACACCAGGCTCTACTGGTGTGGGTTGTCTGATCCCCTCTGTGCTCTAACCAGCCAGTTGGCACCAGGTTCTACTGGTGTGGATTGTCTGACCACCTCTGTACTCTAACCAGCCAGCTGACACCAGGCTCTACTGGTGTGGGTTGTCTGATCCCCTCTGTACTTTACCAGCCAGCTGACACCAGGCTCTACTGGTGTGGGTTGTCTGATCCCTTCTGTACTCTAACCTGCCAGCTGACACCAGGCTCTACTGGTGTGGGTTGTCTGATCCCCTCTGTACTCTATCCTGCAAACTGAAAACAGGCTCTACTGGTGTGGGTTGTCTGATCCCCTCTGTACTCTAACCTGCAAGCTGACACCAGGCTCTACTGGTGTGGGTTGTCTGATCCCCTGTGTACTCTAACCTGCCAGCTGACATCAGGCTCTACTGGTGTGGGTTGTCTGACCCCCTCTGTACTCTATCCTGCCAGCTGACACCAGGCTCTACTGGTGTGGGATGTCTGATCCCCTCTGTGCTCTAACCAGCCAGCTGGCACCATGCTCTACTGGTGTGGGTTGTCTGACCACCTCTGTATTCTAACCAGCCAGCTGACACCAGGCTCTACTGGTGTGGGTTGTCTGATCCCCTTTGTACTCTAACCAGCCAGCTGACACCAGGCTCTACTGGTGTGGGATGTCTGATCCTCTCTGTGCTCTAACCAGCCAGCTGGCACCAGGCTCTACTGGTGTGGGTTGTCTGATCCTCTATGTGCTCTAACCTGCCAGCTGACACCAGGCTGTACTGGTGTGGGTTGTCTGATCCCCTCTGTACTATAACCTGCCAGCTGACACCAGGCACTACTGGTGTGGGTTGTCTGATCCCCTCTGTACTATAACCTGCCAGCTGGCACCAGGCTCTACTGGTGTGGGTTGTCTGATCCCCTCTGTACTCTAAGCTGCCAGCTGACACCAGGCTCTACTGGTGTGGGTTGTCTGATCCCCTCTGTGCTCTAACCTGCCAGCTGACACCAGCCTCTACTGGTGTGGGTTGTCTGATCCTCTATGTGCTCTAACCTGCCAGCTGACACCAGCCTCTACTGGTGTGGGTTGTCTGATCCCCTCTGTACTCTAACCTGCCAGCTGACACCAGGCACTACTGGTGTGGGTTGTCTGATCGCCTCTGTACTCCAAACCTGCCAGCTGACACCAGGCTCTACTGGTGTGGGTTGTCTGATCCCCTCTGTACTCTAACCAGCCAGCTGACACCAGGCCCTACTGGTGTGGGTGGTCTGATCCCCTGTGTACTCTAACCAGCCAGCTGACATCACGCTCTACTGGTGTGGGTTGTCTGATCCCTTCTGTACTCTAACCAGCCAGCTGACACCAGGCTCTACTGGTGTGGGTTGTCTGATCCCTTCTGTACTCTAACCTGCCAGCTGACATCAGGCTCTACTGGTGTGGGTTGTCTGATCCCCTCTGAACTCAAACCAGTTAGCTGACATCAAGCTCTAATGGTGTGGGTTGTCTGATCCCCTCTGTACTCTAACCAGCCATCTGATACCAGGCTCTACTGGTGTGGGTTGTCTGATCCCCTCTGTACTCTAATCTGCAAACTGAAAACAGGCTCTACTGGTGTGGGTTGTCTGATCCCCTCTGTACTCTAACCTGCAAGCTGACACCAGGCTCTACTGGTGTGGGTTGTCTGATCCCCTCTGTACTCTAACCTGCCAGCTGACATCAGGCTCTACTGGTGTGGGTTGTCTGAACCCCTCTGTACTCTATCCTGCCAGCTGACACCAGGCTCTACTGGTGTGGGTTGTCTGATCCCCTCTGTGCTCTAACCAGCCAGTTGGCACCAGGTTCTACTGGTGTGGATTGTCTGACCACCTCTGTACTCTAACCAGCCAGCTGACACCAGGCTCTACTGGTGTGGGTTGTCTGATCCCTTCTGTACTCTAACCTGCCAGCTGACACCAGGCTCTACTGGTGTGGGTTGTCTGATCCCCTCTGTACTCTATCCTGCAAACTGAAAACAGGCTCTACTGGTGTGGGTTGTCTGATCCCCTCTGTACTCTAACCTGCAAGCTGACACCAGGCTCTACTGGTGTGGGTTGTCTGATCCCCTCTGTACTCTAACCTGCAAGCTGACACCAGGCTCTACTGGTGTGGGTTGTCTGATCCCCTCTGTACTCTAACCTGCCAGCTGACATCAGGCTCTACTGGTGTGGGTTGTCTGACCCCCTCTGTACTCTATCCTGCCAGCTGACACCAGGCTCTACTGGTGTGGGATGTCTGATCCCCTCTGTGCTCTAACCAGCCAGCTGGCACCAGGCTCTACTGGTGTGGGTTGTCTGACCACCTCTGTATTCTAACCAGCCAGCTGACACCAGGCTCTACTGGTGTGGGTTGTCTGATCCCCTCTGTACTCTAACCAGCCAGCTGACACCAGGCTCTACTGTTGTTGGGTTGTCTGATCCCCTCTGTACTCTAACCTGCCAGCTGACATCAGGCTCTACTGGTGTTGGTTGTCTGACCCCCTCTGTACTCTATCCTGCCAGCTGACACCAGGCTCTACTTGTGTGGGATGTCTGATCCCCTCTGTGCTCTAACCAGCCAGCTGGCCCCTGGCTCTACTGGTGTGGGTTGTCTGACCACCTCTGTATTCTAACCAGCCAGCTGACACCAGGCTCTACTGGTGTGGGTTGTCTGATCCCCTCTGTACTCTAACCAGCCAGCTGACACCAGGCTCTACTGGTGTGGGTTGTCTGATCCCCTCTGTGCTCTAACCTGCCAGCTGATACCAGGCTCTACTGGTGTGGGTTGACTGATCCCCTCTGTACTCTAACCAGCCAGCTGATACCAGGCTCTACTGGTGTGGGTTGTCTGATCCCCTCTGTGCTCTAACCTGCCAGCTGATACCAGGCTCTATTGGTGTGGGTTGTCTGATCCCCTCTGTGCTCTAACCTGCCAGCTGACATCAGGCTCTACTGGTGTGGGTTGTCTGATCCCCTATGTGCTCTAACCTGTCAGCTGACACCAGGCTCTACTGGTATGGGTTGTCTGACCCCCTCTGTACTCTAACCTGTCAGCTGACACCAGGCTCTACTGATGTGGGTTGTCTGATCCCCTCTGTGCTCTAACCTGCCAGCTGACACCAGGCTCTACTTATGTGGGTTGTCTGACCCCGTCTGTAATCTATCCTGCCAGTTGACACCAGGCTCAACTGGTGTGGGTTGTCTGATCCCCTCTGTGCTCTAACCAGCCAGCTGACACCAGGCTCTACTGGTGTGGGTTGTCTAACCACCTCTGTACTCTAACCAGCCAGCTGACACCAGGCTCTACTGGTGTGGGTTGTCTGATCCCCTCTGTACTCTAACTTGCAAGCTGACACCAGGCTCTACTGGTGTTGGTTGTCTGATCCCCTCTGTACTCTAACCTGCCAGCTGACACCAGGCTCTACTGGTGTGGGTTGATTGATCCCCTCTGTACTCTAACCTGCAAACTGACACCAGGCTCTACTGGTGTGGGTTGTCTGATCCCCTCTGTACTCTAACCTGCAAGCTGACACCAGGCTCTACTGGTGTGGGTTATCTGATCCCCTCTATACTCTAACCTGCAAACTGACACCAGGCTCTACTGGTGTGGGTTGTCTGATCCCCTCTGTACTCTAACCAGCTAGCTGACACCAGGCTCTACTGGTGTGGGTTGTCTGATCCCCTCTGTACTCTAACCAGCCAGCTGACACCAGGCTCTACTGGTGTGGGTTGTCTGATCCCCTCTGTGCTCTAACCAGCCAGCTGACACCAGGCTCTACTGGTGTGGGTTGTCTAACCACCTCTGTACTCTAACCAGCCAGCTGACACCAGGCTCTACTGGTGTGGGTTGTCTGATCCCCTCTGTACTCTAACTTGCAAGCTGACACCAGGCTCTACTGGTGTTGGTTGTCTGATCCCCTCTGTACTCTAACCTGCCAGCTGACACCAGGCTCTACTGGTGTGGGTTGATTGATCCCCTCTGTACTCTAACCTGCAAACTGACACCAGGCTCTACTGGTGTGGGTTGTCTGATCCCCTCTGTACTCTAACCTGCAAGCTGACACCAGGCTCTACTGGTGTGGGTTATCTGATCCCCTCTATACTCTAACCTGCAAACTGACACCAGGCTCTACTGGTGTGGGTTGTCTGATCCCCTCTGTACTCTAACCAGCTAGCTGACACCAGGCTCTACTGGTGTGGGTTGTCTGATCCCCTCTGTACTCTAACCAGCCAGCTGACACCAGGCTCTACTGGTGTGGGTTGTCTGATCCCCTCTCTACTCTAACCTGCTAGCTGACAGCAGGCTCTACTGGTGTGGGTTTTCTGATCCCCTCTGTACACTAACCTGCCAGCTGACACCAGGCTCTACTGGTGTGGGTTTTATGACCCCCCTGTACTCTAACCTGCCAGCTGACACCAGACTCTACTGGTGTGGGTTGTCTGATCCCCTCTGTACTCTAACCTGCAAACTGACACCAGGCTCTACTGGTGTGGGTTGTCTGATCCCCTCTGTACTCTAACCAGCCAGCTGACACCAGGCTCTACTGGTGTGCGTTGTCTGGTCCCCTCTGTACTCTAACCAGCCAGCTGACACCAGGCTCTACTGGCGTGGGTTGTCTGATCCCCTCGGTACTCTAACCTGCCAGCTGACACCAGGCTCTACTGGTGTGGGTTTTCTGACCCCCCGTACTCTAACCTGCCAGCTGACACCAGGCTCTACTGGTGTGGATTGTCTGATCCCCTCTGTACTCTAAACTGCCAGCTGACACCAGACTCTACTGGTGTGGGTTGTCTGATCCCATCTATACTATTTGATTCTAATTTGCCTATCAATCTTCTGTGGGGGACAGTAGCAAAAGCCTTAATGAAATCTAAATACTCTGTGTCCATAGAGTTTTCTCTATCGAATGCATTGGTCCAAGATTCCATAACATTTAACAGTTGTAGTACGGTTAAACGACCTTTAATATAACCGTATTGTTGTTTACTGAAAAGGTTATTACTTTTCGTATGATGTGTGGTGGTCTTTAATCCATTGTTCGATGCATTTGCAGAATATACTCGTTATACTTACAGGTCTGTAATTTCCTGCATTTTTACGACTTCCCTTTTTATATATTGTTGAGATCCTTCCCTGTTTCCATTCCTTTGGTAGCTCACCCATAGGTAGAGAAGCCTAGCTAAAGGTCTACATAATTGGGTGGTTAATTCTTTTAGGAATTTAGGGTGTATACCATCTTGTCCTACTGATTTACCCACATTGAGATTATTTAGTTTTTCTTTAATCATTTCCTCTTCAATAGTAAAATTTTCCATGCTGTGTTTTAATTCCACCGGCAGGATGCGGGGGATATCACCATCTGGTTCTACCTTAAAAACACTTGAGAAGAAGCTACCTAAGACATCTGCCGTTTCCCTGTCAGAATTTGTTAGTCTCGATTTCGGGTCATTTGAATCTATGTTATATAACAGTGCTTTCAAGAAGTCCAAACCAAAAAAGTAAAACTGACCCACTTAACATCGTCAATGTAACTACCTTTGTTATATGTAAGTAATAAATGTGGTAGTGTTTAAGGTGAAACAAGTTTGTGAGAATTTTGCATTAGGACAATCACAAATGACAATAGCCCAGAAATTACCTCGCACAGCAATTTTACATTAACAACCAGATGTCTCGGAGATGCATGTGATCTATGATCGATCAAGCATGCGTAAGGGAAGGTGGGGAAAGACGGCCGACGTGACAATAAGAAGGATATTTAGTTATATTATAACAATATATATATTCGACAACATCATATAATATATATGTATATGATGCTGTCGAATATATATATATTGTAATAATAATAACAAATATAACTAAATACCCTTAATGATGTCACGACGGCCGTCTTACCGGATATATTAAATATAATATATGTATAAATAAATATATATATATATACACTTAATTTACGTTATATCAATATTATTACTAAAACGGTTCCATTGACAGTTAATAAATAGTCTGTATTGAGAAGCGGAGAGATTGAAAAAGGGTTCATCAGGGCAGTTCTACCGAGTCCCCCGACATCCACACACGGGATCTTTGCACGGCATACAGGCTCCAAGGCTGGGGTTGGGCTTTATAGTCAGCCTCAAGTGAGTGTATTTGGATGTGTAAACAACAAAATGGGCCAAAAGGCCCTGAAGTCCTTTGAACTATATTGTGAGTTTGTAATTATTAATGAAATGGTTTTTGGTGAACCATAGTTACAGATCATTAAGGGTTATGATGGAAGTAAAATGTTGACATGTTTAATGGAGACTATATGCATGCCAGTGAAGATACACCTGGAAATAAAATATTCAAGTAGACCGTTTTGTGAAGATTGTATATATTAGTTAATGTGTTATTAAAAATACTGTACAATTTTATACCGATACTCTTGCAATTTAGGCCGATTTCCAGTGGTTGTAGAAACCTTGCAGGAGAGTTGGCGAGCTGCAATCTCGCAGCACAGTTAAAGGTTGTTTAAGAAAATGTGTACACATTTTGTGTTCTTATTTTATCCCTACCACCCTCCCCAGAATGGAAAAAGAAAGACTTGAACTATGATAAAACTTTTTTTGTTCACAAGGTACATATACATAGTGTGCATTTTTACTTTAAAACAGTAGCAATTAATGACATAATGCTGATTGAATTGGAGTGAAGTAATAGCTGCAACATGTATAGTAAAACATCTTAATAATATTCCTTCTAATTTTGCCTAAATATGCATTAACCTTTTTGAGTACGCCTAAGTTATTCTATATATTATTTGATACCTAACTTATTTTAATCCTAGATCATATCGCTACATAGCATTGATAATTATGTATATTGCTGTTTTAAAGTTTCTCAGGTTCTGCCAGTGCAGTAGGGATTCCCATTACACATTATAGTTACAGCCCACATGGAGGCATTCAGTTTGACACTGGGACAATGGCAGGCAGTTAAGCCCAATACACACTTTTACAGCTGGCTGCCCAACTCAGCAACACTAGTGATCAGGGCAAAGTCCACTATCCAGATATAAATAGAAATCAGTGGAGAAATAGCAGGACCATTCTGCATTTCGGAGGCTCTGAGGTGTCCTTAGAATGATTCAATCAAATATAGATTGCTTGTGTATAGTGAGATATATATATATATATGCAAAATTAGAGACATTACTGGAGTTTTTCAAAAAATAGGCAAAATGTGAAATTTACCAATCTTCCAGAGGCTCAAAGAAATGGGATGTGGAAGCCATCAGAAGATTCCCAGTACCTAAAACGCCAAAAGACCACGAACGCTTCCTGGGTATTTGTGCGTTTTTTCACAGATTTGTTCGACATGCGTCTGGGAAGATGGCGCCTCTTACACAACTCAAGAACATCTCCAGACAAAAGGAATTTGAGGAGGCTTGGCTTCCGGTACACGATCATGCATTTGCGGCTACCAAAGAAGCGATCGCAAACGCAACCCTTCTGGTACATCCACTTCCAAAGGCACTTACAGAAATTTGGTGTGAAGCATCTAATGTCGCGGTTGGGGCCTGGTACAATTCCAACGGGCAATGTGGAAGCCGTTAAGCTTCTGGAGTAAGCAGCTGAACAAAGCACAACGCAACTACTCGGCTACCTACATAGAAGTACTCGCGGTGTCCTATGCAGTAGACAAATTCCGCTCATATCTAGAAGGGCAGCCGATCATCGTTAGGACGGACCACCAGCCTCTCGTTGGTGTCTTCACCAAAAAGGCAGATACGGCTCTTCCATTCCTAATACACCACTTGTTCAAAATAACACAATTTGTAGACCAACTCCACTACACGAAGGGCAAGAGAAATACTGTTGCGGATGCATTGTCGCACAGTAAGCTGCAGTCGAGAGGGCCGATCGAATGGCTCTTCTGGGTTACATGACGAATTCCTTCCAGAGGACTCGTTTCCTGAGGAAGCAGTGAACGACGAGGAGCTGGTTGATGACATGTTTATATTACAACTACAGCGACAGCGATACCTACTGAGCAGGCAACTCCGGGCGCCGGTGTTTGTTTCTGCGACTTTCCTACTGCAGCAACTACAGTAGCCAGTCCTAAAGAGCCACACCACGAACTGACAGTGGCGACTTGCACTTCGAGTACAGCCACGGAAGCTGATGATTACGCCACGTCAGTCTTGGCATGTAAGGCCATTTTCACACCGGACCCGTCAACCGCTGTCACCGTGCAGGAGAACGACATGGCATTACAGCATTGGATCAAGCATCACAGCACCTTGTTTTCAAGGTTCAAGCCAGGCTTGATTGAGTGTGTGGAAAACACACACGTTTGGGCAGACACCAGCGTCACACCGGCGTGCGTCCTAGCTCCAACGGCTTTGCAACGTGTCGTCTTCGACAGTCTCCACGGCTTCGCACATCCAGGAATAAAGGCCGGCTTGGCGCTCATCAAACGTTCATATTGGTGGCAAGGCATGGGGAAAGATGTCACTAAATGGACCAAAGGCGAAAGTCCAAGTGCATACGATTCAGTCATATCCACGTCGATCTCGTAGGCCCACCGAATACAGCGTGTGAAGGGAAGAACACCTTGCTCACTGTGATCGACAGATGGACGGCCTGGCCGGAAGCGTTTCTAATGACAATGCACGGAGAGGCGGCGAACGCAAAAGCTTGTGCTAAAGTGTTGGTACGTCAATGGATCGTCAGATGGGGCGTCCCCGACATCATTACGTCAGACCGGGAATCGCAGTTCGTCTCTGATTTGTGGCGGGAAATTTGCCGTTTGATGGGAATTACAGATCAACGTGCAGTTGCACCACTGAGTGTAAAGATACCGCCTCCACTGCAAACATTGTGGAAGATTGGACGCTGTTTAAATAACTGTTTAAAGACTATAAAATAATCTCTGAGCTGGGCAAATGAAGCAAGGAATATCAATGTGCCGTGTTCGTGCACTGCGTAGGTACAGTGGGTATTAAAATTTACAACTCTCTTGAGTTTAAACCAGCTGGCCCGAATAACCACCCACCCGCAGAAGACAAGGAGGATCTGGAAACAATCATCAACAAATTTGATGAATACATCATTGGGCAGATCAACGAGACATATGAATGATATGTATTTAACCAACGAGTGCAGAAACCGGGTGAAAGCGTCGAAGCGTATATCACAGCAATGAAAGAGTTATCACAATTCTGCAACTTCTGCGATTTCCTCAGGAAATCGCTGATCAGGGACCGTCTAGAGATCGGAATAACTGATAGCAATACTAGAAAGCTACTCCTTCAAAGAAGGACTCTCAAGCTGACAGATGCAGTTAACATATGCAAGGGGCATAGACCAGTCAGCACCAACTTGCTTCAATGGGCACAACTGCTGCAGTATACGTCACCAAGGAGCGTAAACTGAAGACAAATAATTGCCCTAAAACGACCAAGGAAAGGGTATGCCTCTTCTGAAATGGAAATTTGGTGGCAAGAAGCGCATACGTAAGGAAGAATGTCCTGCTTCGGACAGAACGTGCTCTAAATGCAAGGGGAAAACCACTAAGGCTATCACACCTAAACGTGTTCCGATTGGCCTGATACACAAACTGAGAGAAAAACTTGAGAACATGGTGAACACTGGAGTCATAGCTGACGTTGATGAACCTACAGACTGGGTGTCACAGATGACCATCAGCATGGAGAAGAACAACGACACCAACGTCTGCCTGGACCCTCAAGCACTCAACAGAGCGCTGAAGCAAGATGTCTATCCACTGCCTGTGATCGACGATGTCCTGCCAGATCTTGCCAATGCAAAGTTATTCACAAAGGTAGATCTCTAAAGTGTGTACTGGCACTGTGTACTGGACGAAGAGAGCAGTACTCTCACAACCTTTGTAACGCCGTTTGGTCCGTACAAATGGTTACGACTACCATTTGGCTTAAATCAGCTCTGAGATCTTCAAGAAACGGCTCAACATGGCGCTTGAAGGACTGGAAGGTGTTATCTGTGTCGCAGATGACATCATAGTCTATGGTGCTGGCGAGACCGTGCAGCAAGCCACTGACGATCATGACAAGAAACTGAGAGCTTTGCTTCAAAGATGTCGAGAGAAAGGCATACGTCTCAACGGAAAGAAATGCCAGTTTCGTACTAACGACATTCTGTTTCTGAGTCACAGAGTAACAAGTGAAGGACTCAAACTGATGACAAAAGGTTGAAGCCATCACAAATTTGGAGAATCCAAATGACCAGGCACGATGGAAATTGACTGAAGTACAGGAAGTGTCCATTTGCGAAATCAAGACATTGGTTACAGAAGCACCAGTCGTAGCTTTCTATGATCCACCGAAAGAGCTGGTCATGGAATGTGATGCAAGCCAAAGTGGACAAGGACGACCCGTTGCACATGCAAGCCGTGCATTAACACCTACAGAAACAAGATATGCACAGATAGAAAAGGAGATGCTCGCCATTGTCTTTTCTCTGGAGATGTTCCATCAATATGTCTTCGCCCGAAAGCAATTGTGTAATCTGATCACAAGCCACTAGAATCGATTGTGAAGAAGCCAATGCATCGATCACCTAGACGACGCCAAGGCATGCTCCTGAAGATCCACGGATATGACGTGGAAGTCTTGTACCGAAAGGGAAAGGAGATGTACATATCTGACGTTATATGGACCGTCTATATAGATAACATCCCAAACCTTGTTTGACCAGTTTTTATTACGTTTACGGGGCAACGACATATTTTCCCCGTAACGCGTTGCTTTTACGTTATTCGATGCGCAATTGTCACCTCGACAATTCTATAAACAACATGGCGAACCTCTCCCTTTCTCCTTATTCGCCAGGAGGCGCCCTAATTTTCTAGCATGCCAAATGGCGCGCACATGCTCCCCCCATGGAGAGTCCAAAACCGAAACATTCAAAACTCTAAAGCGCCATAACAATTAAGAACATTAATTAAATTAATCACTAGAAAGTCCACCTTTCTGTCCAAGATTGAATCCAAGGACGCAACGTTCAATGATCACACGACAATGAATGTCCAGGTTCATCAACAGATACAAATGAATTACACAGTAAACATTCCCACTTGAATGGAAACAAGCACCGCAGAACAGTTGCTGCTCTACAAATTGACTTTCCAATAGTGCAATTATGAGTCCGTTCACCGTGTAACTGTCACTTGAACACCCACACCCACATCGTTGTGCATACTCAACACATTGAGTCTTAATACACAATGTGCTAACCCTCCGAGTCATCTTCTGCAGAATGGCCACCACTGCTTTCCTCAAGAAGCAGCTTCTGAACTGGCCGCACGAAATGCGAACTTCTGGTCTTCACCTCTACTGTTCGTACGCAACCATCACGACCGGGGAATGTCCTGGTGATTCTACCCAACGGCCAATTTCCTCTGGAGACGTTGTCTCCATCTCTTCCTGTGGTACTGGTCGGTGTAAAAGAAGACTCCAGGAGGCAACGACAACGCTCCCCGTTGGAGCAGGAAATGATTAGGGGTTAGCACTTCATCATCATTTGGGTCGTCACTGTTCTTACACAGGGGACGACTGTTTAGGACTTTCTCTACCTCAACGAGTGAGGTGACTAGTACGTCTTCACTGGCAAGGCATCCTCCGAGAACGGCTTTCAAGGCGAGTTTCACCGACTTTACAAGGCGTTCCCAAACACCCGACATATGGGGAGCACCTGGCGACTGGAAGTGCCAGTGAATCCCCTTCTGGTGGAGTTCTCGTTTGATCTGCTCTTGATTCCACTCAGAAATGGCTTGTTTCAGTTCCCGCTCTCCTCCAACAAAGTTAGTGCCATTGTCGGACCAAATGTCCCCTGCGACCAATAAAGCGACGAAGGGCATTGATGAACGAGTTTGTGTCCAATGACTCGGCGACTTCGATGTGTATTGCTCTTACGTTCATGCAGGTAAACAAAGCTCCCCATCGTTTTACAACGGATCGTCCTCTTTTGATCAGCATAGGTCCGAAGTAGTCCATCCCGGTTCTTGTGAAGGGGGGCTCATAAGGAGTGACTCTCATCCCAGGTAGGTCAGCCATCCTCTGCGTCATCTTCATAGCGTGGCGCTTCCGACATCCAATGCAGGACCGGAGAGCACGACGCACTGCAGATCTCGCCTTCGGGATCCAGAACTGTTCTCGCAGTCTAGCAAGAACATGTCCCTGACCAGCGTGGGCTGACGCTTGGTGAACGTGAGTTATCAGTAAGGTCGCCACGTGATGACTCTTGGGGATGATCATCGGGTACTTCGAATCAAAGGAGAGCGGTGCCTCTGAAATCCTCCCCCGACGCGTAGAACGCCATCGACCAAGACTGGGTTCAGTTTCTTTAAGGAGCTCGACGTCTTGACCCTGCCCAACTTCTCAACGTCATCGACTTCATCTGCATATGACGACCTCTGGATGTACCCCGCAATGGCCTGAGTTGTCCTTGTGAGATCTTCTGGACAGATCTCCCTTTCAAAACGGTCATGCTGCTGATCGGTGGGTTTCTGTCCCTTTGCTTTGATGTAACAACAGAACTTGATCAGAATGGCGAATTTCCTCTGAGTGGCAGTCCAAGAAGAATATCTTTTTAGTAGCTGATCAAGTGAAGAAAGCGCTGTCATCATCCCAACCAACTTTTCGTCCTTCAGTTTTGTGTCGCCATTCGACAAGGTTCCAATGTCAGCAGCAGGCCATGCATCTTCCGAACGCCAGAGAAAGTCTGGCCCACGAAACCATCGCTAGTTCCGAAGGAAAGACCATGCTGTCTGGCCCCTCGAAGCATCATCGGCAGGATTCTCCTTTCCTGGGACATGTCTCCACTGTTCTGGTTTTGAAGAATCCCTGATCTCCGTCACCCTGTTTGCCACATACGTTTTGAATCGTCGTGTCTCATTCCGTATGTACTTCTTATTAGTTATTCTAGAGTCTGTCCAGAAGACAACCCGTGCAATACGTAAATCAATCTCCCTCCTGATGAGACCATCCATCCTCGCGGCTACGACTGCTGCTTGCAGTTCCAACCTCGGCACAGTAACAAATGGTGTGGGCGCCGTCCGACTCTTTGCCGCGACGAAGGAGCATTCAATTTGGCCATCTTCATCCACCTTCCGCAAATAGGACACCGTTCCATATCCCATTTCCGAAGAGTCAGCAAAGTGATGAAGTTCAATGTGAGCGGACCCTTCTCGTCTGAAGTAGCATCTAGGAACCCGAATTCCTTCCAAGTTACCTAGGTTTACTTTCCACTGCTCCCATTCTTTAAGCAGTTCTCCAGGCAAGTCGTCGTCCCAACCAAGTTTCAACTTGCAACTCATCTGCAGAACTCTCTTAGCCACGAGTGTTACCGGTCCCACCATTCCAAATGGGTCATAGAGGGAACTTACAGCTGAGAGACATCCTCTACGCGTGTTTGCATTGTCCATGCTAGTGACAGTAATCCCGAAGGAGTCGGTTTCGATGTCCCATCTTACCCCTAGGACTCTTTCAGGTCGAGGTCTTTGCAGTCGGCTGCCCGTTCAGGTTCAGGTAGTGCGGCCAACACCTTCTTCGAGTTTGACAGAAATAGTGTCAATCTAAGTCCTGCTCGGTCTAGCATCCTCACAAGCTGCCTAGACAAGTTGATGGCTGCCTCGGCCGTTGGAAACGACTTCAGCAAATCATCGACATAGAAGTTCCGTTGTATTATATAGATAACTTCCAAAACCTTGTTTGACCAGTTTTTATTACATTTACGAGGCAATGACATATTTTGCCCGTAACGCGTTGCTCTTACGTTATTCGATGCGCAGTTGTCACCGACAATTCTACAAACAACATGGCGAACCTCTCCCTTTCTCCTCATTCGCCAGGAGGCGACCTAACTTTCTAGCATGCCAAATGGAGCGCACAGACATGTTGTCTGGTGCTTATCTGCCTCACCATCAAGCGTCCAATGACTTCGAACAAGGCAACATGATGCAGCATCTGCCTGTCCGTCCAGAACGTCTCCAACAGCTGAAGCTACACATAGACAATGATGAAGCACTGCAACTGCTGAAGACAGTGTAGCCCAATACGTAGGTTTACAGCTGGCTGTCCAACTCAGCAACACCAGTGATCAGGGCAAAGTCCACTATCCAGTTATAAACAGAAATCAGTGGCTGCAGGAGGCAGCAGTAGATAAATAGCAGGACCATTTTGCATTTGGGGGGTTCTGAGGTGCCCTTAGAATGATTCAATCAAATACAGATTGCTTGTGTATAGTGGCAGTAATCTAAGATATATATGTGCAAAATTTGAGTTACTGAGTTTAAAAAACAAATAGGCAAAATGTTAAATTTACCAATTTCGGGCCCATAGAATCATTCAATCAAATACAGATTCCTCGTGCATAGTGGCAGTACCCTAAGATACGTCTATGCAAAATTAGAGAAAAGGTTGCTGAACGGTTTCTGAGATATGGCAGCTAACGGCACATGGTGCACGGCGGACGCAGAGTGATTTCATAAGTCCAAAGGACTAATACGCACAATACTTGTCTAAAATAGGAGAAATGCATCATTTTAATACTTGTTATACCTTGGTGAACATTGACTGTGTTTACTAAATGAATGAATCAAGAGTATTTGATCATAAAGTTTTTAATAATAATAATAAACATTGTTTATTCACGATAAAAGTTTATTTAATAATTGTACCAACGTTAAGCAGCTTACACAATCATATTCATCACTATGTCCTCTTAAGATTACATTCATGTATTCTACTGGACAAGACATCCACCTAAATGATACTTCTATATAAACGGCCACAGTCCATCTTGATATATAAATGACACACGAAAATACATTATACAGGTTATAATCTTAGGATTCCACAAGAGACGTGTACGGATGCGGCAAGTGGAATACTTCTGTGGTGACTTCACATGTAGGAATAACCTATTCCTATGTGGATACCACTCGAATCGCTACAGGGACCGATTCAATTTGCCGCATCCGAATAACAAAACTCATCGGCCTATGTACTTATGTGCCTACTTCTGTTAATTTCCACTGAGTTCTATATTCATTACTTTGCCACACGCTGTATCCGTAGAATTCTAGCTTTATTGCGAACAATGAAGTAAATAAAACATAGAGTAAACGACAAGATGACGTTCAAACATTATATTCTACATGTATGTCAAGTATATGCATTCTGAAATATATGTTAATAATTTCAAGTTGTTTTAGGGTACTTGAACGGGAGCATGACTTTCCACCACTGCCACAAGTGTAAGGTTTCTCACTGTTGTGAATCCTTTGTTGTTCTCTAAGGCGACTCCACATTAAAAATGCCTTTCCACAATTCTCACACGTATATGGTGTCTCACCTGTGCGAATCCTTTGATGTTTTGTAAGTTACTTAACACAGTGAATGGCTTTCTACACGTATCTAAAGTGCACAGTTTCTCATTTGTGAGTTCTTTGGTGGTTTTTAAAGTTACTTGAGTGTGTGAATGATTTTCCACACGTATCACAGGTGTATGGTTTCTCACCTGTGTGAATTATTTGATGCCGTTTAAGTGTACACCACAGTGCGAATGACTTTCCACACTTATCACAAGTGTAAGGTTTCTCACCCGTGTGAATTATTTGATGCTGCTTAAGGGTACCCCATTGTGTGAATGACTTTCCACACGTATCACAACTGTACGGTTTTTCGCCTTTGTGAATCCTGTGGTGGTTTTTAAGGGTATTCAAATGTGTGAATGACTTTCCACACAAATCACAAGTGTAAGGCTTCTCACCTGTGTGAATTCTTTGATGCAGCTTAAGGTTACCCAACTGTGTGAATGACTTCCCACACGTATCACAACTGTACGGTTTGTCACCTGTGTGAACCCACTGATGACTTTTAAGGGCATTCAAACGTGTGAATGACTTTCCACACAAATCACAAGTGTACGGTTTCTCACCTGTGTGAATTATTTGATGTTTTTTATGGGTACAAGACAGTGTGAATGACTTTCCACACGTATCACAAGTGTAAGGTTTCTCACCTGTGTGAATTCTTTTATGTTGTCTAAGGGTACAAGATCGTATAAATGACTTTCCACATGTATCACAAGTGTAAGGTTTCTCACATGTGTGAATTGTTTGATGCTGCTTAAAGGTAAATGATCGTTTAAATGACTTTCCACATATATCACAAGTGTATGGTTTCTCACCTGTGTGAATTGTTTGATGCCGCTTAAGGGTGCCCGACTGTATGAATGACTTTCCACACGTATCACAACTGTACGGTTTGTCACCTGTGTGAATCTTGTGGTGGCTTTTAAGGGTATTCAAATGTGTGAATGACTTTCCGCACAAATCACAAGTGTATGGTTTCTCACCTGTGTGAATTATTTGATGCAGCTTAAGGGTACCCGACTGTGTGAATGACTTCCCACACGTATCACAACTGTACGGTTTGTCACCTGTGTGAATCCACTGATGAGTTTTAAGGGTATTCAAATGTGTGAATGACTTTCCACACAAATCACAAGTGTAAGGTTTCTCACCTGTGTGAATTCTTTGATGTTTTTTATGGGTACAAGACAGTGTGAATGACTTTCCACACGTATCACAAGTGTAAGGTTTCTCACCTGTGTGAATTCTTTTATGTTGTGTAAGGGTACAAGATTGTATAAATGACTTTCCACACAAATCACAAGTGTAAGGCTTCTCACCTGTGTGAATTCTTTGATGTTTTTTAAGGGTACAAGACACTGCGAATGACTTTCCACACGTATCACAAGTGTAAGGTTTCTCATCTGTGTGTATTATTTGATGCTGCTTAAAGGTAAATGATCGTTTAAATGACTTTCCACATATATCACAAGTGTATGGTTTCTCACCTGTGTGAATCATTTGATGTTCTTTAAGGTGACTCAACTTTATGAATGCCTTTCCACAATTCTCACAAGTGTATGGTTTCTCACCAGGCTTTAGTTTTGCATTCGACTGTGATTTATTGATTTGTTGATCATTCCTACTGCCGCAATGTTGCTTTTCACCATCAAATTCGCAGCAATCTGCAATTGTCTCTGAGACACCCTGAGAATGTACACCTTTAACCTCTTTCAGTACACCAGCTTCACTCACGACCCAATGTCTCGTCTCTTCACCGTCTCTGCCACATTCATCAGGGTCTATCTTCTCTTGTTTCACTTTGGTCAGTTCATTAACACCATCAGTCCAGGTTGGCAGCTGATCTGTGTCTGGGATTCGCACAATATGTTCTTTTTCACTTGATTCTTCTTTTTCACACGTCACATTTTCCAAACCTCTGTTGACGGGAACATGACTACTACTTCTCTCTCGACTGCACGCACTGACTTCATGTATGGTTTCTGGTTGCTCGTCTTCACACTTTATGCTCTCCACCACTTTGTAGTCATCATAACAATATCTCTGTACATCGGCAGAAAGTCCACAATTTGTAGAAGAAATTCTTTCTTCATTGAAGTCTGAGTCAGTGAGCAGAGAGTCTTCTTGTGTTGCCCCTGAGACCTGTAAGTGGATCTCTGCATTGACGTCATACTTATCTCCGTTGTCCATCTAATCGAATGTCTTGGGAAACTAAAAATAAAACACACATAACATAGAGATAGTAAGGAGGTATAGCAATATACATGATGTTTAGAAAATCTGTTTTCACTTGTGAACAACGTCATTCAGTAATAATTAGGATAGTATTATTGCTAATTATCGAATCAAATTATAGATTAATTACAATTACAACAAATCTATTTTTAACACAATTTCATCCAATCTGTATTAAAACATTGGAAGATGTATATTCATTACATACCGTTTCCAATCTTGCGATGTGTAGAATAAAAAGATGAAATTTGATCTGATCAGTTTTTGTAGTAATCTACAGTGAGATGTCCGACCAGGTGTTGCAATTTTGTGCAGCGTCTCTTTTTCACAAAACACCAATTTATTTGTTATCAATGAATAGATGAAATATTGTCAGTGATTGAAAATTGATCATTATCTTATAAAACAAGTTTTGGATCCGATTTTATAAATATTTTTACAGACAAACCGTCTACACCAAGAATGTTATGACACTGTACCTGTGTTTTGAATTTGTGTTTTCTCTAGTCTTACTGGTGAATAATGACATGAGACACCAGCCTATTCTGTGACTGTGTGTGTCTTTGGCGGCTCTATTTCTGACGCTTGTTTTCTCGAGGTTACTTCCGGGCAATGTCTACAACAGCATGTCATACTTTTCATAGTGGACCGTTATAATAATATTTATTTAAGACAAAAGTCCATATGTATACATAAAATATAAGTAAAATATATATATAGATACAGCTGATTAGATAAACATCATGTCATAAAAATAGTTGGTTAATAAAAAATATATAAAATTTGCAGTAAAATATACAATTGGGTAGTCTAGTATTTAAACATAGGACTTCTAAAATGTATATCAGTTTAAAAATAATTAATACAAAATGGATTTTCAGACTGTTGAAGACAACAGAGAAAGCTAAATATAGACGAACGCATATATTCATTAAAAGATTGAACATAGTTTATAGTGAGTGCACTTCAATATTATGATAAATTGTGCAAAATATTATAAAACTGTTGCTATATGCAACAATAATACCTTTCAAACTCTGTGGTTGTTTAAAAAAAATATTACAGCTTTGTGTTTTTTTTAGTTTACCTAATTTTATTATATATAACAAAACTGTTTATTCCATCACACCACAATTGTTCGAGGTACAAAATGGGCAGATATTTAAAATATTTACAAAGCAAGGCACGTGACAATGGAGACTGGTGCAATTTATGTGGAGGATTATTCCGAATAAAAAAAAACATAATGCATGTTTATTGATCTGTTCTCAGCAAACATAACATAATTGGCCCAATAATGGCAATATACTACCAAGTACAGTTAACAGGACGGCCAGTTTTGAGCCAATAGAATGTACATACCAGAATTAAATTTACCTTGCTGGTGTAATACTAACCCAACACAAGCCAGTAAATAGCATCCAGTGCCTTCTATGGAATGCACTTTTGTCTGTATCGACCCAGCACCAGCCAGTACAGGGCCACTACTGTTCCAGTATCGGTGTATGGGGCCAGTATTGGGTCAGTACAGCATGCTACTACTGGCCCAATTTACAGCATCTGTGCAAGGTGGTATTAGATGAATACCGTTTTTATTATATTGGGCCAGTACGCGACTGTACGTTGTTAGTTATTGGACCAGTACAAGCCCATTACACCTGAGAGAAAGAGAGATGAGGGGGGGAGAGATTGAGATTCTTAATTCTTAAAACAATTTTGTCTTTCTTAATAGGAAAAATATCCCAGATTATTTCAAGAACCATGTTTCTAAAGCAGGAAAATGCAATAATGAGATCCAGAAGGAACAGTGGTACCTCAACATTTCAATGACATGGAAAATAACCTCCCAATTAACAATACTTATGACATTCAAGTAAATGATCGTGTAAATTACTTTCCATATATATCACAACTGTATGGTTTGTCACCTTTGTGAGTCCTGTGATAGTTTTCAAGGGTATTCAACTGTGTGAATGACTTACTAATTGCAAACAAAGCCGCTTTTGTATTAGACACAAAATTCCTAAAATATTTAAAGAGAACTATTTACCCACAATTGTACTTGATAAAATAAACAGCCACTCATACCCAGGATTCATAAATTATGCACGTACACATAATTAGCAATTATGAAACAACATGTAGTATTTCAAATTGTTATATATGTATGTCAAACAATACAATAACTTTATTGTCTGTTGGGTTACAGAAAATGTTCTTTACGCTTGTTCATATAAAATCTTATGTATCCAAGGTTAAGATAAGTACTAAGAGTGAGGTTATCACATAACATTCATATCACAATCACAATAGGATATAGTGATAGATCATATGCACATAGATAAGTAAACCATAATAGATAAGTAAATAAGTAAACAGGTAAACCAGAGGAGGAGAATGTCTATCATACAAGTAGTAGTGTAAACAATCAGGCTAATACATGGGGTTAGAGTAAATACATTATAAAATGGTAAGCATACTATCACAGATTGTAATTATTCAATTAAACATATATATATATATATATATACTGCAAGAGATTATTATGAAGTCATAATCATGCCTAGAATTGCTAAGATTAATTTACCCATGCAGTCTTTTATCATGAGCATTCAGTCCTTAAGTTAAATAATAATCCAAATAAAAGAAGAATGGCGTTACCAGGACTAGGCATCAGCACCGCCATTACAAGTTAAAAACAGACCTGTACAACATAAAATGTTTGAACAAAACATTATAATATCAACTATAAAGAAATGTAATGTATGTATATATCATGTATTATGTATCGCATGTATCATGTTACTTAGCCGAGCATCGGAACCGTGTGTGCCAGTAATAAATGTGCGAGCACTAAACGCACATGCGCCTACTGTCCTATTTATTACACCTGTTCTTTCGGTTAGTATTAATTAACTGGTTGTGGTAAAGTTAGTTTGAAATACGATTAGTAGTGTTATCTGTTAAGTGTTAACTGTTGATATGGAGTTGTTTACTTATTTATTATTAGTAACCATTCTTTTGTATTTTAAACCATGAATTTTCTTTACTTTTCCCCTTAGGTTTCATTTTAATGTTGATTTACTATTGCTTACAAACCAGTATTAGTTAAAAAATATCTTTACATAATTTGTTATGGTGACCTGAACGTCAGAGATCTCTTAGGTTTTACTACAGGTCTCCTTAGGCTTAGCCTTAGGTTTAGATCAATCAACATAAAAAAGGGCGATATAACAGTGCTTTCGAGAAGTCCAAAACAAAAAGTAGAACTTACTCATTTAACGTCACACATGTAACTACATTTGCTATATGTAAGTAATAAAGCTTTAAAGTGTACCAAGACTGTGAGGACTTTGCAGTAGAACAACTACAAATAGGCCAGAAAGAACTTCGCACAGCAATAATATTGGACATCAACAACCAGTATCGCCATCTTTCGGAGATGCATGTCATCTATGATCGTACAAGCGTATAAGCCAAGCGCCGCGAGGTGGCAGGACAGGCCCCTCACTACGGCCTGAAATATTAAAGCCCTGCCAATGTAACCGGTAGGGGGCTTTACCCCATATTCGGGTAGAGACAATGATTGACTCTCAGGCCAACTATGAAATAACAAATTAAACAACGATACAATTTTATCAGATAATACTAAACTATAACAAGTATACAACACTAAACTTATATTGAAACATGTCACACACAAAATAAACCAACATTACACTTTTTTTCGTAGTTTAGTGCCTTTTAAATTAAAGGCACTAAACTACAACAAGTTTAATGTCGGAGATCTGCCACCTAGTGAATATGCATGTGATTAAAAGTTTTAATCACATGCATATTCACTAGGTGTCAGATGACATGGCTGCGAGCAAGTCGGCATTTAAAAGGCGATTCTGAGCCAGACTATCTTCCTGGCGAAGTCATGCAGCCAGGCGAGAGTCGGTTAAGCGAGACTAGCAAGCGTAGGGGAAGGTGGGGTAAGACGGCCGACGTGACAACAAGAAGAGTATTTGGTTATAACAATATATATATATATGTGTGTGTGTGTGTGTGTGTGTGTGTGTGTGTGTGTGTGTGTGTATATGTATACATATAATTATATTTGACAACATCATATATATGTATATATATATACAGGAGTCCCTCTCTTCAGCGGACCCTCTGACGAGGGGACACCTGCTATGTCGTGACAGTTTGTCAATGTACTGACCGTTCTGCCATGTTAATGTCCCTCTGATGAGGGGACACCTCGTGTACGCTGACATCGGACAGGATATTTTGGTTATATGTCCCTCCTAAGACGGACAGTATTCTAAGACGGAGTATTTGGTATATACCGTATATATATATATATCAATATATATATATATATATATATACGGTATATGATATTGTTGAATGTGTCAAACAATTGAAGCTGAGTAATTAGACCGGTGATGAGGGTTTAAATTCTGATCATGTCCACAACACAACGACAGTTTGATCACTAATATTGATGATAGAAAATGACTTTAACCTCAATGCAAACCAGAGAAAAGTGGGAGAATGTTACTAGCACAACCAATGTTAATAAGCCTTATCATACATTTCTTAGTGAATTTATAACAAAAATTGACAAACACTGCCCCGTCAAAAAATTAACATAAAACATGTAAATTCTGAAAAACCTTGGTTCACAACACGCTTCAAAAATGCTTGTCACAAGAAAAACTAATTGAATAGGAGATTTCTGAAAAATATATCAAGTGAAGCGGAACACTGTTACAAAAAATATATTAATAAGTTAACCACAATTCTAAGAAATGTAGAAAAAACAAAGTAGTAAAGAAATATGGAATATATTGAACACAATAATAAATAAACAACGGAGTGAATCTACTTACCCTGATTGTTTTGAAACGGATGGTACACAATTTACTAATAAGAATGCCATAGCAAATGGGTTCAATATCTTCTCCGCAAATATTGGTCAAGAATTAGCTCCAAAAATTGATCCACCATTAAATGGCGCCTCAATCATAATTATTTCGAGAACAGAATTACGAATATTAATGGCATAAGCATGAATATTGTTAAGAGAACCATACAAATTATTACTAAACCACTGACAGCAATATTTAACATGTCCTTTGAAAGTGGAATTTTTTCTTCCAGCATGAAATTATCAAAAAATATCCCCATATTAAAAAAATGGGCCAAGAGCTGACTAAATGAGTGATAAGTCGAAAAAAATTGTAACATTGTTTTCTTACATTCTTTTAAAGGACTAAAGGTTGGGTAGGGTGCTTTAAAGGTTTCAAAAATTATGACTGCTACACAAAATTTCGAAGTTATGGAGCATTGAACTTGGTAGGGGTCAAAAAGTGAAAATGAAAAAAACGGCTGTTGAAGTTTTATATTATATATGCAAATGGATTGCATGGGAATATTACATGCATGACATTCAAATGTGGCACACAGTATGTATGTTATGTTGCAATGATACACTGGAAGTACAAATGTGCTGCTCCTCAAGTGCCGCCAGATCCAGTGCCGCCCAGCCGACCCAGCCGTAATAGCAGAAGTTTCAATATCTTAAAGACTTTATTATGTAAACTTGAACTGTGTTGTCACAGCGTGTGTAGACTGAATTGTGTTCCTACATACTACGGAGATTTGAACTGTGTTCTCAGACTAGGAAGATTTGAACTGTGTTCACACTGACTATGTAAACTTGAACTACGTTCACACACATTGTGAGACATTGAACTGTGTTCACACAGCTGATTATTTTGTGACATTGCTTTAAAAATAGATTTTATAATAAGATATTATTCGAAATTAGTAATCAAGCTGTTACATTAAGCTTGTGAGTTCTGTTGACAGTTAAACCTGTTCAACCTAATTCTATTTGAGTATATACATTATAATAATCATGGATATGTCTTATTCAAAGGTAGAAAGGGGTGTAGTATCCTCTACATTTTGTAGTGACACTGATTACGGTAGTGACACCTAGCGGACAAGAAAGGTAGCCATATACGTGTCTTAACAGTCACGAGGTCTTGATGATTATGCAGCCATATCATACTTTGTAAGTAATAAATGCGTCGTTAAATACTACAGGTACCACGGGAAATTCGGCGTCGAGTCTCGATGCTGCACTGGGAAACCCTAACAGCGATACCGTGCGAACCTTACAAAGGCTCGACATATTTAGGCGGGAAACGAAAGGGGCGGTCAGTAATCGGCGTCGTATCTGGCTCGCCTAAAGAACAAACGAAACGACTCCTCTTCACGGCCGGATATTTGATAGATTGCGGTTCAGCGGTCTCCGTTCTACCGCCGACCCGGGAAGAAAAATGTAATCCCAAACACACTGAACATATCCTGTCGTCCGCGAACGGGCAACGCATCCGGACATTCGGCCGGCGCAAGTCTACCTTCACACTTATGGACCGAACATGATTTCATGACATAATTGTCGCAGACGTGATCCATCCCATTTTGGGAATGGATTCCTTCCAAGAGGGAGACGGAAAACGCTTCATGATAGACCCGTTCAAACGATGTCTAATCGACTGCGTTACCTTGGACGAGCGTTCAGTGGAAACGGCGTGCTCATCTGTCTATTCTGTGACTCCTACAGCTGATCGTTGTGCAGAATTCAAAGATGACGAATATGCTCGTCCGTGGAGGGATTATCCTGAAGTCACCGACCCCAGTATGAGCAAAGTAGTTACCATGACTACGCCTCTGCCCATTACGACGAAGGGTTCACCGGTATACACGCCATGTCGGAAGCTTCATGGCGAGAAGAAGGTTCAAGTCGAGAAACAACTCCGACAGTGGAAGAGAGAGTGGGTCATTGAGCAATGCGAATCTAGTTACTATCTCCGATACATACATTAAAGAAAGCAGATGGCTCGTGGCGTGTATGCGGAGATTTTCAGCGTCTAAACAACATGACAAAACACGACAGATATCCGCTTCCGGCATTGACGAGTTTCAACGTTCGGTTGGCTGTTTGCACGGTGTTTAGCAAGGTCGAACTTCGACAGGCCTTCCAACAAGTATGCGTTCACGAAGCATCACAGGACAAAACGGCCATCATCACGACACTTAGCCTCTTCAAGTTCCTCCGAATGCCATGCGGTATGAAGAACGCGGAGCAGTGTTTCCAGCGGAACGTCCACCAACTTCTCAGAGATCTGCCGTTCGCGATTTTTTTTGTACACGGACGATGTGGTCGTCGGTAGCGAGGATCGCGTCAAAGACTTGCGCAATCTCTTCCAGAGGCTCAAAGAAATGGGAAGTGGAAGCCACCAGAAGATTCCCAGTACCTAAAACGCCAAAATACCTCGAACGCTTCCTGGGTATTTGTGCGTTTTTTCACAGATTTGTTCGACATGCGTCTGGGAAGATGGCGCCTCTTACACAACTCAAGAACATTTCCAGACAAAAGGAATTTGACGAAGCTTGGCTTCCGGTACACGATCATGGATTTGCGGCTACCAAAGAAGCGATCGCAATCGCAACCCTTCTGGTACATCCACTTACAGAAATTTGGTGTGTCTAATGTCGCGGTTGGGGCCTGGTACAATTCCAACGGGCAATGTGGAAGCCGTTAAGCTTCTGGAGTAAGCAGCTGAACAAAGCACAACGCAACTACTCGGCTACCTACATAGAAATACTCGCGGTGTCCTATGCAGTAGGCAAATTCCGCTCATATCTAGAAGGGCAGCCGATCATCGTTAGGACGGACCACCAGCCTCTCGTTGGTGTCTTCCCCAAAAAGGCAGATATGGCTCTTCCAGCAGTCGAAAGAGCCGATATTTTCGAACGGCTCTTCCTTTTCTGGGTTACATGACGAATTCCTTCCAGAGGACTCGTTTCTTGAGGAAGCAGTGAACGACGAGGTTCTGGTTGATTACATGTTTATATTACAACTACAGCGAGACGTACTGAGCAGGCAACTCCGGGCGCCGGTGTTTGTTCCTGCGACTTTCCCACTGCAGCAACTACAGTAGCCAGTCCTAAAGAGCCACACCACGAACTGACAGTGGCGAATTGCACTTCGAGTACAGCCATCGAAGCTGATGATTACGCCACGTCAGTCTTGGCATGTAAGGCCATTTTTATACCGGACCCGTCAACCGCTGTCACCGTGCTGACGCTGAGAGAGGTTCGCGCTGCCCAGGAGAACGACATGGCATTACAGCATTGGATCAAGCATCACAGCACCTCGTTTTCAAGGTTCAAGCCAGGCTTGATTGAGTGTGCGGAAAACACACAGGTTTGGGCATACACCAGTGTCACACCGGCGTGCGTCCTAGCTCCAACGGCTTTGCAACGTGTCGTGTTCGACAGTCTCCACGGCTTGCACATCCAGGAATAAAGGCCGGCTTGGCGCTCATCAAACGTTCATATTGGTGGCAAGGCATGGGGAAAGATGTCACTAAATGGACCAAACCATGCGAGGCATGTCAGAAAGCGAAAGTCCAAGTGCATACGAAAACGCCGTTTGAACGGTTATCAGCATCGACCAGGCGATTCAGTCATATCCACGTCGATCTCGTAGGCCCACCAAATACAGCGTGTGAAGGGAAGAACACCTTGCTCACTGTGATCGACAGATGGACGGCCTGGCCGGACGCGTTTCCAATGACAATGCACGGAGAGGCGGCGAACGCAAAAGCTTGTGCTAAAGTGTTGGTACGTCAATGGATCGTCAGATGGGGCGTCCCCGACATCATTACGTCAGACCGGGAATCGCAGTTCGTCTCTGATTTGTGGCGGGAGGTTTGCCGTTTGATGGGAATTACAGATCAACGTGCAGTTGCACCATTGAGTGTAAAGACTCCGCCTCCACTGCAAACATTGTGGAATATTGGAAGCTCTTTAAATAACTTGTTTAAAAACTATAAAATAATCTCTGAGCTGGGCAAATGAAGCAAGGAATATCAATGTGCCGTGTTCCTGCACTGCGTAGGTACAGTGGGTATTAAAATCTACAAGTCTCTTGAGTTTAAACCAGCTGGCCGGAATAACCACCCACCCGCAGAAGACAAGGAGGATCTGGAAACAATCATCAACAAATTTGATGAATACATCATTGGGTAGATCAAAGAGACATATCAATGATATGTTTTTAACCAACGAGTGCAGAAACCGGGTGAAAGCGTCGAAGCGTATATCACAGCAGTGTAAGAGTTATCACAATTCTGCAACTTCTGCGATTGCCTCAGGGAATCGCTGATCAGGGACCGTCTAGAGATCGGGATAACTGACAGCAATACTAGAAAGCTACTCCTTCAAAGAAGGAAGCTCAAGCTGACAGATGCAGTTGACATATGCAAGGGGCATAGGCCATTCAGCACCAACTTGCTTCAATGGGCACAACTGCTGCAGTATACGTCACAAAGGAGCGTAAACTGAAGACAAATAATTGCCTTAAAACGACCAAGGAAAGGGTATGCCTCTTCTGAAATGCAAGTTTTGTGGCAAGAAGCGCATACGTAAGGAAGAATGTCCTGCTTCGGACAGAACGTGCTCTAAATGCAAGGGGAAAACCATTAAGGCTATCACACCTAAACGTGTTCCGATTGGCCTGAAACACAAACTGAGAGAAAAACTTGAGAACATGGTGAACACTGGAGTCATAGCTGACGTTGATGAACCTACAGACTGGGTGTCACAGATGACCATCAGCATGAAGAAGAACAACGACACCAAAGTCTGCCTGGACCCTCAAGCACTCAACAGAGCGCTGAAGCAAGATGTCTATCCACTGCCTGTGATCGACGATGTCCTGCCAGATCTTGCCAATGCAAAGTTATTCACAAAGGTAGATCTACAAAGTGTGTACTGGCACTGTGTACTGGACGAAGAGAGCAGTACTCTCACAACCTTTGTAACGCTGTTTGGTCCGTACAAATGGTTACGACTACCATTTGGCTTAAACCAGCTCTGAGATCTTCCAGAAACGGCTCAACATGGCGCTTGAAGGACTGGAAGGTGTTATATGTGTCGCAGATGACATCATAGTCTATGGTGCTGGCGAGAACGTGTAGCAAGCCACTGAAGATCATGACAAGAAACTGAGAGCTTTGCTTCAAAGATGTCGAGAGAAAGGCATACGTCTCAACAGAAAGAAATGCCAGTTTCGTACTAACGACATTCTGTTTCTGAGACACAGAGTAACAAGTGAAGGACTCAAACTGATGACAAAAGGTTGAAGCCATCACCAATTTGGAGAATCCCAATGACCAGGCACGATGCTGAATGGAAATTGACTGAAGTACAGGAAGAGTCCATTTACGAAATCAAGACATTGGTTACAGAAGCACCAGTCGTAGCTTTCTATGATCCACTGAAAGAGCTGGTCATCGAATGTGATGCAAGCCAAAGTGGACTGGGTACAGTGTTAATGCAACAAGGACGACCCGTTGCACAGGCAAGCCGTGCATTAACACCTACAGATAGAAAAGGAGATGCTCGCCGTTGTCTTTTCCCTGGAGATGTTCCATCAATATGTCATCGCCCGAAAGACAATTGTGTAATCTGATCACAAGCCATTAGAATCGATTGTGAAGAAGCCAATGCATCGATCACCTAGACGACTCCAGGGCGTGCTCCTGAAGATCCACGGATATGATGTGTACCGAAAGGGAAAGGAGATGTAAATATCTGACATGTTGTGTCGTGCTTATGTGCCTCACCATGAAGCGTCCAATGACTTCAAACAAGTCAACATGGTGCAGCATCTGCCTGTCCGTCCAGAACGTCTCCAACAGCTGAAACTACACATAGAGAATGATGAAGCACTGCAACTGCTGAAGACAGTGTAGCCCAATATGTAGGTTTACAGCTGGCTGTCCAACTCAGCAACACCAGTGATCAGGGCAAAGTTCACTATCCAGTTATAAATAGAAATGAGTGGCTGCAGGAGGCAGCAGTAGATAAATAGCAGGACCATTTTGCATTTGGGGGGTTCTGAGGTGCCCTTAGAATGATTCAATCAAATACAGATTGCTTGTGTATAGTGGCAGTAATCTAAGATATATGTGTGCAAAATTAGAGACAGTTACTGAGTTTTTAAAAAAATAGGCAAAATGTGAAATTTACCAATTTCGGGCCCTTAGAATCATTCAATCAAATACAGATTCCTCGTGCATAGTGGCAGTACCCTAAGATACGTCTATGCAAAATTAGAGAAAAGGTTGCTGAACGGTTTCTGAGATATGGCAGCTAACGGCACATGGTGCACAGCGGACGCAGAGTGATGACATAAGTCCATTGGACCTTCGGCCGAAAGGACCAATATGCACAATACTTGTCTAAAATAGGAGAAATGCATAATTTTAAAACTTGTTATACTTTGGTGAACATTGACTGTGTTTACTAAATGAATGAATCAAGAGTATTTGATCCTAAAGGTTATTTAATAATTGTACCAACGTTAAGCAGCTTACACAATCATATTCATCAATGTCCTCTTAAGATGACATTCATGTATTCTACTGGACAAGACATCCACCTAAATGATACTTCTATATAAACGGCCACAGTCCATCTTGATATATAAATGACACACGAAAATACATTATACAGGTTATAACCTTAGGATTCCACAAGAGACGTGTACGGATGCGGCAAGTGGAATATACCTATGTGGTGACTTCAGATGTAGGAATATCCTATTCCTATGCGGATACCACTCCAATCGCTACAAGGACCGTTTCAATTTGCCGCATCCGCATAACAAAACTCATCGGCCTATGTACTTATGTAACTATTTCTGATAATTTCCACCGAGCACTATATTCATTACTTTGCCACGTGCTGTTTCCGTAGATATGGAATCCTAGTTTTATTGCCAACAATGAAGTAAATAAAACAGAGTAAACGACAAGATGACGTTCAAACATTATATTCTACATGTATGTCAAGTATATGCATTCTGAAATATATGTAAATAATTTCAAGTTGTTTTAGGCTACTTGAATGGGAGCATGACTTTCCACCACTGCCACAAGTGTAAGGTTTCTCACTGTTGTGAATCCTTTGATGTTCTCTAAGGCGACTCCACATTAAAAAATGCCATTCCACAATTCTCACACGTATATGGTGTCTCACCTGTGTGAATCCTTTGATGTTTTGTAAGTGTACTTAACACAGTGAATGGCTTTCTACACGTATCTAAAGTGCATAGTTTCTCATGTGTGAGTTCTTTGGTGGTTTTTAAAGTTACTTGAGTGTGTGAATGATTTTCCACACGTATCACAGGTGTATGGTTTCTCACCTGTGTGAATTATTTGATGCCGTTTAAGGGTACACCACAGTGCGAATGACTTTCCACACATATCACAAGTGTAAGGTTTCTCACCCGTGTGAATTATTTGATGCTGCTTAAGGGTACCCAACTGTGTGAATGACTTTCCACACGTATCACAACTGTACGGTTTTTCGCCTTTGTGAATCCTGTGGTGGTTTTTAAGGGTATTCAAATGTGTGAATGACTTTCCACACAAATCACAAGTGTAAGGTTTCTCACCTGTGTGAATTCTTTTATGTTTTTTATGGGTACAAGACAGTGCGAATGACTTTCCACATGTATCACAAGTATAAGGTTTCTCACCTGTGTGTATTATTTGATGCTGCTTAAAGGTAAATGATCGTGTAAATGACTTTCCACATATATCACAAGTGTATGGTTTCTCACCTGTGTGAATCATTTGATGTTCTTTAAGGCGACTCAACTTTATGAATGCCTTTCCACAATTCTCACAAGTGCAGGGTTTTTCACCTGTGTAAGTTGTTTCATGGTTTTTATGCGAAATCGCCTGTATGAATGGCTTCACATTTATATCACAAGTGTACGGTTTCTCACTTCTGTGAATCCTTTCATGCAATTTTAGGATAATGGACTTTGTGAATGACTTTCCACATGTATCACAAGTGTACGGTTTCTCACCAGGCTTTAGTTTTGCATTCGACTGTGATCTGTTGATTTGTTGATCATTCCTACTGCCGTAATGTTGCTTTTCACCATCAAATTCGCAGCAATCTGCAATTGTCTCTGAGACACCCTGAGAATGTACACCTTTAACCTCTTCCAGTACACCAGCCTCACTCACGACCCAATGTCTCGTCTCTTCACCATCTCTGCCACATTCATCAGGGTCTATCTTCTCTTGTTTCACTTTGGTCAGTTCGTTAACACCATCAGTCCAGGTTGGCAGCTGATCTGTGTCTGGGATTCGCACAATATGTTCTTTTTCACTTGATTCTTCTTTTTCACACGTCACATTTTCCAAACCTCTGTTGACGGGAACATGACTACTACGTCTCTCTCGACTGCACGCACTGTCTTCATGTATGGTTTCTGGTTGCTCGTCTTCACACTTTATGCTCTCCACCACTTTGTAGTCATCATAACAATATCTCTGTACATCGGCAGAAAGTCCACAATTTGTAGAAGAAATTCTTTCTTCATTGAAGACTGAGTCAGTGAGCAGAGAGTCTTCTTGTGTTGCCCCTGAGACCTGTAAGTGGATCTCCGTATTGACGTTATGCTTATCTCCGTTGTCCATCTAATCGAACGTCTTGGGAAACTAAAAATAAAACACACATAACATAGAGATAGTAAGGAGGTATAGCAATATACATGATGTTTAGAAAATCTGTTTTCACTTGTGAACAACGTCATTCAGTAATAATTAGGATTGTATTATTGCTAATTATCAAATCAAATTAGATATTAATTACAATTACAACAAATCTATTTTTAATACCATTTCATCCAATCTGTATTAAAACATTGGAAGATGTATATTTATTACATACCGTTTCCAATCTTGCGATGTGTAGAATAATAAGATGAAATTTGATCTGATCAGTTTTTGTAGTAAGTTACAGTGAGATGTCCGACCAGGTGTTGCAATTTTGTGCAGCGTCACTTTTTCACAAAACACCAATTTATTTGTTATCAATGAATAGATGAAATATTGTCAGTGATTGAAAATTGATCATTATCTTATAAAACAAGTTTTGGATCCGATTTTATAAATATTTTTACAGACAAACCGTCTACACCCAGAATGTTATGACACTGTACCTGTGTTTTGAATCTGTGTTTTCTCTAGTCTTACTGGTGAATAATGACATGAGACACCAGCCTATTCTGTGACTGTGTGTGTCTTTTGCGGCTCTATCTCTGTCGCTTGTTTTCTCGAGGTTACTTCCGGGCAATGTCTACAACAGCATGTCATAATACTTTTCATAGTGGACCGTTATAATAATATTTATTTAAGACAAAAGTCCATATATATATACATAAAATATAAGTAAAAAATATACATAGATACAGCTGAATAGATAAACATCATGGCATAAAAATAGTTGGTTAATAAATTTTTTAATTTGCAGTAAAATATACAATTGGGTAGTCTAGTATTTAAACATAGGACTTCTAAAATGTATATCAGTTTTAAAATAATTAATACAAAGTGGGTTTTCAGACTGTTGAAGACAACAGAGAAAGCTAAATATAGACAAACGCATATATTCATTAAAAGATTGAACATAGTTTATAGTGAGTGCACTTCAACATTATGAAAAATTTTGCAAACTATTATGAAACTGTTGCTATATGCAACAATAATACCTTTCAAACTCTGTGGTTGTTTAAAAAAAATATTACAGCTTTGTTTTTTTTTTAGTTTACCTAATTTTATTATATAATTAACAAAACTGTTTATTCCATCACACCACAATTGTTCGAGGTACAAAATGGGCAGATATTAAAAATATTTATAAAGCAGGGCACGTGACAATAGAGACTGGTGCAATTTATGTGGATTATTCCGAATTAAAAAAACCATAATGCACGTTTATTGATCTGTTCTCAGCAAACATAACATAATTGGCCCAATAATGGCAATATACTGTCAAGTACAGTTAACAGGACGGCCGGTTTTGAGCCAATAGAATGTACATACCAGAATTAAATTTACCTTCCTCGTCTAATACTAACCCAACACAAGCCAGTAAATAGCATCCAGTGCCTTCTATGGAATGCACTTTTGTCTGTATCGACCCAGCACCAGCCAGTATAGGGCCACTACTGTTCCAGTATCAGTGTATGGGGCCAGTATTGGGTCAGTACAGCATGCTACTACTGGCCCAATTTACAGCATCTGTGCAAGGTGGTATTAGACGAATACTATTTTTATTATATTGGGCCAGTACGTGACTGTACGTTGTTAGTTATTGGACCAGTACAAGCCCATTACACTTGAGAGAAAGAGAGATGAGGGGGGAGAGATTGAGATTCTTAATTCTTAAAACAATTTTGTCTTTCTTAATAGGAAAAATATCCCAGATTATTTCAAGAACGTGTTTCTAACAATTATTTCAAGAACCATGTTTCTAAAGCAGGAAATTGCAATAATGAGATCCAGAAGGAACAGTGGCACCTCAACACTTCAATGACATGGAAAATAACCTCCCAATTAACAATACTTATGACATTCAAGTAAATGATCGTGTAAATTACTTTCCATATATATCACAACTGTACGGTTTGTCACCTTTGTGAGTCCTGTGATAGTTTTCAATGGTATTCAACTGTGTGAATGACTTACTAATTGCAAACAAAGCCGCTTTTGTATTAGACACAAAATTCCTAAAATATTTAAACAGAACTATTTACCCACAATTGTACTTGATAAAATAAACAGCCACTCGTCCCCAGGATTCATAAATTAAGCACGTATACATAATTAGCAATTATGAAACAACATGTAGTATTTCAAATTGTTATATATGTATGTCAAACAATACAATACAATAACTTTATTGTCTGTTGGGTTACAGAAAATGTTCTTTAGGCTTGTTCATATAAAATCTTATGTATCCAAGGTTAAGATAAGTACTAAGAGTGAGGTTATCACATAACATTCATATCACAATCACAATAGGATATAGTGATATATCGTATACACATAGATAAGTAATCCACAATAGATAAGTAAATAAGTAAACAGGTAAACCAGAGGAGGAGAATGTCTATCATACAAGTAGTACTGTAAACAATCAGGCTAATACATGGGGTCAGAGTAAATACATTATAAAATGGTAAGCATACTATCACAGATTGTAATTATTCAATTAAACACATATATATTACAAGAGATTATTATGAAGTCATAATCATGCCTAGAATTGCTAAGATTAATTTACACATGCAGTTTTTTATCATGAGCATTCAGTATTAAGTTAAATAATAATCCAAATAAAAGAAGAATGGCGTTACCAGGACTAGGCATCAGCACCGCCATTACAGGTTTCATTTTAATGTTGATTTACTATTGCTTACAAACCAGTAATAGTTAAAAATATCTTTACATAATTTGTTATGGTGACCTGAACGTCAGAGATCTCTTAGGTTTTACTACAGGTCTCCTTAGGCTTAGGCATAGATCAATCAACATAAAAAAGGGCGATATAACAGTGCTTTCGAGAAGTCCAAAACAAAACGTAGAACTTACTCATTTAACGTCACAAATGTAACTACATTTGCTATATGTAAGTAATAAAGCTTTAAAGTGTACCAAGATTGTGAGGAATTTGCAGTAGAACAACTACAAATAGGCCAGAAAGAACTTCGCAAAGCAATAATATTGGACATCAACAACCAGTATCGCCATCTTTCGGAGATGCATGTCATCTATGATCGTGCAAGCGTATAAGCCAAGCGCCGTCAGGTGGCAGTACAGGCACCTCACTACGGCCTGGAATATTAAATCCCTGCCAATGTAACCGGTAGGGGGCTTTACCCCAGATTCGGGTAGAGACAATGATTGACTCTCAGGCCAACTATGAAATAACAAATTAAACAACGATACAATTTTATCAGATAATACTATACTATAACAAGTATACAACACTAAACTTATATTGAAACATGTCACACAAAATAAACCAACATTACTTTTTTTCGTAGTTTAGTGCCTTTTAAATTAAAGGCACTAAACTACAACAACAAGTTTAATGTCGGAGATCTGCCACCTAGTGAATATGCATGTGATTAAAACTTTTAATCACATGCATATTCACTAGGTGTCAGATGACATGGCTGTGAGCAAGTCGGCATTCAAAAGGCGATTCTGAGCCAGACTATCTTCCTGGCGAAGTCATGCAGCCAGGCGAGAGTCGGTTAAGCGAGACTAGCAAGCGTAGGGGAAGGTGGGGTAAGACGGACGACCCGTTGCACAGGCAAGCCGTGCATTAACACCTACAGAAACAAGATATGCACAGATAGAAAAGGAGATGCTCGCCATTGTCTTTTCCCTGGAGATGTTCCATCAATATGTCTTTGCCCGAAAGATAATTGTGTAATCTGATCACAAGCCACTAGAATCGATTGTGAAGAAGCCAATGCATCGATCACCTAGACAACGCCAAGGCATGCTCCTGAAGATCCACGGATATGATGTGGAAGTCTTGTACCGAAAGGGAAAGGAGATGTACATATCTGACATGTTGTGTGGTGCTTATCTGCCTCATCATGAAGCGTCCAATGACTTCAAACAAGTCAACATGGTGCAGCATCTGCCTGTCCATCCAGAACGTCTCCAACAGCTGAAGCTACACATAGAGAACGATGAAGCACTGCAACTGCTGAAGACAGTGCAGCCCAAAACGGAGGTTTACAGCTGGCTGTCCAACTCAGCAACACCAGTGATCAGGGCAAAGTCCACTATCCAGTTATAAATAGAAATCAGTGGCTGCAGGAGGCAGCAGTAGATAAATAGCAGGACCATTTTGCATTTGGGGGGTTCTGAGGTGCCCTTAGAATGATTCAATCAAATACAGATTGCTTGTGTATAGTGGCAGTAACCTAAGATATATATATGCAAAATTACATAAAAAGTTACTGGAGTTTTTTTTAAATAGGCAAAATGTGAAAATTTACCAATTTCGGGATACCTTCAGGCCCTTAAAATGATTCAATAAAATTCAGATTGCTTGTGTATTATGGCAGTAATCTAAGATATATCTATGCAAAATTAGAGACAAAATTACTGAGTTTTTCAAAAAATAGGCAAAATGTGAAATTTATCAATTTCGGGTCCTTAGAATGATTCAATCAAAAACAGGTTCCTCATGCATAGTGGCAGTACCCTAAGATACATCTATGCAAAATTAGAGAAAAGGGTTGCTGAACGGTTTCTGAGATATGGCAGCTAACGGCACATGGTGCACTGCGGACACAGAGTGATGGCATAAGTCCATTGCACCTTCAGCCCAAAGGACTAATAGTATGCACAATACTTGTCTAAAATAGGAGAAATGCATCATTTTAATACTTGTTATACCTTGGTGAACATTGACTGTGTTTACTAAATGAATGAATCAAGAGTATTTGATGATGAAGTTTATTTAATAATTGTACCAACGTTAAGCAGCTTACACAATCATATTCATCAATATGTCCTCTTAAGATTACATTCATGTATTCTACTGGACAAGACATCCACCTAAATGATACTTCTATATAAACGGCCACAGTCCATCTTGATATATAAATGACACACGAAAATACATTATACAGGTTATAATCTTAGGATTCCACAAGAGACGTATACGGATGCGGCAAGTGGAATATACCTCTGTGGTGACTTCACATGTTGGAATATCCTATTCCTATGCGGATACCACTCGAATCGCTACATGAACCGATTCAATTTGCCCCATCCGCATAACAAAATTCATCGGCCTATGTACTTATGTGCCTATTTCTGTTAATTTCCACCGAGTTCTATATTCATTACTTTGCCACGCGCTGTTTCCGTAGAATCCTAGTTTTATTGCTGACAATTAAGTAAATAAAACATAGAGTAAACGACAAGATGACGTTCAAACATTATATTCTACATGTATGTCAAGTATATGCATTCTGAAATATATGTTAATAATTTCAAGTTGTTTTAGGCTACTTGAATGGGAGCATGACTTTCCACCTGCCACAAGTGTAAGGTTTCTCACTGTTGTGAATCCTTTGATGTTCTCTAAGGTGACTCCACATTAAAAAATGCCTTTCCACAATTCTCACACGTATATGGTGTCTCACCTGTGCGAATCCTTTGATGTTTTGTAAGTGTACTTAACACAGTGAATGGCTTTCTACACGTATCTAAAGTGCACACTTTCTCATGTGTGAGTTCTTTGGTGATTTTTAAAGTTACTTGAGCGTGTGAATGATTTTCCACATGTACCACAGGTGTAAGATTTCTCACCTGTGTGAATTTTTTGATGCCGCTTAAGGGTACCCGACTGTACGAATGACTTTCCACACGTATCACAACTGTACGGTTTGTCACCTTTGTGAATCCTGTGGTGGTTTTTAAGGGTATTCAAATGTGTGAATGACTTTCCACACAAATCACAAGTGTAAGGCTTCTCACCTGTGTGAATTCTTTGATGTTTTTTAAGGGTACAAGACACTGCGAATGACTTTCCACACGTATCACAAGTGTAAGGTTTCTCACCTGTGTGTATTATTTGATGCTGTTTAAAGGTAAATGATCGTATAAATGACCTTCCACACATATCACAGGTGTATGGTTTCTCACCTGTGTGATTCATTAGATGTTCTTTAAGGCGATTCAACTTGATGAATGCCTTTCCACAATTCTGACACGTGTAAGGTTTCTCACCTGTGTGAATTCTTTGATGGCTTTTAAGGGTAGAAGATAGTGCGAATGACTTTCCACACGTATCACAAGTGTATGGCTTCTCACCTGTGTGAATCCTGTAATGGCATTTAAAGATATTCAATTGTCTGAATGACCTTCCACACAAATCACAAGTATAAGGCTTCTCACCTGTGTGAATTCTTTGATGTTTTTTAAGGGTACAAGACAGTGCGAATGACTTTCCACATGTATCACAAGTATAAGGTTTCTCACCTGTGTGTATTATTTGATGCTGCTTAAAAGTAAATAATCGTGTAAATGACTTTCCACATATATCACAAGTGAATGGTTTCTCACCTGTGTGAATCATTTGATGTTCTTTAAGGCGACTCAACTTTATGAATGCCTTTCCACAGTTCTCACATATGTAAGGTTTCTCACCTGTGTAAGTTGTTTTATGGTTTTTATGCGTACTCGTCTGTATGAATGGCTTCACATTTGTATCACATATGTACGATTTCTCACTTCTGTGAATCCTTTCATGCAGTATTAGGCTAATGGACTTTGTGAATGACTTTCCACAATTCTCACAAGTGTACGGTTTCTCACCAGGCTTTAGTTTTGCATTCGACTGTGATTTGTTGATTTGTTGATCATTCCTACTGCCGCAATGTTGCTTTTCACCATCAAATTCGCAGCAATCTGCAATTGTCTCTGAAACACCTTGAGAATGTACACCTTTAACCTCTTTCAGTACACCAGCCTCACTCACGACCCAATGTCTCGTCTCTTCACCATCTCTGCCACATTCATCAGGGTCTATCTTCTCTTGTTTCACTTTGGTCAGTTCGTTAACACCATCAGTCCAGGTTGGCAGCTGATCTGTGTCTGGGATTCGCACAATATGTTCTTTTTCACTTGATTCTTCTTTTTCACACGTCACATTTTCCAAACCTCTGTTGACGGGAACATGACTACTACGTCTCTCTCGCCTGCACGCACTGTCTTCATGTATGGTTTCTGGTTGCTCGTCTTCACACTTTATGCTCTCCACCGCTTTGTAGTCATCATAACAATATCTCTGTACATCGGCAGAAAGTCCACAATTTGTAGAAGAAATTCTTTCTTGATTGAAGTCTGAGTCAGTGAGCAGAGAGTCTTCTTGTGTTGCCCCTGAGACCTGTAAGTGGATCTCCGCATTGACGTCATGCTTATCTCCATTGTCCATCTAATCGAACGTCTTGGGAAACTAAAAATAAAACACACATAACATAGAGATAGTAAGGAGGTATAGCAATATACATGATGTTTAGAAAATCTGTTTTCACTTGTGAACAACGTCATTCAGTAATAATTAGGATGGTATTATTGCTAATTATCAAATCAAATTAGATATTAATTACAATTACAACAAATCTATTTTCAACACCATTTCATCCAATCTGTATTAAAACATTGGAAGATAATATATGTATATTTATTATATACTATTTCCAATCTTGCGATGTGTAAAGTAAAAAGAAGACATTTTATTTGGCTGAAAGAGGTAAACCTGTTGAACTGATAAGTTTTTGTAGTAAGATACAGTGAGATGTCCGACCAGGTGTTGCACCAATTTATTTGTTCTCAATGAATAGATGAAATATTGTCAGTGATTGAAAATTGATAATTATCTTATAAAAAAAGTTTTGGATCCGATTTTATAAATATTTTTACAGACAAACCGTCTACACCCAGAATGTTATGACACTGTACCTGTGTTTTGAATCTGTGTTTTCTCTAGTCTTACTGGTGAATAATGACATGAGACACCAGCCTATTCTGTGACTGTGTGTGTCTTTGGAGGCTCTATCTCTGACACTTGTTTTCTCGAAGTTACTTCCGGGCAATGTCTACAACAGCATGTCATAATATTTTCATAGTGGACCGTTATAATAATATTTATTTAAGACAAAAGTCCATATGTATACATAAAATATAAGTAAAAAATATATATAGATACAGCTGAATAGATAAACATCGTGGAATAAAAATAGTTGGTTAATAAAAAATATATAAAATTTGCATTCAAATATACAATTGGGTAGTCCAGTGTGTAAACGTAGGACTTCTAAAATGTATATCAGTTTTAAAATAATTAATACAAAGTGGGTTGTCAGACTGTTGAAGACGACATAGTAAGCTAAATATAGACAAACGCATATATTCATTAAACGATTGAACATAGTTTATAGTGAGTGCACTTCATAATTTTGACAAATTGTGCAAAATGGAGACTGGTGCAATTTATGTGGATTATTCCGAATTAAAAAAAAACAATGCACGTTTATTGATCTGTTCTCAGCAAACATAACATAATTGGCCCAATAATGACAATATACTGCCAAGTACTGTTAACAGGACAGCCGGTTTTAAGCCAATAGAATGTACATACCATAATTAAATTTACCTTCCTCGTCTAATACTAACCCAACACAAGCCAGTAAATAGCATCCAGTGCCATCTATGGAATGCAGTTGTGTCTGTATCGACCCAGCACCAGCCAGTACAGGGCCACTACTGTTCCAGTATCAGTGTATGGGGCCAGTATTGGGTCAGTACAGCATGCTACTACTGGCCCAATTTACAGCGTCTGAGCATGGTGGTATTAGACGAATACCATTTTTATTATATTGGGCCAGTACGTGACTGTACGTTGTTAGTTATTGGACCAGTACAAGCCCATTACACTTGGAAGAAAGAGAGATGGGGGGGGGGGGGAGAGAGACAGATTGAGATTCTTAAAACAATTTCGTCTTTCTTAATAGGAAAAATATCCCAGATTATTTCAAGAACATGTTTCTAACAATTATTTCAAGAACCATGTTTCTAAAGCAGCAAATGCAATAATGAGATCCAGAAGGAACAGTGGCACCTCAACACTTCAATGACATGGAAAATAACCTCCCAATTAACAATACTTATGACATTCAAGTAAATGATCGTGTAAATGACTTTCCATATATATATATCACAACTGTACGGTTTGTCACCTTTGTGAGTCTTGTGATGGTTTTTTATGGTATTCAACTGCGGGAATGACTTACTAATTCCAAGCAATGCCGCTTTTGTATTAGACAAAAAATTCAACAAATATTTAAAGAGAACTATTTACCCACAATTGTACTTGATAAAATAAACAGCCACTCATACCCAGAATTCATAAATTATGTATACATAATTAGGAATTAGGAAACAACATGTAGTATTTCAAATTGTTATATATGTATGTCAAACAATACAATAACTTTATTGTCTGTTGGGTTACAGAAAATGTTCTTTACGCTTGTTCATATAAAATCTTATGTATCCAAGGTTAAGATAAGTACTAAGAGTGAGGTTATCACATAACATTCATATCACAATCACAATAGGATATAGTGATAGATCGTATACACATAGATAAGTAAACCATAATAGATAAGTAAATAAGTAAACAGGTAAACCAGAGGAGGAGAATGTCTATCATACAAGTAGTACTGTAAACAATCAGGCTAATACATGAGGTTAGAGTAAATACATTATAAAATGGCAAAACATTATAAAATGGTAAGCATACTATCACAGATTGTAATTATTCAATTAAACACTTATATATTGCAAGAGATTATTATGAAGTCATAATCATGCCTAGAATTGCTAAGATTAATTTACACATGCAGTCTTTTATCATGAGCATTCAGTCCTTAAGTTAAATAATAATCCAAATAAAAGAAGAATGGCGTTACCAGGACTAGGCATCAGCACCGCCATTATAAGTTAAAAACAGACCTGTACAACATAAAACGTTTGAACAAAACATTATAATATCAACTATAAAGAATTGTAATGTATGTATATATCATGTATTATGTATCGCATATATCATGTTACGTAATCGAGCATCGGAACCGTGTGTGCCAGTAATAAATGTCCGAGCACTAAACGCACATGTGCCTACTGTCCTATTTATTACAAGTTATTTTGGTTAGTATTAATTAACTGGTTGTAGTAAAGTTAGTTTGAAATATGATTAGTAGTGTTATCTGTTAAGTGTTAGCTGTTGATATGGAGTTGTTTACTTATTTATTATTAGTAACCATTCTTTTGTATTTTAAACCATCAATTTTATTTACTGTGTAATACATAGCTTTCCCCTTAGGCTTCATTTTAATCTTGATTTACTATTGCTTACAAACCAGTATTAGTTAAAACATATCTTTACATAATTTGTTATGGTGACCTGAACGTCAGAGATCTCTTACTACAGGTCTAGACTTAGGCTTAGCGCTTAGATCAATCAAAATCAAGGTAAAATGGGCGATATAACAGAGCTTTCGAGAACCGACTCATTTCTAGTTCTAGTTGTTTCCAGCACTCGGCAACGTTCTATTAACTGACTAGTCTGTATATATTGTGGTTACAGTGATCTTATGAGGTCTCATTCAACTAGTCAGCCTTTTTCAGAACATTATCGCCAAGCCGACCTTTCTATGCTGGCACTGAGGGTGGTCACTGCCAGGGTGCTTGTCGTCCTCAGTGGTTCTTTTACGTCCCAAATTGAGACGGGACCGACATTTACGTGATCTCCGAGTCACGAGGGATACACAGTCCCCAATGTTGAGAGCCAGGTTTTTTAACGTTACAAAGGTAACTACGGTTGCTATATGTAAGTAATAAAGCTTTAAAGTGTACCAAGATTGTGAGGAATTTGCAGTAGAACAATACAAATAGGCCAGAAAGATCTTCGCACAGCAATAATATTGGACATCAACAACCAATATCGCCATCTTTCGGAGATGCATGTCATCTATGATCGTGCAAGCGTATAAGCCAAGCGCCGTCAGGTGGCAGCATAGCCCCCTCACTACGGCCTGGAATATTAAAGCCCTGCCAATGTAACCGTTAGGGGGTTTTACCCCAGATTCGGGTAGAGACAATGATTGGCTCTCAGGCCAACTATGAAATAACAAATTAACCAAGGATACACTTTTATCAGATAATACTATACTAAAACAACTATTCAACACTAAACTTATATTGAAACATGTCACACAAACAATACACCAACATTAAACTTGTTTTGGTAGTTTAGTGCCTTTTAAATTAAAGGCACTAAACTACGACAAAAAGTTTAATGTCGGAGATCTGCCACCTAGTGAATATGCATGTGATTAAAAGTTTTAATCACATGCACATTCACTGGGTGGCAGATCACATGGCTGTGAACAAGTCGGCATTCAAAAGGCGATTCTGAGCCAGACTATCTTCCTGGCGAAGTCATGCAGCCAGGCGAGAGTCGGCTAAGCGAGACTAGCAAGCGGGTAAGACGGCCGACGTGACAGCAAGAAGAGTATTTGGTTATAACAATATATATATATATATATATATATATATCTACATATATATTTGACAACATCATACATAGATATATGTATATATATATATATATATACATATATATATATATGTATCTATACATACACACACATATGCGTGTGTATATACATATGAATATATATATATATATATACGGTATATGATATTGTTGAATGTGTCAAACAATTGAAGCTGGGTAATTCGACCGGTGATGAGGTTTTAAATTCTGATCATGTTCACAACACAACCACAGTTTGATCACTAATATTGATATCATAGAAAATGACTTTAACCTTAATGCAAACCAGTGAAAAGTGGGTGAATGTTATTAGCACATCCAATGTTAATACGGCTTATGATACATTTCGTAGTGCATTTATTAAAAAAATTGACAAACTCTGCCAGGTCAAAACTAAACATAAAACATGTAAATTCTGAAAAACAGGCTTGAACAATGCTTGTCACAAGAAAAACGAATGGAATAGAAGATTTCTGAAAAACAGATCAAATGATGCGGAACACTGTTACAAAAAATATAAAAATAAGTTAACCACAATTCAACAAAATGTAGAAAAAACAAAGTAGTAAAGAAATATGGAATATATTGAATACAATAATAAATAAACAACGGAGTGAATCTTCTTACCCTGATTGTCTTGAAACGGATGATACCAAATTTACTAATAAAAATGACATAGCAAATGGGTTCAATACCTTCTTCGCAAATATTGGTCAAGAATTAGCTCCAAAAATAGATCCACCATTAAGTGGCGCCTCAATTGATGATTGTCTCGAGAACAGAAATACGAATATTAACGGCATAAGCATGAATATTGTTAAGAGAACCATACAAATTATTACTAAACCACTGACAGCAATATTTAACATGTCCTTTGAAAGTGGAATTTTTTTCTCCAGCATGAAATTATCAAAAATTATCCCCATATTTAAAAAACGGGCCAAGACGCCCAGAAGTCCTTTAGACTAATACATCTATATGTGACTCCCAGCTGACCAAATGAGTGATAAGTCGAAACAATTGTAATATTGTTTTCTTACATTCTTGTAACGCACTAAATGTTGGGTATGGTGCTTTACACCGTTTCAAAAATTATGACTTCTAGAAAAAATGGCGAATTTATGGAGCATTGAACTTGGTAGGTGTCAAAAATTGAAAATGAAGAAAATCGCTGTTGAAGTTTTACATATTATATGCAAATGGATTGCATGGAAATATTAAACGCATGACATTCAAATGTGGCACACAGTGTGTATGTTATGTTGCAATGATACACTGGAAGTACAAATGTGCTGCTACAAAGACTTATCAAGTTATGCCAGATTATGTGTAAAACTAAGAGGACAGATTATTTGAGAGCAAAAGGTAGAGTAAAAAAATAAAAAAATACGAAACTAATGCAAGTGGGTAAATGCTTTATAAAACAAATAAATTATCAAGCCTGCAGAATACTGGGATATACTTAATAAAGCAAGTAACAGCTGTGAAAAATGTGAAAATATTTCACTGGATAAGTTTATGAACCACTTTGAAAAACTCTGTGAAAAACCTCAAAAGTGAAACTGCAGCTATAGTGAGATACCTTTTGATACAAGAGAGATTTTCCAGTCAAAAGAACACATAAACAGACCATTCAGACCTCGCAAGATGAGGTACTAATGCAAATCTGTAGAAACCGTACACAAGAGACTGACGCGAGCAATGACCATGGGAGGTATCGCAGCAGACGAGAAACCATCTCAGTGGATGGCTCAATTCTGTCAAGTCAGCGATAGTTGGGACCGAGAAGATTTAGAACGCTGGGCCTTCTCCTTCGGCTGCCGGCATCGCTGCGTATGAGTCTTGAGCTTCCCACACCGCAGCTCTCTGTGGAAGAGCTTCTGCAAAAGGCCTAGTCGCTGTATGTCACGCTACCCCCCATGACGATAGCCACCGTCACAGAAGTTCCTACCGAGCTAGCATCTGCAGTCCACGCGGGAGATCTTGCGGCCGTCAACGCCATTGTGAAAAGGCATACTGGAAAAGGCGATTCAGACAAAAATCCGAAGAAAGGACAAGTTTGTTCGTACTGTAGTATCCTCTAGATTTTGTGACACTGATTACGGTGGTGACACCTAGCAGATAAGAACGGTAGCATTAGACGTGTCTTTACGGTCACGAGTTCTTGATGATTATGCATTCATATCATATTTTGTAAGTAATATATGCGCCGTTAAATACTACATTTTGTCGACGAGGATATTAAGAACATATCGTGCCCATTTGTACCGTGTTTACGTACGCACTGACTGTCCAACGAACATTTTAAAATGCAGTGTGGGCGATAATAAGAGCAATATCGAGCTTGCCATAATTCCCGTGCTTTGACATAACATACCAAGTTTCATCCGGACCAGAGGGGGGAAATGGCTCCATCGATTTGACAACTTCCTAACAGCACTCAACGAAACAAATGACGCTAGGAAGAAAGCACCCCTTTTGTACTATGCCGGAGAGGGGGTATTTGACATTTATGACACTCAGAGAAGACGATGACACTTTTGAAACTGCTAAAACGAAACTGTCCAACCACTTCAAACCTGTAAAATTGACATCTATGGACGTCGTTTCACTGTCGTATCCGACCACAAGCCTCTCGTGAGCATCCTAGAAAATCCAAACCACCTCTACGAATTGAACGATGGGCTCTGAAACTCCAGCAGTATGAATTCAACATTGTCTACCAACCTGGAGAAACCAATCCAGCCGACTACATGTCAGTACATCCCACTTCAGGATGTGCATAACGGAAAGAGAAGCAAAGATGGCGGAATAGTATGTAAACTTCACCATTGTCAATGCTGTTCCAAAAGCTATCACCCTAGAAGAGGTTGAACAAGCAATACTCAAGGATGACGATCTTCAATAAGTTGTGAAAGCAATGCGAGATGGTCACTGGGAAAGCATCCAGAAATCTGCAGATACCAAACTCAGACCTTTCTACAACCTGCGTCATGAACTGACAGTTGCTCCAAATGCAAACATTGTCTTGAGAGGAAGCCGCATTGTTATTCCTGCAACACTACAAAAAACGTGCGATTGCTCTGGCACACGAAGGGCACCAAGGAATTACAAAGACAAAGGCTCTCTTGCGTACAAAGGTCTGGTTTCCTTGCATTGACCAGATGAGAGAAAGTGCAATCAAACACTGTGTTCCTTGCCAAGCAGCAACACCACGAATCGAGTATGAACCTTTCAACATGACTGCGTTACCAGAAGCACCCTGGAGTGAACTATCTACTGATTTCTACGGACCACTACCATCTGGAGAATACTTGATAGTAATCATCGATGACTACTCGAGATATCCAGTCGTCGAGATTGTCCGATCAACTTCTGCTAACACAGTAATTCCTGTGGTTGACAAGGTGATATCGATGTTTGGCATACCCACTGTTCTGAAATCAGACAATGGACCACCTTTCAACAGTGAAAAGATTAATTCATTCGCTGCACACATGTGATTTAAACACCGCAAAACAACTCCATATTGGCCCCGTGCCAATGGCGAAGCCGAACGTTTTACGCGGAATCTTGGCAAAGTAATCAGAGCTGCAACGTCTGAGGGAATGCTTTGGAAACAAGAACTCAACAACTTCTTGAGGAACTATCGTTCAACGCCCCACACCACAACCAACGTATCTCCCTTTGCTGCCCTCTTTGGTGGCATACAGAAGACGAAGCTAACCACCTCATCTCAATCAAAGATGAGTGATGACCTGATCCGTGATGCAGATAACAGAGCACAAGCGAGAATGAAATCCTATGCAGACAATCGTTCTCAAGCCAAGTCTTGCACATTGGCTAAGGGTGCTGCCGTAATGGTGAGACAGCCTAGGCGGAACAAAATCACACCAGCATACCGCCCTGGAATGTATCGCATAACTGAGAAGAAAGGATAAATGATTACTGCACCTCACCGAGAGCATACCATCACCAGGAACTCATCCCATTTCAATAGAGTGCCCCGAGAAGCTGTGGACGGTGACCATACACGAGAGTCGGAACACGGAGAGCATGACCACTACCAACCGTCTCAGCAACGTATTACGCCTGAACTGCTGCCTGAGTACCATGCTGTGCCGGCTGAAGCTCCTCAAGTGCCGCCAGAACCAGTACCGCCCAACCGACCCAGCCGTAATCGCAGAAGTCCTCAATATCTTAAAGACTTTATTATGTAAACTTGAACTGTGTTGTCACAGCGTGTGTAGACTTGAATTGTGTTCCTACAGACTACGGAGATTTGAACTGTGTTCTCACAGGGTGTGTAGACTTTAATTGTGTTCGCACAGACTACGAAGATTTGAACTGTGTTCACAATGACTATGTAAACTTGAACTACGTTCACACATATTGTGAGACTTTGAACTGTGTTCACACAGCTGATTATTTTGTGACATTACTTTAAACATAGATTTTATAATCAGATATTATTCGAAATTAGTAATCTTGTAATGTAAGCTCTTACATTAAGCTTGTGAGTTCTGTCGACAGTTACACTTGTTTAACCTAATTCTATTTGAGTATGTACATTATAGTAATCATGGATATGTCTTATTCAAAGGTAGAAAGGGATGTAGTAATCTACATTTTGTAGTGACACTGATTACGGTGGTGACACCTAGCGGATAAGAACGGCAGCAATAGACGTGTCTTAACAGTCACGAGCTCTTGATGACTATGCAGCCACATCATACTTTGTAAGTAATAAATGTACCGTTAAATACTACAGGTACCACGGGAAATACGGCGCCGAGTCTCGATGCTGCACCGGGCCACCCTACCCGCGATACCGTGCGAACCTTAAAAAGGCTCGACATACTGAGGCGGGAAACGAAAGGGGCGGTCAGTAATCGGCGTCGTATCTGGCTCGTCTAAAGAACTGTGACTCCTACCGCTGATTGCTGTGCGGAATTCAACGACGACTAATATGCTCGACTGTGGAGGGATCATCCTGAAGTCACCGACCCCAGTATGAGCAAAGTGGTTACCATGACTACGCCTCTGCATATTACGACGAAGGGTTCACCGGTAGACCTATACACGTTATGTCGGAAGCTTCATGGCGAGAAGAAGGTTCAAGTCGAGAAACAACTCCGACAGTGGGAGAGAGAGAGAGAGGGGGGGGGGGGGGGGGGGGTCATTGAGCGATGTAAATCTAGTTATCATCTCCGATACATGCATTAAAGAAAGCAGATGGCTCATGGCGTGTATGCGGAGATTTTTGGCGACTAAGCAACATGACAAAACTCGACAGACATTCGCTTCCGGCATTCACGAGTTTCAACGATCGGTTGGCTGGTTGCACGGTGTTTAGCAAGGTCGACCTTTGACAGGCCTTCCAACAAGTATGCGTTCACGAAGCATCACAGGACAAAACGGCCATCATCAAGAGACCTGGCCTCTTCAAGTTCCTCCAAATGTCATTCGGTCTGAAGAACGCGGCACAGTGGTTCCAGCGGAACGTCCACCAACTTCTCAGTGATCTGCCGATCGCGAATTTTTTGTAGATGGATGTGATCGTTGGTAGCTAGAACAAAGAAGATCACGTCAAAGACTTGCGCAGTCTCTTCCAGAGGATCAAAGAAAAGGGACTCCTCCTGAACAAGAATAAATGTCAACTTGACCGATCGTCCCTCACGTTTATCGGTCATGTAGTTGACTCGCGGGGCATTTCAATTACACCTGAAAGAGTGGAAGCCATCAGAAGATTCCCAGCAATTTGAGCAGGCTTGGCTTCCGGTACACGATCATGCATTTGCGGCTACCAAAGAAGCGATCGCAAACGCAACCCTTCTGGTACATCCACTTCCAAAGGCACTTACATAAATTTTGTATGATGCATCTAATGTCGCGGTTGGGGCCGTCCTGGTACAATTCCAACTGGGAATGTGGAAGCCAACAGCCTGCTATGCCGGGCCAGTTAGTCGTTCGGCAGAGAGTTGGCGGCACAACGGTTTACAGAAAAATCATGGCAAGGGAGGCCTAAAGTGCGCACCCATGTGCCGCAGGACCTTTGGATCGTAAAGAAAGTGCTCGTTCGTGTGGATAAGCCTTCAGCCTTCACTCGAACCGAAATATACGGGTCCCTTTCGTGTTGTGCGCCGTTGGGGAAAGCGTTTTCGAATACGCTTCGATGGATGACAATATGTCTGTTGACAGATTACGTCCATTTTGCGAGATGGACACTGTAATATAGCCGCTCCCTGCATGTTATATACATACGTGGCCTATGTATTACGGACGGATCCCGTTGACTTCGGATTTCTCCGGTGCTGGTCGGATGAGATAATAAACGACGGGCATGTTTCGTTCAGTCTGATAAATGGTGTGTTTCATTTAAAAGCAGCAATCATACAATGGCGACGAGAATTAAGCGAACCTGCTAAGCCTACAAGTAAGCAACCGCCTACCGTACCGAATCACCATGGCTGTTCCGATCAATGTGGCCCAACTACCGACCTTCGATGCACAAAACGAGCCTTCAACAACGGCTGAACGTTGGAAAAAGTAGATACGAAACTTTGACAGGATGGCCAGTGCGTCAGGATGCACCGATGACAAGCAAAAACGTGATTTGCTGTTACACACCGCGGGCGAAGGCGTACAGGACATTTATGATACATTCCCCGAAACAGGTACGTCGTCGTCGTTTCAAAAGAACTACTGACGGACTATTTCACGCCTAAATCAAACGTCCCGTACAACAGGCACATGTTTCATCGCGCTGAACAGCATGAAGGCGAAACCGTCGGGCAGTTCGTAACACGGTTACGACAGCTGGCATCGTCATGCGATTATGGGAACAATGTCGATGAGTACACCAGAGATCAAGTAATCGATCGGTGTCGCTCTGATTCGTTGCATACCAAACTTCTGGCCGCAGGAAAGGATTTCACGCTAAACAGGGCGATCGAGATAGCGCAAACGAGAGAATCGTCAGAACGCCAGGCTAAAGACATGGCTCGTGGCAAAGCAAACAACACAGTGTATGCTGCATTCAACAGGTCAGCACGCATACCATTCGAAACGCACACTCGTAAACCGGTCAACAGACATTCTAACACTCAGCAACGTCACGATCGGTGTACTCGTTGTGGCTTACAGGGCCATACAAGTGACGAATACAAGTGCACACGTGATAAAGAGTGTCACAAATGTGGAGTGCGTGGACATTTCGCTGTAATGTGCCGAAGCAAACCAAGGCAGCAGTCACAGCGAAGCTCACAGACGTGGCAAAAGAAACGTGCACAACAGCGAAAATGAGTACGCATTTACTTTGACGCCTCATTCTGGCATGATCACAGCAATCATTACAGATGGACCGGTTGACATGATCATTGACTCGGGTGCATCATGCAACATAATAAACTCTACTGTAGCCGCGCAGCTGCGAGAGCGAGGCGAGCAGTTTGAAGCATGCAAACGGACCATACATCTGTATGGATCGCCGCCAATCGTGGCACGTAAGCTCGTCACGTGTGACGTGCAAATTGGTGACAAGTCGACAATCGCAGAATTTCTTCTCGTTCATGGAGATTCGCCTTCACTTCTAGGCAGGTCTACTGCTGAGCAGCTTGGGGCCCTGAGAGTTGGAGTCAACTTTGTGTCCGACCGACAAACAGCAGACAAGGTCATTGCAAAATATTCTGGCATTGCCACGGGTATAGGCAGTCTGAAAAATTTCACTGTCAAGCTGCACATTGAAACGTCTGTCACACCGGTAGCTCGCAAACACAGCCGAGTGCCATTTCCTCTGCGAGACAAGGTCACCAAAGAGCTTGAAAAGCTTGAACGTGCAGACGTCATTGAGAAGGTTACAGGACCTACTGAGTGGGTGTCGCGAATCGTCACGCCACCAAAGCAAAAAAGTCCAGACGAAATACGTATCTGCGTCGACATGAGAGAGGCCAACAAAGCCATCTTACGCACGCGTCATGTGACGCCTACAATTGATGAAGTGATTACAGGCCTGCAAGGGGCCACAGTATTCAGCAAAATAGATCTTCGGTCTGGCTACCATCAGCCAGTCCTGGACCCTGCATGCCATTATATAACAACCTTTTCAACACATATGGGGTTGTATCGGTACAAACGACTGAGTTTTGGCATAAACTCGGCGGCCGAAGTATTTCAGCACACAATTCAGACGATGTTGAACGGCATGAATGGCGCCATTAACATAAGTGATGACATCATTGTGTTCGGTGCAAGCCAAGAAGATCACGACAGGGCACTGTCAGAGTGTCTCAACAGACTGCACACGTCCGGGTTAACAGTTAACTTGCCAAAGTGTGAGTTTAATAAAGCGAAGATCGGCTTCTTTGGACATGTGTTCTCGAAGGAAGGAATTTCACCTGACCCGCAAAAGGTGAAAGATCTACAAGAAACTGCACAACCGCTGAACCAATCAGAAGTACGCTCATTTCTCGGCATGGCACGGTACAGCGCGAGATTCATTGCAAGATTTGCAACAATCTCGGAGCCTCTTCGAGTCCTCACACGGCAGGACCAGCCATGGGTTTGGGAGAAGTCACAGTCGGACGCGTTTAACGCAATAAAACACGTATTGTCCGAGACGGCAACAAATGCCTACTACGATTCTCACAAACCAACCGACATACTCATAGATGCCAGCCCAGTTGGCGTTGCAGCGATACTTACACAAGAATGCAAACCAGTCGCATACGCAAGCCGTGCGCTCTCGGACGTGGAGAGACGCTACTCACAAACAGAGCGTGAGGCATTAGCCGTTGTGTGGGGTTGCGAACACTTCTACATGTACACGGATGGCGCTGCATGCACGATAATCACGGACCATAGGCCCCTGCTGGGTATATGGCAGAAGCCAAACCCGCCGCTACGAGTTGCGAGGTGGGCACTGCGCTTACAACAATACAGCATTCGTCTAGAATACAGATGTGGTAGTGACAACCCAGCAGACTACCTGTCGAGACATCCAGCAACAAAAGTCAGCCAAGCGCAGCGTATGGCTGAGGACTTCATCAATCACATTGCTGACAGCTCTACGCCACATGCCATCACCCTTGACGAAATTAAGGTGAACACAAGAAAAGACGCGACCTTAAACAAGGTCATCGAGGTCATCCGCACAGGTCGTTGGCATGACACAGCTAACAACGAGTCAGCTGACATTGCTGCATTCCGGAACGTGAGGGATGAACTGACAGTGGGAGAAAATGGAGACTTTCTGATACGAGATTCTCGCATTGTCATCCCGACAGCACTTCGCAGTCGTGTCATACAGTTGGCACATGAGGGTCATCAGGGCATCTGCAAGACCAAAGCTCTGATCAGAAGCAAAGTGTGGTTTCCAGGCATAGACAAAGAAACGGAAGCAGTCGTTATGGGTTGCATTCCTTATGTTGCAAACTCCAACCGCCGCCAGATGAAGCCATTAAACATGACTACTCTACCGCGAGGCCCGTGGATCAATCTGAGCATTGATTTCTGCGGCCCAATACCGACAGGCGAATATTTACTCTGCGTCACAGATTAATATTCAAGATATCCAGTCGTTCACGTGACCAGAAGCAGAGACAGTTATGCCGATCATGGAGTCCATTTTTGCCATGTTCGGATCGGCATAACTGTCTCTGCTTCTGGTCACGTGAACGACTGGATATCTTGAATATTATCATGGAGTCCATTTTTGCCATGTTCGGATATCCAGAAACGATAAAGTCGGACAATGTCCCACCATTCCAGAGTAATGCGTGGTCACAGTTTTTGCAGTCGTATGGCGTCCGTCACCGCACAATTACACCGCTATGGCCGATGGCGAATGCACAAGTGGAGAACTTCAACAAGCCGATGATGAAGGCAGGACGTTCAGCCATCATTCAACATCGCAACTGGCGTCGCGAACTGCAGCAGTTTCTTCGAAACTATCGATCTAATCCGCATAGTTCTACGCTGTTCATACCTCACCGAGTACTATTTGGTCGAGAACCGAGAACTAAGCTACCTGAGTTGCCAACGCTTCAGAGCGTGCAGCCAGAAGATGAAGTCGTTCGTAGACAAGGCGCTCGTGCAAAAGCGAGAATGAAAGAGTACTCAGACGAGCGTGCACACGCTTCACATGTGAACCTACAAATGGGAGAGGTTGTGCTTGTACAGCAGCCTAGAGTGAACAAACTCTCTACTCCGTTCGCACAGACACCGCTCATCGTCAGTGCAATGAAAGGACCAATGGTCACCGCCGTGCGTAGTGATGGGTCCACGGTGACGCGAAATGTGTCTAAGTTCCGTCGCGTGCGAGGCTTGTCGCCCGATGAAATCGCACGACATCATCCCGAGGACACAGCTGCGGACAACGACCCGCCAACAGATGATGAGTCGTCTGAGACCCGTCACGATGACGAAGAGGTGCGTAAGCCACCTGCTCTGCAAGCTGTCCGTCCACAACGAGCTCGAAAGAAGCGACAGCGCTTAACCGAGCAAATCTAGAAATTGGGTGTAGGCGGATCGCTGCCCGTTCTAGATATAGTTAGTTACACGATATAAGGGTGTAGCCGGATCGCTGCCCTTCATATCCGTTATCTAGTTAAGTGTTCAGTTAAATAACATGGCATGTTTATGCGTTCATCTGTTTTCACAACGAACATTTTTCACAACGAACACTTATTAGGAATCCATGTCACAAACTTTATTGCAGTTCAATGTTCCTTTAATTAACAAATGTGACTAAGTAATCAAGGTAGAGAGGGACGTAATATAGCCGCTCCCTGCATGTTATATACATACGTAGCCTATGTATTACGGACGGATCCCGTTGACTTCGGATTTCTCCGGTGCTGGTCGGATGAGATAATAAACGACGGCCATGTTTCGTTCAGTCTGATAAATGGTGTGTTTCATTTAAAAGCAGCAATCATACACACACCAATTGTCAGACCCGTCAAGTTACCGACAATTGTAAAATGACAAATGGAGGGAGGAGAAATGGTGGTCGTTCTTGTAGCAATATCTCAATATTAATTAATGAAGTAAAAGTAAACCACCAGGTGGAGACTCTGTCTCCAGCCTAGCTTGTGAGCTTCCACATTTGAGTTGTGTCTAGTTATTGTGTGAGTAATACACAAGAACTTACTTATTGAAACATGGTGGCATGCGTGAGTTTCGAAGCCTAAAACGCCAAAGAAGAGATAGACAATAATAATAATAATAATAATATAATAATTGCTTTATTCACAGACTCCATGCAACATACAAGTACATTATCATGGTTCTATAGTTGTGTTATAACAATAGTTACAATGTACAGAATGAAAAATCACCCGTCAACAAAATGTATGTACAGGGAATTGAACCAATATTTCCATATTCTTGACATGTATTTCACGTCACTATTAATAATGTTACAAATCAATATGTTTTTTGAGAACTGCAGTCGGCATATAAACCTATATGTCAGATTTATAATAACAGCAGCACAGTTAGGTAAATTATTGTTAACAAACATTTCACTAGCACTACAGTATCTGTCATAACCTAACACCATTCGAAATATATTGTTGTAAGAGACATACAATTTCCTGATTGCATAGTTATGAAAATTCCACCATAGATGGGCAGTATACATAGGTGAGCAAAAAGTAGTAAACAATGTCTTCTTTACATCATTTGAACACATATTAAATTTTCTTATAATCATGTTGCCTTGTGCATACAACTGGCGACATTGTCTAGATATATCATTGTCATCTAGCATACTATTTGAAATTATATGACCCAAATATTTTACAGATTCTACCTCACATAGTTTGTCGTTACCAAGCATAAAACTTGGAAATTTAACATTCTTACAACTCTTGTTTCTAATTATCATGACCATACTCTTTTTGGCATTGTACCTTATGTCATGAGATACTCCATATTGATCACAGACGGTGAGAAGGGTCTGTAATCCCCTGCTGGACGGACACAAAACTACAAGATCATCAGCATACATAATATTATTTACACAATTATATCCTACATAACATCCTGTATTGCAACTATTAAGTACAGTGGATAACCCATCCATGTAAACACTGAACAAATAGGGGGATAAAATACCTCCTTGTCTAACTCCATTACTTACATAAATACTGTCAGACACATGACAGCCCCATCTTACACACATCTGTTGGTTCGCATACCAAAACACTAGAATTCTAACAATGTAACCAGGAACCTCTCTGTCTATTAGCTTTTTAAAAAGTACACTATGGTTTACACGGTCAAAAGCCTTAGATGCATCAAGAAAACACATAAACAAACAGCTATTTAAGGCTTGATATTTAGCAATAACCTCTTTTAGTACATAAATGCACATGTCAGTGCCATGCTTCTTTTTAAAACCAAACTGGTTGTCACTGGTTGTTAAAAGGTTATCCATTCTGTTGAGCAAGATTTTTTCAAAAACTTTAGACATAACACTTGCCAGTGCTATTGGCCTATAGTTGTCTTTACTGTTTATCTTGCCGGATTTATCCTTGATTATGGGCACTAATATAACAGAAATCATAGAACTTGGCAGTACGCCATGAACCAACAGACCTGTGAAGCACATTGACAGTAAAGGCAGTATGCGTTCACTGCAGTACTTCAGGTGCTCTGCATACACACCATCAAGGCCACAACTCTTGTTACAGTCAAGGTTTCTTATAGCATCTTTGACTTCTTCAGGTAACACTCTAATGCTGCTCTCATAAATAACATCAAATGCTAGGGTTTTGGCACTACTGTTATTTACACAATTAAACAAGTCACGAAAGTGTTGAATCCACATATTCACAATAGCTTCTTCACCACTGTTACCATTTATATTAGTTGGCAAGAGGATTTTACTATTGTTAATAGTTTTGATCTCCTTCCAAAATTGATCATTTGTATGGTTAGCCATCTTCTTGGCAAGGGCTTCACACCTCAACTCATTTTCATGTTTTTTAATAAACCTTATTGCATATTTGCATCTAGCATCAGCTTTCTTTTTTAACTCAAAAACAGGACCTTGTTTAGGTTTACCTATACTGTCCCATAGTTGGAAAGCTTCATTAGCAGCTTTATGGATATCTGCCACATAATCAGTCCACCCAGGCCGACATGTATAGTTTCCTTGTTTGTGAGTAGACAAACAGCCACTAGCATCAGTTAAACACCTGGTTATATTATCATACATGTTATTAAGTGCTTTCTGATGAGACTCATCATTGCAGTTGACATCAGTACATATAATAGCATCAATAGGTAATACAATGTTTTTCAGTTCAGTATCAGTCTGTCTACAGTAATTGTCAATGGAACCTTTGTTAAGTCTTGACCAGTTAAGACGTGGCTGAGTGTTATTGTTAGTACCGGGTACTACACCTGGCACACTGTCTACATTGACATCGATTATCACAGGGATATGATCTGTGGTAGCAAGATTATAGCACACACTAATGTCATTTATCGCATCATTACCATCATGTGTAGCTATACAATGATCTAGCCATGAGGTGCTACCCCATGCATCACTGATGTACGTGAACGAATCAGGTGGTAGATACTGCTTACTGGACAGCACCAGATTGTATTCAGTGCAGAAGTTTATAAGGGACCTTCCAAATGACGAAGTCTCGTCAGAAATGTCGGCGTTATAATCCCCTACCACCAGTACACACGTAGTTTCTAAATCTTCTATAATACATATTAATGTGCCAAGTTTTTCCTGATATTCATCATTATTTTGATAACTTTCATATGGCATGTAAACACACAAAATTACCATTTTTTTGTTGCCACAATTATATTCGACACCAACAACCCAGTTAAGGTCAAACTTTAGAGGGGTGATGCCTGCTTCAAGGTCAAGTTTCCACAATATTGCAACACCACCATGTTTTTTCAATATTATGCCATCTCTTTCATCAACACAAGATTCACCAATTCCATGAAAGTTTTCATTGATGCTGTTTAGCCCATATAAATCCTGTTTCGAGAGCCATGTTTCTTGTAAGCACACAAAGTCACATTTGTTAAATAACTGTTCAGTTACGTGTCTGTGATGCTTGTTGTTATAGCCAAGTTTCAAGTTCCTACAATTGTAGCTGGATATATTTAGCGATCTGAACGTTGCTTTTCGTTTATGTCCTTGGCAAGTTCTAGCCGAGACGGCTCAGGATTTAACGTTGTTCGTCGTTGGGAGATCCATAGAGGATGTGTTGTATGCCTTGGTGTTCTAGGCTTCTCGTGAAACCACCTCACATAGGCACCTTCAGGCCACACTTCCGGGTTCATGAAGACTGACGGATCGGGACAGTTGCACTTTACATGGAAACTGTTGTATGTATCACGTCTTGTTTGAAGGGATTCACATGTCACTTCAAGCTTGAGGATGTGCTCAAGGTGGGCTTGGAGGACTTCAGGCTCGACATCAGTGGCAAAGCGGGATGCAAATGTGCTAGCATACCGTGTATTTACTGTTTTAATGGCATCAGTTGACATGGCTTTGCCAATCAATGACACAGTTTTCCCTTTAGGTTTCGTGGTAGGCCTGTCATTAGGGTTGCATGCAGGTTGTTTCGGTACTTGGCCTACAGCTGCAGTTTTCTTCTTTCTGCCCTTCTTTACCATCGTCGACAATGTCTGATAAACTGTGAGTAACGTTATTTAGGCCAAACGAACCACTGAAGTGACAGACAATATCGCTCACCATGTGGTTTGTAATCAGTTTGCTATAATAGTAGCATACAAATGTAAAACATGCCTGTATTATGACTGAAGCAACAGATCAACGTGCAGTTGCACCATTCAGTGTAAAGACGTCGCCTCCACTGCAAGCTGGTTAGAACATTGTGGAAGATTGGAAGCAGTTTAAACAACTTTTTAAAAACTATAAAATAATCTCTTAACTGGGCAAACGAAGCAAGGAATATCAATGTGCCGTGTTCCTGCACTGCGTAGGTACAGTGGGTATTAAAATCTACAACTCTCTTGAGTTTAAACCATCTGGCCCGAATAACCACCCACCCGCAGAAGACAAGGAGGATCTGGAAACTATGATCAAACGCAAACGTTCAAGGTGAGACATACCCTGAACCAATTCAGTAGGGGATTATTATGCCTTGTATCTACTGAAAAGTTTCACCAAACACCAAAGCGTGTTGGTGCTTTCACCACTCTTCCCGATCTCTTTCTGATGTTTTCTATAGTGGTCGCTGGCGGAATTGCTGGTGATGTCGATTCCTTCTGCATTTCTGGTCTTTCCACTTCTACCACGCCCGTTTCTTTCTCACTGGTTGCTGTCGGTGTTTGATCACGCCCGGTTGGTTCGGTTGTTGGGGGAGCTTCACTTGACTTTCTTAAGTGGATCCTGTTTCGTCGGAGTATGCCACTTGCCGTGTTCACTTGATAGGACCGTTCGTCAAGCCTTCTGTTAATTACAGCCTTTCCCCATCTCTTCTCTCCAAGTTGAAATGGTTTCATCCTGACTGTATCTCCTTCATTAAAGATCGGGAGGTCCTTTGCTGTTCTGTTGTCATTCTGGGCCTGTTTGACTTTATTTCGCTTCTTCTCCCTCTCTTTCGCTGTTATGTCATCACCTCTTGGTTTCAGCAAGTTGGATGTTGTTGGAAGACAAGACCTGGTTCTTCTTCATAGCAGGCGCTGTGCAGGACTGCTTCTTACTCACTGACTCGGAGTGTTTCGTATTTCTAGGAAGGCTTTGTAGACATCACCGTTTTCTTCTTTGCATTTTCTCATCGTTCTCTTGATCATTTTGACAGCTGCTTCAGCTTTTCCGTTTGCTCGTTGGTGGTGTGACGACCTGACCACATGTTCGAAATCCCATTCTCAAGCGAACATCTCGAACTCTGCTGATACGTACTGTGCTCCGTTGTCACTTACGACAGTAGAAGGGATTCCGTTCCAAAACTGGCATTTCTTTCCGTTGAGACGTATGCCTTTCTCTCGACATCTTTGAAGCGAAGCTCTTAGTTTCTTGTCATCATCTTCAGTGGCTTGCTGTACTGTCTCGCCAGGATCATAGACTATGATGTCGTCTGCGACACAGATAACATCGTCTAGTCCTTCAAGCGCTATGTTGAGCCGTTTCCGGAAGATATCAGAGCCGACGTTTAAGCCAAATGGTAGTCGTAACCATTTGTACGGACCAAACGGCGTTACAAAGGTTGTGAGAGTACTGCTCTCTTCGTCCAGTACACAGTGCCCACTTTGGAGATCTACCTTTGTGAATACCTTTGCATTGGCAATATCTGGCAGGACATCGTCGATCACAAGCAGTGGATGGACTTCTCGCTTCAGCGCTCTGTTGAGTGCTTGAAGTTCCAGGCAGACTCTCATGTCGTTGTTCTTCATGCTGATGGTCGTATGTGACACCCAGTCTGTAGGTTCATCAACCGTAGCTATGACTCCAGTGTTCACAATGTTCTCAAGTTTTTCTCTCAGTTTGTGTTTCAGGCCAATCGGAACATGTTTGGGTGTGACAGCCTTAGGCTCAGTACTTCTGTCTACGGTGAAGTATACTGTCCCAGGTAAAGTACCCAATTCGTTTGCGTCAGTAGTGATCACATCAGCAAACTCAGACACTATGTCCTTTTCTGCAACACTGTGCAGGAGTCGGAAGTTGTCGTAGTTGACAGTTATCAGCTTCATATCCTGCTGCTTTCCTTCCGATGATAAGAGTACGGCCTTCATTCACCACTTGAAATTCCATGTTGTATTTCTTTCTGTTCTTGACAGTTAGTCGTGTCTTCCCAATTGTCTGTGAGGTATCTTTGTTCCATATCTGTAGAGTGACCTTGGATTCTTCCAGCTCAACATTTGGGGTGTATCTCTTCGAGATGATGTTGACCTCAGCACCACAGTCAACTTGAAACTTGACCGGTTTCTCGTTGGGAATGATGATCATTCCTTTGGCGATTGGTGAAAGTGTTCAGTAGATACATGGCATAATAATCCCTCTACTGAATTGGTTCAGGGTATGTCTCACCCCTGATCAAGTATGATCAACAGTGCTACAAACTAAATTATTGACTTTCGACAGGTTGTAGATTCAAAGTGACTCAATAATATGAGTGCAATTTAATTGATGTGAACATTAATTGATATGAACATGTTCGTAAATATCAAGCTAAGAGGACTTTACTAAAGAACTATTTTGCATACTGCAAAGTTCACAACTTTGTCAAAAGAAGAACGATGTAACAATATCTCAATATCAATGAATGATTAAATGTAAACCACCAGGTGGAGACTCTGTCTCAAGCCTAGTTTGTGTTTGCCTCCATTAACGCGAGACTGACCACATACCTAGAAAAGAACAACATATTAAAAGGTATCATCATGTGGATAATTCAATGCACTTCGAAATAACGCTTATTTGAAATTATAGAATACACCCATGAAATGTTTTTTTTGTGAATCATAGTTACAGGTTATAAAGGGTTATGATGGAAGTAAAATGCTTAGTAGTGACTACATGCATGCCAGTGAAGATACACATGGAAATAAAATATGCGAGTAGTTGTTCACAAGGTAAATATACATGGCATGCATTTTGACTTAAAAGGGTGTGAATTCCCAGAAGGGCAGACTTCTTATGAAGCTCAGTTACATAATATTATACAGCCAGATTAGCAGACATTGAATTACAATAAATTACAGTTTTGTGACACCACACGCTTTATCTAAAAAATAGATTAAAAAACAGCTGCCTCACAGACTGTTTTCAATCTACAAAATAATAAACCATACAAAAGACCCAATGCCTAAGTTGTGATCCAAATGTGTCATTCACCTAACAGTGCTAATTAATTAAGAAACCAGGCAGATGACAGTGTCCAAGACTACTGTTTGCTCAGAGGGTGGATTAGCCACTGTCACTGTCCAAGGGTCAATATCCCCCCTGTTTTTTAGCCAGGCTGAAAGAGGCTACTGCAAGCTGGCTAAACTGGTCTAGAAGCTGTTGACACAAGCCTCTGCCAGTGACCAATTACAGATTAGTCACAGTTTCCATCAGGCCTCCACAGTGAGGTGGGGGATGGGGTGGGTCACTTAGCACTCTGCCAACCTACACAGACTGTGCATATGACAAATGTTGTACGAAAAAAGATTAGTTGAGGAAAGGACTGTAAGCTGTTGCTACAGTATACAATTTAATTACAAATTTAGCATTTTAGGGGACCTTCGGTGCCCTTAGAATGATTAAATAAAATACAGATTTATTGTGTACAGTGGCACCACCACACGAGATGTCTATGCAAAATTTGAGAAATTATTTTTTGGAAAAAATAGGCCAAATGTGAAAATTCACCAGTTTTGGGGTCCTTTTTGTGGGTCATTAGGTGCCCTTACAATGAATCAATCAAATACAGATTTCTTGTGTACAGTGACATTACCACACGAATTGCATATGCAAATTTAGAGAAAAAGGTACTGAACAATTTTTGAAAAAATAGGCAAAATGTACACATTTTTACCAGTTTTGGGGTCCTTGGAGGCCCCAGGGAGCCCTTAGAACGATTCAATCAAATACAGATTGATCGTGCATAGTGGCAGTGCCCTAAGATATGGCTATGCAAAATTAGAGAAAAAGTTGCTGAACGGTTTCTGAGATACGGCAGCTAACGGCGGACGGCGGACGCAGAGTATGGCAATAGTCCGTTGGACCTTCGGCCCAAAGGACTAAAAATGGGCTAAGAGGCCCTGAAGTCCTTTGGACTATATTGTGAGTTTGTAATTATTAATGAAATGTTTTTTGGTGAACCAAAGTAACAGATCATTAAGGGTTATGATGGAAGTAAAATATTGACATGTTTAGTGGAGACTATATGCATGCCAGTGAAGATATACCTGGAAATAAAATATTCGAGTATACCGTTTCGTGAAGATTGTATATATTAGTTAATGTGTTATTAAAAATACTGTACAATTTGATCCCGATACTATTTAGGCCGATTTTCAGTGGTTGTAGAAACCTTGCAGGAGAGTTGGTGAGCTGCAATCTCGCATGTAGCACAGTTAAAGATTGTGCACACATTTTCTGTTCTTATTTTGTTCCTACCACCCTCCCCAAGAATGGAAAGAAGAAAGAGATGAATTATGATAAAACTTTATTTGTTCACAAGGTACATATACATAGTGTGCATTTTGACTTAAAAACAGTAGCAATTAATGACATAATACTGATTGAACTGGAGTGAAGTAATAGCTGCAACATGTATAGTAAAACATCTTAATAACATTCCTTATAATTTTGGCTAAATAAGCTTTAACCTTTTCGAGTATACCTAAGTTATTGTTTTTATATATTATTTTATACCTGTTATTTTATTTTAATCCTATATCATAACGTTACAATGCATTGATAATTGTGTCTATTGATTACTAAACATTCTTCAGGATAGTTCGTTTTCAAATCAGAAACTTTCATTTTTCATATCCAATATGTTTAATTTACCTGGTAGAGGCTTTGTCAACGTATCTCGTCGAATTCATCAGTACCGATGACGCTGAATGACGTCATCGTACACGTGAGGCGGTTCGTAATTACCCTGGTGTCTGTTGATGGGTGTTTTGGTTTTCCTGATCCAGAAAGAAGACGCACACTGAACAATACCTGAACTTTGCGTCCCACCACCCCAAACATTAGAAATTGTGAGTTGTCAGAACCCTTATGAACATATGTGAGACAATTACTTCAGAGAAGGGGGACAAGAAAGAAGATTTAACAAGATTTTACAAGATTGCCACCCAGAGAATTAACTCTAGGTGGCAGGTGGACAAGGAAGCCATTGGCTTATCGAGAGTCCAACCCTTTTATCTATGTGTATCCCGCCCTTCTGAGGTATGTGTCGATTTTATTTTTAAACATATTCACGCTACTAGCACCCACACAATCAGCAGATAATCTGTTCCATTCATTTACAGTCCTTTGTGAAAATGAGAACTTTCTTATATCTAGTCTACACTGCTCCTTTGCTAATGTAACTTCATGTCCTCTAGTCCTTTTATCTTTCTTACCTGAGATAAAAATATTTCTATCAATATTTTCATAACCATTTATTATTTTAAACACTTCTATCTGATCTCAGATAGAAGTGAAGGGGTGGAACACTTGAGAGGAGCTCTAAGAATATGTTGCTATCCGTCGTGGGCCTTGAAAAAGGTGACAGATAGCAGTAAGAAGAAAAAGACCAACAAAAAGACTAAGGACAAAAATTACTCGAGCCAAGTAGTCATCTCATGTGTAGAGGGGGTCTCAGAGAGAGTACATCGAGTACTGAAGAAGTATGGAGTAGCAACAGCCATGCGTTCCCACACCACCCTCAGGCGCCTGTTGGTACATCCCAAGGACAAAGTACAGCTAGAAGAACAGGGCGAACTGGTGTACCAAATACCAAGCAAGAATTGTAGTGCTGAATACATTGGAGAGACAGGAAGACTACTCAAAACACGACTGGAGGAACACAGAAAGGACGTAGACAACACGAAAAATTAGAACTACACAAGGAGCAAAAAAAGATTGATGTCTACCATCGATAAATCCGCCCTTAAAGACCATACGACAACTGAAAACCATATTATAGACTGGGAGGGAGTGAAAATTGTAGACAAGGAACCCAACAGAAGAATCCGGCATATCAAGGAAGCTATCTGGATCAGGAAAACCAAAACACCCATCAACAGAGACGAGGGCAATTACGAACTGCCTCACGTGTACGATGACGTCATTCAGCGTCATCGGTACTGATGAAGTCGACGTGATACGTTGATGAAAGCCTCTACCAGATAAATTAAACATCTTGGATATGAAAAATAAACGTTTCTGATTTATGTCTATTTTTGTTTAAAAAGTTTCTCAGGTTCTGCCAGTGCAATAGGGATTCCCATTACACATTATAGTTACAGCCCGTGGAGGCATTCAGTTTGACACTGGGACAATGGCAGGCAGTGAGCCTGCCATTGTTCAATACACAGGTTTACCCAATTCAGCAACCCCAGTGATCAGGGCAAAGTCCACTATCCAGTTATCAATAGCAATCAGTGGCTGTAGGAGGCAGAAGTCTCCTGCAGCAGTAGAGAAATAACAGGAGAAAATTTTGTATTTTGGGGGTCCCTTAGAATGATTCAGTCAACTACAGATTTCTTGTGTATAGTGGCAGTAACCTAAGATATACCTATGTATGCAAAATTAGAGAAAAAATTACTGAACAGTTTTTGAACAAATAGGCAAAATGTGAAAATTTACCAATTTCGTGGGCCCTTAGAGTGATTCAATCAAATACAGATTTCTCGTGCATAATGAAAGTACCCTAAGATACTTCTATGCAAAATTCGAGAACAAGTTGCTGAACGGTTTCTAAGATACGGCAGCTAACGGCGGACGCAGAATGATGGCATTAGTCCGTTGGACCATCGGCCCAAGGGACTAAAAAGGTTCAAAAGCAGATTTGAATAACTATAGACCAATATCTCTACTGTGTCAGTTCTCTAAAATACTTGAAACGCTCTATAATAAAAGACTAAAACAATTTATTGATCAAAACAACGTCCTGTCAAACAGCCAGTATGGGTTTTGTTCCTCAATGTCTCCCTCACATGCACTGCTTGACGTGGGTGCGATCATGTGAGTAGTAATGTATGTGATGTAGCGCCTGTAACTTGAGGGCCCCTGTGGAAGCCCCATGTTAAGAGATAGGGTTTTGAACCGGACCCCTCATTTTTTTCTCATAGACCGCGCCCAGGTTAAAGATAGGGATTTTTAACAGGGTGGAGATAGGGAGTCCTCCGAAATCGGTAAACGACTTCTCGTCGTTTACAACCTGGGTTAAAGATAGGGATTTTTAACGTGGGAGAGATACAACACTGGTAAATGAGAAAGTTCGTTTACAATTAACTTCCGATTTGCACCGAAAACGGTTTTCGAGAGACTCATTTTGCGCATTACCACTCCCAGGTTAAAGATAGGGCTTTTTAACGTGGGAGAGATAGTGATTGCACCAAAAATGGTAAACGAAAACGGCGGATTTTCTCATAGACAACAGCTGGGTTAAAGCATAGGCCATTTTCACTCCACGTTAAAGCATAGGTCATTTTATCGCAAAGGTATCCGACCACTTTTCGAATTTTAACCCCACGTTAAAGCATAGGCCATTTTTATCGCAAAGGTACGCGACCACTTTTTGAAAAAAATTAAATATACCGAACACCATTTGAAAAACGCCACTCACGTGATTGCTTGACCCGTAGGTCCAGGCTTCGCCAAGGATCGAGCCTTTATTTGTTTGACTATGACGTGTCGAAAATGTGGTGTTGTAATAAGGCGTAATGTATAACAAAAGGGGTTATAAATTCAACGGAGACTGTTTTGTCTGAAGTAATGTATACGAAATGTAGATTACGTATAGGACTATGTTACATCAGAGCCTATAGCCTCGTTTTGTTTTGTTTTTCGAACAGAGTGACCATTTTGGAATTAGCCCTTTGGCGTCTCTTATAAAACCCGTACTCGACACTTCAACAGTGCAAAGAAAAGGCTTGTGCAAGCACGCGCACCCTGTATGACATCATTAAACTGCTATGCGCAGTAATTTTGTGATTTTGTAGGCCTCGCCTAGTCTATTCATTTACATAGGTTCAAAAACATAGATCCAAACCGGATAAAGCATAGCCATAGGCATAGCCATAGGCCATACCCATGGCATAGCCATAGGCATAGGCATAGAGGCTAAAGGCTATCTGGCCTACAGCACATAATCACGGACAAACACCTTACAAACACTCCCAAACAACTTACAAACACGGCTATACAACTCAAAAATACCGACATGCTATAGCGAGTGAAAAATGTCCCCGTTAACTGGTATGAACTGGTATGAACTGGTATAAATTAAGCCTCAAGGTTCTGTGTATTTGTCCCGTGTTAAGGAAGTTATACGAACTTATCAGCAAAAACATTCAAACTACCAGCTATCTGTGTAACATTTTGGTCAAACTGGTTGTCATGTAACAGTATTTGACAGAATATCATAGTACTTACCAACGGTCACAGTGGGTATCCTGTTTGTAAACTGTTTTGAAGGGGTATTCCTTGTTCAAGTTTCATCTACATGTATGTCTCATCTGTACCTAGACGGCAACCTTTTATCACACTATCATTCTTAACCTATACGTATGCACGTATGCACGTATGTACGTATGCACGTGTGTGTATAATTGCGTTCAAGCCTCATCTATTTAAATAAACAATCACGCTATGTCAGTATGTGCAATGCACAATGGCGACTCGATCGTTTTGATACCAAAGAGCCTATAGCAATAAAAAGACAGCGCAGTACTCGCTATTTTCATTGTTCGAGGAAAGTGAAGCGTTATGATAGTGAAGCGTTATGTTAGAACAGTACAGACACACAATAACCGCCCAGATAAGATGTACCAGTATTTATATAGTTTACCGTATTAAGGATCAAGTGTACACATGGCCATTAGAACGTTTTTAACTTTTTTCGGGCTATAGTATTTAAATTCGTGCTTCTTCGTTAAAACCTTTGAAACCGACTTCTGTCGTAAAACAAATAACCTGGCACGGGTAATCGAAAATGAACTATGGATGACACGAGACAAGAGACGAGAGTACGGACGAGACAAGAGACGGGACTATGACCGAGATGTGTCACGAGACTTCGGATGGCACATCACACGAGACGAGACTATGACCGAGATGTGTCACGAGACTTCGGATGACACATCACACGAGAGTACCGACGAGACAAGAGATACGCCACGAGACTACGGATGATACATCAAGAGAGGAGACTGATCGAGAGAGCCCGCGAGACTATGGATGACACGAGACAAGAAACGAGAGTACGGACGAGACAAGAGACGGGACTATGACCGAGATGTGTCACGAGACTTCGGATGACACATCACACGAGAGTACCGACGAGACAAGAGATACGCCACGAGGCTACGGATGATACATCACACGAGACTATGACCGAGATATGTCACGAGACTTCGGATGACACATCACACGAGAGTACCGACGAGACAAGAGATACGCCACGAGACTACGGATGATACATCACACGAGACTATGACCGAGATATGTCACGAGACTTCGGATGACACATCACACGAGATAACGACGAGACAAGAGATGCCGCGAGACTACGGATGACACGAGACAAGAGACGAGACTATGACCGAGATGTGTCACGAGACTTCGGATGGCACATCACACGAGACGAGACTATGACCGAGATGTGTCACGAGACTACGGATGTCACATCACACGAGAGTACGGACGAGACAAGAGACGGGACTATGACCGAGATATGTCACGAGACTACGGATGTCACATCACACGAGAGTACGGACGAGACAAGAGGCGGGACTATGACCGAGATATGTCACGAGACTACGGATGTCACATCACACGAGAGTACGGACGAGACAAGAGGCGGGACTATGACCGAGATATGTCACGAGACTACGGATGTCACATCACACGAGAGTACGGACGAGACAAGAGGCGGGACTATGCCCGAGATATGTCACGAGACTACGGATGTCACATCACACGAGAGTACGGACGAGACAAGAGACGGGACTATGAACGAGATATGTCACGAGACTACGGATGTCACATCACACGAGAGTACGGACGAGACAAGAGACGGGACTATGAACGAGATATGTCACGAGACTACGGATGTCACATCGCACGAGAGTACGGACGATACAAGAGGCGGGACTATGACCGTATGTCACGAGACTACGGATGACACATCACACGATACTATGACCGAGATATGTCATGAGACTTCGGATGACACATCAAACGAGAGTACGTTTCGACGTGTTATCGCGTCAAACCCCTCCGTTTTCAGGAAAATAGACGTGTTGAGGAGGAGGAGGGCTAGAGATGAACGTGTTGAGGAGGCGGAGGAGGAGGGCTAGAGATGAACGTGTTGAGGAGGAGGAGGAGGAGGAGGAGGGCTAGAGATGGACGCGTTGAGGAGGAGGAGGAGGGCTAGAGATGAACGTGTTGAGGAGGAGGAGGAGGGCTAGAGATGAACTCGGAACTTTTTAGTGTCGGTAGTACTCGGAACTTTTTAGTGTCGGTAGTACTCGGAACTTTTTAGTGTCGGTAGTACTCGGAACTTTTTAGTGTCGGTAGTACTCGGAACTTTTTAGTGTCGGTAGTACTCGGAACTTTTTAGTGTCGGTAGTACTCGGAACTTTTTAGTGTCGGTAGTATTCGGAACTTTTTAGTGTCGGAAGTACTCGGAACTTTTTAGTGTCGGTAGTACTCGGAACTTTTTAGTGTCGGTAGTACTCGGAACTTTTTAGTGTCGGTATGACCGAGATGTGTCACGAGACTTCGGATGACACGAGACAAGAGACGGGGCTATGACCGAGATGTATCACGAGACTTCGGATGACACGAGACAAGAGACGGGACTATGACCGAGATGTGTCACGAGACTTCGGATGATACGAGACAAGAGACGGGACTATGACCGAGATATGTCACGAGACTTCGAATGACACGGATGACACATCACACGAGAGTACTGACGAGACAAGAGATGCCGCGAGACTACGGATGACACGAGACAAGAGACGAGACTATGACCGAGATATGTCACGAGACTTCGGATGACACGAGACAAGAGACGAGACTATGACCGAGATATGTCACGAGTCTACGGATGACACATCACACGTTATGTCACGAGACTTCGGATGTCACATCACATAAGATTACGGATGACACGAGACAAGAGACGAGACTACGACCGAGAGATGTCACGAGACAAAAGACGAGACTACGACCGAGATGTGTCACGAGACTTCGGATGACACATCACACGAGTGTACTGACGAGATAAGAGATGCCGCGAGACTACGGATGACACATCACACATCACACGAGAGTACTGACGAGATAAGAGATACCGCGAAACTACGGATGACACATCACACATCACACGAGAGTACTGACGAGATAAGAGATAACGCGAGACTACGGATGACACATCACACGAGAGGCCGCGAGACTACGGATGACAATAACACGTGACACGAATTGAACACAGTAAGGACAACCACCTGACAGGACTTCATTCAAAGAGGTGACCATCAAGGTTCCCAACACCACTCAACGGATACTAATGTAATTAGTCAGAGTATTGCCATCTACTGACCATGACAGATCTCTATTCGTGGGCACACTTCCAGGAATACCCGAAGCACAGAGGCCGCCACGACAGTCAAGTAACATCCGGTGCGACATCACTACCGACGTAGCGCTCCTAGTATAGGCTGCCATAGCAAGCGAATTTGAAAACTGCTATGCCCGAAACACTAAACTATATACACTAATTGTTCTCATTTGCATAAACAATCAGACCGAACGTACATCACGTGACTTCCCTTAACACACACAAAACACAAAAACTGTGCACGCCCATGAGAGAGGCGACATTCGACGCCACCTGTTATGTCTGTGTGTAGTTCACTACGGACGTTAGCTGGTAATGTCTGTGTGTAGTTCAGTAGAGACGTTAGTCAGTGATGTATCTGTGTAGTTCAGCACGGAGACTTTAGCCTGTTATGTATATGTGTAACAAACTTGCAGGATTCTGTGACAAACGAAACACCAAACACCTAGATCAGTGTGTGACAAGAAAAAAAAGTTGGGGTTAACCTCGCGAAAATTTATACAACCACTTTGGTGGTTGTTTAAATTTTCGCGAGGTTAACCCCAACTTTTTTTTCTCTTGATAACATAATTATATATTTTTACCCGCTAGATGGCGCCATCATGTGACGTAGTACTCCGATTATCCACTAGGGGTCGCCACGCCGGATGTGATGTCATACCGGAAGTCACTTGACTGTCATGGCGGCCTCTACTAGGGACGCCACGCCGGAAGTAACGTAGTACCGGAAGTTATTTGAATGACATGGCGATCTGTCATGGTGGCCTCTACGCTTCCGCTATCGTTGGTCATCCTGGTCAGTAGATGGCGATACTCTGACTAATTACATCGGTGTCCGTTGAGTGGCGTCGAATGTCGCCTCTCATGGACGTACACAGTTTTTGTGTTAAGGGAAATCACGTGCTGTACGTTCGATCTGATTGGTTATGCAAATGAGATGACGCCGAAACCTAATAAGTGTTTGGTGTTTTCTTTATCCGACAACTTTGATTCTTGTCACACACTGATCTAGGTGTTTGGTGTTTCGTTTGTCACAGAATCCTGCAAGTTTGTTACACATATACATAACAGGCTAAAGTCTCCGTGCTGAACTACACAGATACATCACTGACTAACGTCTCTACTGAACTACACACAGACATTACCAGCTAACGTCCGTAGTGAACTACACACAGACATAACAGGTGGCGTCGAATGTCGCCTCTTTCATGGGCGTGCACAGTTTTTGTGTTTTGTGTGTGTTAAGGGAAGTCACGTGATGTACGTTCGGTCTGATTGTTTATGCAAATGAGATGACGCCGAAAATTAGTGTATATAGTTTAGTGTTTCGGGCATAGCAGTTTTCAAATTCGCTTACTATGGCAGCCTATACTAGGAGCGCTACGTCGGTAGTGATGTCGCACCGGATGTTACTTGACTGTCGTGGCGGCCTCTGTGCTTCGGGTATTCCTGGAAGTGTGCCCACGAATAGAGATCTGTCATGGTCAGTAGATGGCAATACTCTGACTAATTACATTAGTATCCGTTGAGTGGTGTTCGGAACCTTGATGGTCACCTCTTTGAATGAAGTCCTGTCAGGTGGTTGTCCTTACTGTGTTCAATTCGTGTCACGTGTTATTGTCATCCGTAGTCTCGCGGCCTCTCGTGTGATGTGTCATCCGTAGTCTCGCGGTATCTCTTATCTCGTCAGTACTCTCGTGTGATGTGTGATGTGTCATCCGTAGTCTCGCGGTATCTCTTATCTCGTCAGTACTCTCGTGTGATGTGTGATGTGTCATCCGTAGTCTCGCGGCATCTCTTATCTCGTCAGTACTCTCGTGTGATGTGTCATCCGAAGTCTCGTGACACATCTCGGTCGTAGTCTCGTCTCTTGTCTCGTGACATCTCTCGGTCGTAGTCTCGTCTCTTGTCTCGTGTCATCCGTAATCTTATGTGATGTGACATCCGAAATCTCGTGACATAACGTGTGATGTGTCATCCGTAGACTCGTGACATATCTCGGTCATAGTCTCGTCTCTTGTCTCGTGTCATCCGAAGTCTCGTGACATATCTCGGTCATAGTCTCGTCTCTTGTCTCGTGTCATCCGTAGTTTCGCGGCATCTCTTGTCTCGTCAGTACTCTCGTGTGATGTGTCATCCGTGTCATTCGAAGTCTCGTGACATATCTCGGTCATAGTCTCGTCTCTTGTCTCGTGTCATCCGAAGTCTCGTGACACATCTCGGTCATAGTCCCGTCTCTTGTCTCGTATCATCCGAAGTCTCGTGACACATCTCGGTCATAGTCCCGTCTCTTGTCTCGTGTCATCCGAAGTCTCGTGATACCTCTCGGTCATAGTCCCGTCTCTTGTCTCGTGTCATCCGTAGTCTCGCGGCATCTCTTGTCTCGTCAGTACTCTCGTGTGATGTGTCATCCGTGTCATTCGAAGTCTCGTGACATATCTCGGTCATAGTCTCGTCTCTTGTCTCGTGTCATCCGAAGTCTCGTGACACATCTCGGTCATAGTCCCGTCTCTTGTCTCGTATCATCCGAAGTCTCGTGACACATCTCGGTCATAGTCCCGTCTCTTGTCTCGTGTCATCCGAAGTCTCGTGATACCTCTCGGTCATAGTCCCGTCTCTTGTCTCGTGTCATCCGAAGTCTCGTGACACATCTCGGTCATACCGACACTAAAAAGTTCCGAGTACTACCGACACTAAAAAGTTCCGAGTACTACCGACACTAAAAACTTCCGAGTACTTCCGACACTAAAAAGTTCCGAATACTACCGACACTAAAAAGTTCCGAGTACTACCGACACTAAAAAGTTCCGAGTACTACCGACACTAAAAAGTTCCGAGTACTACCGACACTAAAAAGTTCCGAGTACTACCGACACTAAAAAGTTCCGAGTACTACCGACACTAAAAAGTTCCGAGTACTACCGACACTAAAAAGTTCCGAGTACTACCGACACTAAAAAGTTCCGAGTACTATCGACACTAAAAAAGTTCCGAGTACTACCGACACTAAAAAGTTCCGAGTTCATCTCTAGCCCTCCTCCTCCTCCTCAACACGTTCATCTCTAGCCCTCCTCCTCCTCCTCAACGCGTCCATCTCTAGCCCTCCTCCTCCTCCTCCTCAACACGTTCATCTCTAGCCCTCCTCCTCCGCCTCCTCAACACGTTCATCTCTAGCCCTCCTCCTCCTCAACACGTCTATTTTCCTGAAAACGGAGGGGTTTGACGCGATAACACGTCGAAACGTACTTTCGTTTGATGTGTCATCCGAAGTCTCATGACATATCTCGGTCATAGTCTCGTGTTATGTGTCATCCGTAGTCTCGTGACATACGGTCATAGTCCCGCCTCTTGTCTCGTCCGTACTCTCGTGTGATGTGACATCCGTAGTCTCGTGACATATCTCGTTCATAGTCCCGTCTCTTGTCTCGTCCATACTCTCGTGTGATGTGACATCCGTAGTCTCGTGACATATCTCGTTCATAGTCCCGTCTCTTGTCTCGTCCGTACTCTCGTGTGATGTGACATCCGTAGTCTCGTGACATATCTCGGGCATAGTCCCGCCTCTTGTCTCGTCCGTACTCTCGTGTGATGTGACATCCGTAGTCTCGTGACATATCTCGTTCATAGTCCCGTCTCTTGTCTCGTCCATACTCTCGTGTGATGTGACATCCGTAGTCTCGTGACATATCTCGTTCATAGTCCCGTCTCTTGTCTCGTCCGTACTCTCGTGTGATGTGACATCCGTAGTCTCGTGACATATCTCGGGCATAGTCCCGCCTCTTGTCTCGTCCGTACTCTCGTGTGATGTGACATCCGTAGTCTCGTGACATATCTCGGTCATAGTCCCGCCTCTTGTCTCGTCCGTACTCTCGTGTGATGTGACATCCGTAGTCTCGTGACATATCTCGGTCATAGTCCCGCCTCTTGTCTCGTCCGTACTCTCGTGTGATGTGACATCCGTAGTCTCGTGACATATCTCGGTCATAGTCCCGTCTCTTGTCTCGTCCGTACTCTCGTGTGATGTGACATCCGTAGTCTCGTGACACATCTCGGTCATAGTCTCGTCTCGTGTGATGTGCCATCCGAAGTCTCGTGACACATCTCGGTCATAGTCTCGTCTCTTGTCTCGTGTCATCCGTAGTCTCGCGGCATCTCTTGTCTCGTCGGTACTCTCGTGTGATGTGTCATCCGAAGTCTCGTGACATATCTCGGTCATAGTCTCGTGTGATGTATCATCCGTAGTCTCGTGGCGTATCTCTTGTCTCGTCGGTACTCTCGTGTGATGTGTCATCCGAAGTCTCGTGACATATCTCGGTCATAGTCTCGTGTGATGTATCATCCGTAGTCTCGTGGCGTATCTCTTGTCTCGTCGGTACTCTCGTGTGATGTGTCATCCGAAGTCTCGTGACACATCTCGGTCATAGTCCCGTCTCTTGTCTCGTCCGTACTCTCGTCTCTTGTCTTGTGTCATCCATAGTCTCGCGGGCTCTCTCGGTCATAGTCTCCTCTCTTGATGTATCATCCGTAGTCTCGTGGCGTATCTCTTGTCTCGTCGGTACTCTCGTGTGATGTGTCATCCGAAGTCTCGTGACACATCTCGGTCATAGTCTCGTCTCGTGTGATGTGCCATCCGAAGTCTCGTGACACATCTCGGTCATAGTCCCGTCTCTTGTCTCGTCCGTACTCTCGTCTCTTGTCTCGTGTCATCCATAGTCTCGCGGGCTCTCTCGGTCACAGTCTCCTCTCTTGATGTATCTATGTATGAATCTATGAGTTCATTTTCGATTACCCGTGCCAGGTTATTTGTTTTACGACAGAAGTCGGTTTCAAAGGTTTTAACGAAGAAGCACGAATTTAAATACTATAGCCCGAAAAAAGTTAAAAACGTTCTAATGGCCATGTGTACACTTGATCCTTAATACGGTAAACTATATAAATACTGGTACATCTTATCTGGGCGGTTATTGTGTGTCTGTACTGTTCTAACATAACGCTTCACTATCATAACGCTTCACTTTCCTCGAACAATGAAAATAGCGAGTACTGCGCTGTCTTTTTATTGCTATAGGCTCTTTGGTATCAAAACGATCGAGTCGCCATTGTGCATTGCACATACTGACATAGCGTGATTGTTTATTTAAATAGATGAGGCTTGAACGCAATTATACACACACGTGCATACGTACATACGTGCATACGTGCATACGTATAGGTTAAGAATGATAGTGTGATAAAAGGTTGCCGTCTAGGTACAGATGAGACATACATGTAGATGAAACTTGAACAAGGAATACCCCTTCAAAACAGTTTACAAACAGGATACCCACTGTGACCGTTGGTAAGTACTATGATATTCTGTCAAATACTGTTACATGACAACCAGTTTGACCAAAATGTTACACAGATAGCTGGTAGTTTGAATGTTTTTGCTGATAAGTTCGTATAACTTCCTTAACACGGGACAAATACACAGAACCTTGAGGCTTAATTTATACCAGTTCATACCAGTTCATACCAGTTAACGGGGACATTTTTCACTCGCTATAGCATGTCGGTATTTTTGAGTTGTATATCCGTGTTTGTAAGTTGTTTGGGAGTGTTTGTAAGGTGTTTGTCCGTGATTATGTGCTGTAGGCCAGATAGCCTTTAGCCTCTATGCCTATGCCTATGGCTATGCTTTATCCGGTTTGGATCTATGTTTTTGAACCTATGTAAATGAATAGACTAGGCGAGGCCTACAAAATCACAAAATTACTGCGCATAGCAGTTTAATGACGTCATACAGGGTGCGCGTGCTTGCACAAGCCTTTTCTTTGCACTGTTGAAGTGTCGAGTACGGGTTTTATAAGAGACGCCAAAGGGCTAATTCCAAAATGGTCACTCTGTTCGAAAAACAAAACAAAACGAGGCTATAGGCTCTGATGTAACATAGTCCTATACGTAATCTACATTTCGTATACATTACTTCAGACAAAACAGTCTCCGTTGAATTTATAACCCCTTTTGTTATACATTACGCCTTATTACAACACCACATTTTCGACACGTCATAGTCAAACAAATAAAGGCTCGATCCCTTGGCGAAGCCTGGACCCACGGGTCAAGCAATTACGTGAGTAGCTTTTTCAAATGGTGTTCGGTATATTTAATTTTTTTCAAAAAGTGGTCGCGTACCTTTGCGATAAAATGACCTATGCTTTAACGTGGAGTGAAAATGGCCTATGCTTTAACCCAGCTGTTGTCTATGAGAAAATCCGCCGTTTTCGTTTACCATTTTTGGTGCAATCACTATCTCTCCCACGTTAAAAAGCCCTATCTTTAACCTGGGAGTGGTAATGCGCAAAATGAGTCTCTCGAAAACCGTTTTCGGTGCAAATCGGAAGTTAATTGTAAACGAACTTTCTCATTTACCAGTGGAGTGAAAATGGCCTATGCTTTAACCCAGCTGTTGTCTATGAGAAAATCCGCCGTTTTCGTTTACCATTTTTGGTGCAATCACTATCTCTCCCACGTTAAAAAGCCCTATCTTTAACCTGGGAGTGGTAATGCGCAAAATGAGTCTCTCGAAAACCGTTTTCGGTGCAAATCGGAAGTTAATTGTAAACGAACTTTCTCATTTACCAGTGGAGTGAAAATGGCCTATGCTTTAACCCAGCTGTTGTCTATGAGAAAATCCGCCGTTTTCGTTTACCATTTTTGGTGCAATCACTATCTCTCCCACGTTAAAAAGCCCTATCTTTAACCTGGGAGTGGTAATGCGCAAAATGAGTCTCTCGAAAACCGTTTTCGGTGCAAATCGGAAGTTAATTGTAAACGAACTTTCTCATTTACCAGTGGAGTGAAAATGGCCTATGCTTTAACCCAGCTGTTGTCTATGAGAAAATCCGCCGTTTTCGTTTACCATTTTTGGTGCAATCACTATCTCTCCCACGTTAAAAAGCCCTATCTTTAACCTGGGAGTGGTAATGCGCAAAATGAGTCTCTCGAAAACCGTTTTCGGTGCAAATCGGAAGTTAATTGTAAACGAACTTTCTCATTTACCAGTGGAGTGAAAATGGCCTATGCTTTAACCCAGCTGTTGTCTATGAGAAAATCCGCCGTTTTCGTTTACCATTTTTGGTGCAATCACTATCTCTCCCACGTTAAAAAGCCCTATCTTTAACCTGGGAGTGGTAATGCGCAAAATGAGTCTCTCGAAAACCGTTTTCGGTGCAAATCGGAAGTTAATTGTAAACGAACTTTCTCATTTACCAGTGGAGTGAAAATGGCCTATGCTTTAACCCAGCTGTTGTCTATGAGAAAATCCGCCGTTTTCGTTTACCATTTTTGGTGCAATCACTATCTCTCCCACGTTAAAAAGCCCTATCTTTAACCTGGGAGTGGTAATGCGCAAAATGAGTCTCTCGAAAACCGTTTTCGGTGCAAATCGGAAGTTAATTGTAAACGAACTTTCTCATTTACCAGTGGAGTGAAAATGGCCTATGCTTTAACCCAGCTGTTGTCTATGAGAAAATCCGCCGTTTTCGTTTACCATTTTTGGTGCAATCACTATCTCTCCCACGTTAAAAAGCCCTATCTTTAACCTGGGAGTGGTAATGCGCAAAATGAGTCTCTCGAAAACCGTTTTCGGTGCAAATCGGAAGTTAATTGTAAACGAACTTTCTCATTTACCAGTGGAGTGAAAATGGCCTATGCTTTAACCCAGCTGTTGTCTATGAGAAAATCCGCCGTTTTCGTTTACCATTTTTGGTGCAATCACTATCTCTCCCACGTTAAAAAGCCCTATCTTTAACCTGGGAGTGGTAATGCGCAAAATGAGTCTCTCGAAAACCGTTTTCGGTGCAAATCGGAAGTTAATTGTAAACGAACTTTCTCATTTACCAGTGGAGTGAAAATGGCCTATGCTTTAACCCAGCTGTTGTCTATGAGAAAATCCGCCGTTTTCGTTTACCATTTTTGGTGCAATCACTATCTCTCCCACGTTAAAAAGCCCTATCTTTAACCTGGGAGTGGTAATGCGCAAAATGAGTCTCTCGAAAACCGTTTTCGGTGCAAATCGGAAGTTAATTGTAAACGAACTTTCTCATTTACCAGTGGAGTGAAAATGGCCTATGCTTTAACCCAGCTGTTGTCTATGAGAAAATCTGCCGTTTTCGTTTACCATTTTTGGTGCAATCACTATCTCTCCCACGTTAAAAAGCCCTATCTTTAACCTGGGAGTGGTAATGCGCAAAATGAGTCTCTCGAAAACCGTTTTCGGTGCAAATCGGAAGTTAATTGTAAACGAACTTTCTCATTTACCAGTGGAGTGAAAATGGCCTATGCTTTAACCCAGCTGTTGTCTATGAGAAAATCCGCCGTTTTCGTTTACCATTTTTGGTGCAATCACTATCTCTCCCACGTTAAAAAGCCCTATCTTTAACCTGGGAGTGGTAATGCGCAAAATGAGTCTCTCGAAAACCGTTTTCGGTGCAAATCGGAAGTTAATTGTAAACGAACTTTCTCATTTACCAGTGGAGTGAAAATGGCCTATGCTTTAACCCAGCTGTTGTCTATGAGAAAATCCGCCGTTTTCGTTTACCATTTTTGGTGCAATCACTATCTCTCCCACGTTAAAAAGCCCTATCTTTAACCTGGGAGTGGTAATGCGCAAAATGAGTCTCTCGAAAACCGTTTTCGGTGCAAATCGGAAGTTAATTGTAAACGAACTTTCTCATTTACCAGTGGAGTGAAAATGGCCTATGCTTTAACCCAGCTGTTGTCTATGAGAAAATCCGCCGTTTTCGTTTACCATTTTTGGTGCAATCACTATCTCTCCCACGTTAAAAAGCCCTATCTTTAACCTGGGAGTGGTAATGCGCAAAATGAGTCTCTCGAAAACCGTTTTCGGTGCAAATCGGAAGTTAATTGTAAACGAACTTTCTCATTTACCAGTGGAGTGAAAATGGCCTATGCTTTAACCCAGCTGTTGTCTATGAGAAAATCCGCCGTTTTCGTTTACCATTTTTGGTGCAATCACTATCTCTCCCACGTTAAAAAGCCCTATCTTTAACCTGGGAGTGGTAATGCGCAAAATGAGTCTCTCGAAAACCGTTTTCGGTGCAAATCGGAAGTTAATTGTAAACGAACTTTCTCATTTACCAGTGGAGTGAAAATGGCCTATGCTTTAACCCAGCTGTTGTCTATGAGAAAATCCGCCGTTTTCGTTTACCATTTTTGGTGCAATCACTATCTCTCCCACGTTAAAAAGCCCTATCTTTAACCTGGGAGTGGTAATGCGCAAAATGAGTCTCTCGAAAACCGTTTTCGGTGCAAATCGGAAGTTAATTGTAAACGAACTTTCTCATTTACCAGTGGAGTGAAAATGGCCTATGCTTTAACCCAGCTGTTGTCTATGAGAAAATCCGCCGTTTTCGTTTACCATTTTTGGTGCAATCACTATCTCTCCCACGTTAAAAAGCCCTATCTTTAACCTGGGAGTGGTAATGCGCAAAATGAGTCTCTCGAAAACCGTTTTCGGTGCAAATCGGAAGTTAATTGTAAACGAACTTTCTCATTTACCAGTGGAGTGAAAATGGCCTATGCTTTAACCCAGCTGTTGTCTATGAGAAAATCCGCCGTTTTCGTTTACCATTTTTGGTGCAATCACTATCTCTCCCACGTTAAAAAGCCCTATCTTTAACCTGGGAGTGGTAATGCGCAAAATGAGTCTCTCGAAAACCGTTTTCGGTGCAAATCGGAAGTTAATTGTAAACGAACTTTCTCATTTACCAGTGGAGTGAAAATGGCCTATGCTTTAACCCAGCTGTTGTCTATGAGAAAATCCGCCGTTTTCGTTTACCATTTTTGGTGCAATCACTATCTCTCCCACGTTAAAAAGCCCTATCTTTAACCTGGGAGTGGTAATGCGCAAAATGAGTCTCTCGAAAACCGTTTTCGGTGCAAATCGGAAGTTAATTGTAAACGAACTTTCTCATTTACCAGTGGAGTGAAAATGGCCTATGCTTTAACCCAGCTGTTGTCTATGAGAAAATCCGCCGTTTTCGTTTACCATTTTTGGTGCAATCACTATCTCTCCCACGTTAAAAAGCCCTATCTTTAACCTGGGAGTGGTAATGCGCAAAATGAGTCTCTCGAAAACCGTTTTCGGTGCAAATCGGAAGTTAATTGTAAACGAACTTTCTCATTTACCAGTGGAGTGAAAATGGCCTATGCTTTAACCCAGCTGTTGTCTATGAGAAAATCCGCCGTTTTCGTTTACCATTTTTGGTGCAATCACTATCTCTCCCACGTTAAAAAGCCCTATCTTTAACCTGGGAGTGGTAATGCGCAAAATGAGTCTCTCGAAAACCGTTTTCGGTGCAAATCGGAAGTTAATTGTAAACGAACTTTCTCATTTACCAGTGGAGTGAAAATGGCCTATGCTTTAACCCAGCTGTTGTCTATGAGAAAATCCGCCGTTTTCGTTTACCATTTTTGGTGCAATCACTATCTCTCCCACGTTAAAAAGCCCTATCTTTAACCTGGGAGTGGTAATGCGCAAAATGAGTCTCTCGAAAACCGTTTTCGGTGCAAATCGGAAGTTAATTGTAAACGAACTTTCTCATTTACCAGTGGAGTGAAAATGGCCTATGCTTTAACCCAGCTGTTGTCTATGAGAAAATCCGCCGTTTTCGTTTACCATTTTTGGTGCAATCACTATCTCTCCCACGTTAAAAAGCCCTATCTTTAACCTGGGAGTGGTAATGCGCAAAATGAGTCTCTCGAAAACCGTTTTCGGTGCAAATCGGAAGTTAATTGTAAACGAACTTTCTCATTTACCAGTGGAGTGAAAATGGCCTATGCTTTAACCCAGCTGTTGTCTATGAGAAAATCCGCCGTTTTCGTTTACCATTTTTGGTGCAATCACTATCTCTCCCACGTTAAAAAGCCCTATCTTTAACCTGGGAGTGGTAATGCGCAAAATGAGTCTCTCGAAAACCGTTTTCGGTGCAAATCGGAAGTTAATTGTAAACGAACTTTCTCATTTACCAGTGGAGTGAAAATGGCCTATGCTTTAACCCAGCTGTTGTCTATGAGAAAATCCGCCGTTTTCGTTTACCATTTTTGGTGCAATCACTATCTCTCCCACGTTAAAAAGCCCTATCTTTAACCTGGGAGTGGTAATGCGCAAAATGAGTCTCTCGAAAACCGTTTTCGGTGCAAATCGGAAGTTAATTGTAAACGAACTTTCTCATTTACCAGTGGAGTGAAAATGGCCTATGCTTTAACCCAGCTGTTGTCTATGAGAAAATCCGCCGTTTTCGTTTACCATTTTTGGTGCAATCACTATCTCTCCCACGTTAAAAAGCCCTATCTTTAACCTGGGAGTGGTAATGCGCAAAATGAGTCTCTCGAAAACCGTTTTCGGTGCAAATCGGAAGTTAATTGTAAACGAACTTTCTCATTTACCAGTGGAGTGAAAATGGCCTATGCTTTAACCCAGCTGTTGTCTATGAGAAAATCCGCCGTTTTCGTTTACCATTTTTGGTGCAATCACTATCTCTCCCACGTTAAAAAGCCCTATCTTTAACCTGGGAGTGGTAATGCGCAAAATGAGTCTCTCGAAAACCGTTTTCGGTGCAAATCGGAAGTTAATTGTAAACGAACTTTCTCATTTACCAGTGGAGTGAAAATGGCCTATGCTTTAACCCAGCTGTTGTCTATGAGAAAATCCGCCGTTTTCGTTTACCATTTTTGGTGCAATCACTATCTCTCCCACGTTAAAAAGCCCTATCTTTAACCTGGGAGTGGTAATGCGCAAAATGAGTCTCTCGAAAACCGTTTTCGGTGCAAATCGGAAGTTAATTGTAAACGAACTTTCTCATTTACCAGTGGAGTGAAAATGGCCTATGCTTTAACCCAGCTGTTGTCTATGAGAAAATCCGCCGTTTTCGTTTACCATTTTTGGTGCAATCACTATCTCTCCCACGTTAAAAAGCCCTATCTTTAACCTGGGAGTGGTAATGCGCAAAATGAGTCTCTCGAAAACCGTTTTCGGTGCAAATCGGAAGTTAATTGTAAACGAACTTTCTCATTTACCAGTGGAGTGAAAATGGCCTATGCTTTAACCCAGCTGTTGTCTATGAGAAAATCCGCCGTTTTCGTTTACCATTTTTGGTGCAATCACTATCTCTCCCACGTTAAAAAGCCCTATCTTTAACCTGGGAGTGGTAATGCGCAAAATGAGTCTCTCGAAAACCGTTTTCGGTGCAAATCGGAAGTTAATTGTAAACGAACTTTCTCATTTACCAGTGGAGTGAAAATGGCCTATGCTTTAACCCAGCTGTTGTCTATGAGAAAATCCGCCGTTTTCGTTTACCATTTTTGGTGCAATCACTATCTCTCCCACGTTAAAAAGCCCTATCTTTAACCTGGGAGTGGTAATGCGCAAAATGAGTCTCTCGAAAACCGTTTTCGGTGCAAATCGGAAGTTAATTGTAAACGAACTTTCTCATTTACCAGTGGAGTGAAAATGGCCTATGCTTTAACCCAGCTGTTGTCTATGAGAAAATCCGCCGTTTTCGTTTACCATTTTTGGTGCAATCACTATCTCTCCCACGTTAAAAAGCCCTATCTTTAACCTGGGAGTGGTAATGCGCAAAATGAGTCTCTCGAAAACCGTTTTCGGTGCAAATCGGAAGTTAATTGTAAACGAACTTTCTCATTTACCAGTGGAGTGAAAATGGCCTATGCTTTAACCCAGCTGTTGTCTATGAGAAAATCCGCCGTTTTCGTTTACCATTTTTGGTGCAATCACTATCTCTCCCACGTTAAAAAGCCCTATCTTTAACCTGGGAGTGGTAATGCGCAAAATGAGTCTCTCGAAAACCGTTTTCGGTGCAAATCGGAAGTTAATTGTAAACGAACTTTCTCATTTACCAGTGGAGTGAAAATGGCCTATGCTTTAACCCAGCTGTTGTCTATGAGAAAATCCGCCGTTTTCGTTTACCATTTTTGGTGCAATCACTATCTCTCCCACGTTAAAAAGCCCTATCTTTAACCTGGGAGTGGTAATGCGCAAAATGAGTCTCTCGAAAACCGTTTTCGGTGCAAATCGGAAGTTAATTGTAAACGAACTTTCTCATTTACCAGTGGAGTGAAAATGGCCTATGCTTTAACCCAGCTGTTGTCTATGAGAAAATCTGCCGTTTTCGTTTACCATTTTTGGTGCAATCACTATCTCTCCCACGTTAAAAAGCCCTATCTTTAACCTGGGAGTGGTAATGCGCAAAATGAGTCTCTCGAAAACCGTTTTCGGTGCAAATCGGAAGTTAATTGTAAACGAACTTTCTCATTTACCAGTGGAGTGAAAATGGCCTATGCTTTAACCCAGCTGTTGTCTATGAGAAAATCCGCCGTTTTCGTTTACCATTTTTGGTGCAATCACTATCTCTCCCACGTTAAAAAGCCCTATCTTTAACCTGGGAGTGGTAATGCGCAAAATGAGTCTCTCGAAAACCGTTTTCGGTGCAAATCGGAAGTTAATTGTAAACGAACTTTCTCATTTACCAGTGGAGTGAAAATGGCCTATGCTTTAACCCAGCTGTTGTCTATGAGAAAATCCGCCGTTTTCGTTTACCATTTTTGGTGCAATCACTATCTCTCCCACGTTAAAAAGCCCTATCTTTAACCTGGGAGTGGTAATGCGCAAAATGAGTCTCTCGAAAACCGTTTTCGGTGCAAATCGGAAGTTAATTGTAAACGAACTTTCTCATTTACCAGTGGAGTGAAAATGGCCTATGCTTTAACCCAGCTGTTGTCTATGAGAAAATCCGCCGTTTTCGTTTACCATTTTTGGTGCAATCACTATCTCTCCCACGTTAAAAAGCCCTATCTTTAACCTGGGAGTGGTAATGCGCAAAATGAGTCTCTCGAAAACCGTTTTCGGTGCAAATCGGAAGTTAATTGTAAACGAACTTTCTCATTTACCAGTGGAGTGAAAATGGCCTATGCTTTAACCCAGCTGTTGTCTATGAGAAAATCCGCCGTTTTCGTTTACCATTTTTGGTGCAATCACTATCTCTCCCACGTTAAAAAGCCCTATCTTTAACCTGGGAGTGGTAATGCGCAAAATGAGTCTCTCGAAAACCGTTTTCGGTGCAAATCGGAAGTTAATTGTAAACGAACTTTCTCATTTACCAGTGGAGTGAAAATGGCCTATGCTTTAACCCAGCTGTTGTCTATGAGAAAATCCGCCGTTTTCGTTTACCATTTTTGGTGCAATCACTATCTCTCCCACGTTAAAAAGCCCTATCTTTAACCTGGGAGTGGTAATGCGCAAAATGAGTCTCTCGAAAACCGTTTTCGGTGCAAATCGGAAGTTAATTGTAAACGAACTTTCTCATTTACCAGTGGAGTGAAAATGGCCTATGCTTTAACCCAGCTGTTGTCTATGAGAAAATCCGCCGTTTTCGTTTACCATTTTTGGTGCAATCACTATCTCTCCCACGTTAAAAAGCCCTATCTTTAACCTGGGAGTGGTAATGCGCAAAATGAGTCTCTCGAAAACCGTTTTCGGTGCAAATCGGAAGTTAATTGTAAACGAACTTTCTCATTTACCAGTGGAGTGAAAATGGCCTATGCTTTAACCCAGCTGTTGTCTATGAGAAAATCCGCCGTTTTCGTTTACCATTTTTGGTGCAATCACTATCTCTCCCACGTTAAAAAGCCCTATCTTTAACCTGGGAGTGGTAATGCGCAAAATGAGTCTCTCGAAAACCGTTTTCGGTGCAAATCGGAAGTTAATTGTAAACGAACTTTCTCATTTACCAGTGGAGTGAAAATGGCCTATGCTTTAACCCAGCTGTTGTCTATGAGAAAATCCGCCGTTTTCGTTTACCATTTTTGGTGCAATCACTATCTCTCCCACGTTAAAAAGCCCTATCTTTAACCTGGGAGTGGTAATGCGCAAAATGAGTCTCTCGAAAACCGTTTTCGGTGCAAATCGGAAGTTAATTGTAAACGAACTTTCTCATTTACCAGTGGAGTGAAAATGGCCTATGCTTTAACCCAGCTGTTGTCTATGAGAAAATCCGCCGTTTTCGTTTACCATTTTTGGTGCAATCACTATCTCTCCCACGTTAAAAAGCCCTATCTTTAACCTGGGAGTGGTAATGCGCAAAATGAGTCTCTCGAAAACCGTTTTCGGTGCAAATCGGAAGTTAATTGTAAACGAACTTTCTCATTTACCAGTGGAGTGAAAATGGCCTATGCTTTAACCCAGCTGTTGTCTATGAGAAAATCCGCCGTTTTCGTTTACCATTTTTGGTGCAATCACTATCTCTCCCACGTTAAAAAGCCCTATCTTTAACCTGGGAGTGGTAATGCGCAAAATGAGTCTCTCGAAAACCGTTTTCGGTGCAAATCGGAAGTTAATTGTAAACGAACTTTCTCATTTACCAGTGGAGTGAAAATGGCCTATGCTTTAACCCAGCTGTTGTCTATGAGAAAATCCGCCGTTTTCGTTTACCATTTTTGGTGCAATCACTATCTCTCCCACGTTAAAAAGCCCTATCTTTAACCTGGGAGTGGTAATGCGCAAAATGAGTCTCTCGAAAACCGTTTTCGGTGCAAATCGGAAGTTAATTGTAAACGAACTTTCTCATTTACCAGTGGAGTGAAAATGGCCTATGCTTTAACCCAGCTGTTGTCTATGAGAAAATCCGCCGTTTTCGTTTACCATTTTTGGTGCAATCACTATCTCTCCCACGTTAAAAAGCCCTATCTTTAACCTGGGAGTGGTAATGCGCAAAATGAGTCTCTCGAAAACCGTTTTCGGTGCAAATCGGAAGTTAATTGTAAACGAACTTTCTCATTTACCAGTGGAGTGAAAATGGCCTATGCTTTAACCCAGCTGTTGTCTATGAGAAAATCCGCCGTTTTCGTTTACCATTTTTGGTGCAATCACTATCTCTCCCACGTTAAAAAGCCCTATCTTTAACCTGGGAGTGGTAATGCGCAAAATGAGTCTCTCGAAAACCGTTTTCGGTGCAAATCGGAAGTTAATTGTAAACGAACTTTCTCATTTACCAGTGGAGTGAAAATGGCCTATGCTTTAACCCAGCTGTTGTCTATGAGAAAATCCGCCGTTTTCGTTTACCATTTTTGGTGCAATCACTATCTCTCCCACGTTAAAAAGCCCTATCTTTAACCTGGGAGTGGTAATGCGCAAAATGAGTCTCTCGAAAACCGTTTTCGGTGCAAATCGGAAGTTAATTGTAAACGAACTTTCTCATTTACCAGTGGAGTGAAAATGGCCTATGCTTTAACCCAGCTGTTGTCTATGAGAAAATCCGCCGTTTTCGTTTACCATTTTTGGTGCAATCACTATCTCTCCCACGTTAAAAAGCCCTATCTTTAACCTGGGAGTGGTAATGCGCAAAATGAGTCTCTCGAAAACCGTTTTCGGTGCAAATCGGAAGTTAATTGTAAACGAACTTTCTCATTTACCAGTGGAGTGAAAATGGCCTATGCTTTAACCCAGCTGTTGTCTATGAGAAAATCCGCCGTTTTCGTTTACCATTTTTGGTGCAATCACTATCTCTCCCACGTTAAAAAGCCCTATCTTTAACCTGGGAGTGGTAATGCGCAAAATGAGTCTCTCGAAAACCGTTTTCGGTGCAAATCGGAAGTTAATTGTAAACGAACTTTCTCATTTACCAGTGGAGTGAAAATGGCCTATGCTTTAACCCAGCTGTTGTCTATGAGAAAATCCGCCGTTTTCGTTTACCATTTTTGGTGCAATCACTATCTCTCCCACGTTAAAAAGCCCTATCTTTAACCTGGGAGTGGTAATGCGCAAAATGAGTCTCTCGAAAACCGTTTTCGGTGCAAATCGGAAGTTAATTGTAAACGAACTTTCTCATTTACCAGTGGAGTGAAAATGGCCTATGCTTTAACCCAGCTGTTGTCTATGAGAAAATCCGCCGTTTTCGTTTACCATTTTTGGTGCAATCACTATCTCTCCCACGTTAAAAAGCCCTATCTTTAACCTGGGAGTGGTAATGCGCAAAATGAGTCTCTCGAAAACCGTTTTCGGTGCAAATCGGAAGTTAATTGTAAACGAACTTTCTCATTTACCAGTGGAGTGAAAATGGCCTATGCTTTAACCCAGCTGTTGTCTATGAGAAAATCCGCCGTTTTCGTTTACCATTTTTGGTGCAATCACTATCTCTCCCACGTTAAAAAGCCCTATCTTTAACCTGGGAGTGGTAATGCGCAAAATGAGTCTCTCGAAAACCGTTTTCGGTGCAAATCGGAAGTTAATTGTAAACGAACTTTCTCATTTACCAGTGGAGTGAAAATGGCCTATGCTTTAACCCAGCTGTTGTCTATGAGAAAATCCGCCGTTTTCGTTTACCATTTTTGGTGCAATCACTATCTCTCCCACGTTAAAAAGCCCTATCTTTAACCTGGGAGTGGTAATGCGCAAAATGAGTCTCTCGAAAACCGTTTTCGGTGCAAATCGGAAGTTAATTGTAAACGAACTTTCTCATTTACCAGTGGAGTGAAAATGGCCTATGCTTTAACCCAGCTGTTGTCTATGAGAAAATCCGCCGTTTTCGTTTACCATTTTTGGTGCAATCACTATCTCTCCCACGTTAAAAAGCCCTATCTTTAACCTGGGAGTGGTAATGCGCAAAATGAGTCTCTCGAAAACCGTTTTCGGTGCAAATCGGAAGTTAATTGTAAACGAACTTTCTCATTTACCAGTGGAGTGAAAATGGCCTATGCTTTAACCCAGCTGTTGTCTATGAGAAAATCCGCCGTTTTCGTTTACCATTTTTGGTGCAATCACTATCTCTCCCACGTTAAAAAGCCCTATCTTTAACCTGGGAGTGGTAATGCGCAAAATGAGTCTCTCGAAAACCGTTTTCGGTGCAAATCGGAAGTTAATTGTAAACGAACTTTCTCATTTACCAGTGGAGTGAAAATGGCCTATGCTTTAACCCAGCTGTTGTCTATGAGAAAATCCGCCGTTTTCGTTTACCATTTTTGGTGCAATCACTATCTCTCCCACGTTAAAAAGCCCTATCTTTAACCTGGGAGTGGTAATGCGCAAAATGAGTCTCTCGAAAACCGTTTTCGGTGCAAATCGGAAGTTAATTGTAAACGAACTTTCTCATTTACCAGTGGAGTGAAAATGGCCTATGCTTTAACCCAGCTGTTGTCTATGAGAAAATCCGCCGTTTTCGTTTACCATTTTTGGTGCAATCACTATCTCTCCCACGTTAAAAAGCCCTATCTTTAACCTGGGAGTGGTAATGCGCAAAATGAGTCTCTCGAAAACCGTTTTCGGTGCAAATCGGAAGTTAATTGTAAACGAACTTTCTCATTTACCAGTGGAGTGAAAATGGCCTATGCTTTAACCCAGCTGTTGTCTATGAGAAAATCCGCCGTTTTCGTTTACCATTTTTGGTGCAATCACTATCTCTCCCACGTTAAAAAGCCCTATCTTTAACCTGGGAGTGGTAATGCGCAAAATGAGTCTCTCGAAAACCGTTTTCGGTGCAAATCGGAAGTTAATTGTAAACGAACTTTCTCATTTACCAGTGGAGTGAAAATGGCCTATGCTTTAACCCAGCTGTTGTCTATGAGAAAATCCGCCGTTTTCGTTTACCATTTTTGGTGCAATCACTATCTCTCCCACGTTAAAAAGCCCTATCTTTAACCTGGGAGTGGTAATGCGCAAAATGAGTCTCTCGAAAACCGTTTTCGGTGCAAATCGGAAGTTAATTGTAAACGAACTTTCTCATTTACCAGTGGAGTGAAAATGGCCTATGCTTTAACCCAGCTGTTGTCTATGAGAAAATCCGCCGTTTTCGTTTACCATTTTTGGTGCAATCACTATCTCTCCCACGTTAAAAAGCCCTATCTTTAACCTGGGAGTGGTAATGCGCAAAATGAGTCTCTCGAAAACCGTTTTCGGTGCAAATCGGAAGTTAATTGTAAACGAACTTTCTCATTTACCAGTGGAGTGAAAATGGCCTATGCTTTAACCCAGCTGTTGTCTATGAGAAAATCTGCCGTTTTCGTTTACCATTTTTGGTGCAATCACTATCTCTCCCACGTTAAAAAGCCCTATCTTTAACCTGGGAGTGGTAATGCGCAAAATGAGTCTCTCGAAAACCGTTTTCGGTGCAAATCGGAAGTTAATTGTAAACGAACTTTCTCATTTACCAGTGGAGTGAAAATGGCCTATGCTTTAACCCAGCTGTTGTCTATGAGAAAATCCGCCGTTTTCGTTTACCATTTTTGGTGCAATCACTATCTCTCCCACGTTAAAAAGCCCTATCTTTAACCTGGGAGTGGTAATGCGCAAAATGAGTCTCTCGAAAACCGTTTTCGGTGCAAATCGGAAGTTAATTGTAAACGAACTTTCTCATTTACCAGTGGAGTGAAAATGGCCTATGCTTTAACCCAGCTGTTGTCTATGAGAAAATCCGCCGTTTTCGTTTACCATTTTTGGTGCAATCACTATCTCTCCCACGTTAAAAAGCCCTATCTTTAACCTGGGAGTGGTAATGCGCAAAATGAGTCTCTCGAAAACCGTTTTCGGTGCAAATCGGAAGTTAATTGTAAACGAACTTTCTCATTTACCAGTGGAGTGAAAATGGCCTATGCTTTAACCCAGCTGTTGTCTATGAGAAAATCCGCCGTTTTCGTTTACCATTTTTGGTGCAATCACTATCTCTCCCACGTTAAAAAGCCCTATCTTTAACCTGGGAGTGGTAATGCGCAAAATGAGTCTCTCGAAAACCGTTTTCGGTGCAAATCGGAAGTTAATTGTAAACGAACTTTCTCATTTACCAGTGGAGTGAAAATGGCCTATGCTTTAACCCAGCTGTTGTCTATGAGAAAATCCGCCGTTTTCGTTTACCATTTTTGGTGCAATCACTATCTCTCCCACGTTAAAAAGCCCTATCTTTAACCTGGGAGTGGTAATGCGCAAAATGAGTCTCTCGAAAACCGTTTTCGGTGCAAATCGGAAGTTAATTGTAAACGAACTTTCTCATTTACCAGTGGAGTGAAAATGGCCTATGCTTTAACCCAGCTGTTGTCTATGAGAAAATCCGCCGTTTTCGTTTACCATTTTTGGTGCAATCACTATCTCTCCCACGTTAAAAAGCCCTATCTTTAACCTGGGAGTGGTAATGCGCAAAATGAGTCTCTCGAAAACCGTTTTCGGTGCAAATCGGAAGTTAATTGTAAACGAACTTTCTCATTTACCAGTGGAGTGAAAATGGCCTATGCTTTAACCCAGCTGTTGTCTATGAGAAAATCCGCCGTTTTCGTTTACCATTTTTGGTGCAATCACTATCTCTCCCACGTTAAAAAGCCCTATCTTTAACCTGGGAGTGGTAATGCGCAAAATGAGTCTCTCGAAAACCGTTTTCGGTGCAAATCGGAAGTTAATTGTAAACGAACTTTCTCATTTACCAGTGGAGTGAAAATGGCCTATGCTTTAACCCAGCTGTTGTCTATGAGAAAATCCGCCGTTTTCGTTTACCATTTTTGGTGCAATCACTATCTCTCCCACGTTAAAAAGCCCTATCTTTAACCTGGGAGTGGTAATGCGCAAAATGAGTCTCTCGAAAACCGTTTTCGGTGCAAATCGGAAGTTAATTGTAAACGAACTTTCTCATTTACCAGTGTTGTATCTCTCCCACGTTAAAAATCCCTATCTTTAACCCAGGTTGTAAACGACGAGAAGTCGTTTACCGATTTCGGAGGACTCCCTATCTCCACCCTGTTAAAAATCCCTATCTTTAACCTGGGCGCGGTCTATGAGAAAAAAATGAGGGGTCCGGTTCAAAACCCTATCTCTTAACATGGGGCTTCCACAGGGGCCCTCAAGTTACAGGCACTACATCACATACATTACTACTCATGTGCTAGTAGTACCAACGCGGTCGTTGAAGCTAAGGAAGGCAAGGATAGGAGAAGAGAGACAGCGGCAATTTGACACAATAAAGTTAAAGAACATTAATACAGGGAAAGCTTTCCAACTGGACTTATAAAACCGGTTTCGCATACTCCAAGAGGACGGAAATTCATCTGCGAGCTCTATGGTGTTGCTGAAGGCACAAGCATGGCATCAAAAAGCAGACTCCGCCAGTGGTTGATATCGCTGATTGTGGATGGGAGTTTGTTATTGGAGCAGGGGGTGTGCCAATTCCATGCATCGCAAGAGGACCAGCAGCCCCCCTGCCCTCATGGACGTCATCAACTGTCAGTGTAAAGCTGTAGGGAAAGCTTGCAGCAGTCATGCATGTAGCTGTCAATCTGCAGGATTATTCTGCACACCGTACTGCTTCTGTGTTGGTGAAACCATGTGCCTCAACCCGGTCACCAAACATGATGAGCATGAGAGTGACGCTAGATATGATAATGAGGAAGACGGTGACCGTACAGAGGAAATAGAAGAGGAGGATGAGATAGAATGGCGGACTAAACCTTTCTATGAGAATGTAATGTGAATGGCGTCCCTTTTATATACCGTTGGTTTTGAATTGAGTAATGATATACACATTGTCAATGTCCAAATGAAACCTGTCATTACAAAAATGCCCTCAAATGGTGTTTCGTTGTGTTTCAGCAAATTTATAACTGAATACTTCTTACTTTGAATTTTTTACTTTTTAATGTTGTACATGTATGATACAGATTCATTCGTAATTACTGCATGCCATTTTGCAAAGCTTTTGTATGTTTCATGTCAGAAGTAGCCATATACATGTACATGTAAGTATGTCTGTATAGCTATTAACATACTCGTAGCTCAGTCAGATCATTGCAAATCAAGAACTGTAAATAAATGTTACTTTACAAAAGTCATAATTTTAACAACAGCTTTATTGTCATGTCACATTAATACAAAATCATTGGAAGAAATTCCAATGAACTTATTATGCACCAAAAACTCATGTTTCTAGCATCATACAATCAAAAGTCATGGTGTATTTTGGCTAGTTTCGGTAAAAATGACGACCATTTTGAATTTTGGTCAGGTGTACATAGTCGGGCATCATTGGAAATGGTTCCATTGAAATTCTGATATGACAAAACATAGGGATGGACACCAAAATCGTGTCTCTAGCATAAACCAATCAAACGTTATGCTCGAGTTTTGGTGAAAATGGCGGCCATTTTGAATTGTTGTGATGTGAACATAGTCGGACATAATTAAAAATGGTTCCATTGCATTCCTCGTATGCCAAAACGTGTGTATATACAGCAAAATCATGTTCCTAGCATGCTCCAGTGCAAAGATGTAACACATTTTCTAATATGACCTAGGTTCACGGTAGTCATCTTGGATTTGCCTGGCTCCCACAAATTGCCCAAGGATGGCGCGTTGCCATCCCGCTGATTTGAGTTGAGGAACCCATAACCTACATGATTCAACAAAAAACCTTACACTACCAACCATTTCCAGGTTCCAAAAATGGCAACTCGACTAAAACCAGACACATTGACAACAATCGATGAAAGAAAAAAAAAGCTAGATGATGCCAAATCCTAACGACTGAATGCACAGCTACAGACTAGATATTAGACGAAAGGAGACAAGAGAGTCTTCATCGAAAATCTGGCGGACGAAGCAGAAACAGTGGCACAGACACAGAACATGGCTGCTCTGTACAAGATAACCAAGACACTGACCGGCGGTTTAAAAAATAACGACGTCCCAGTGAAAATGTAACTGAAAATGATGTCGTCGGTGTAACAGAACAGATCCAAAGATGAAAAACACCCCGAGACCATCCTCAACAACAAAAAAGAAGCACCAAGCAATCAAGCAGACATTCCAGAAAGCAAAGAGGACCTGCAGAGCAACACAGACCCACCATCTGCTGAAGAAGTGAGGAAAGCTATCAAGACGATGAAGTCAGGGAAAGCACCGGGGGCAGACGGTGTGAGTGCAGAGATGCTGAAGGAGAGGTCACCGCTGGAGCCTTGAGATAGATCTTCGAAGGTATATGGGAGGCGGAAGAAATACCTAGTGACTGGAAGACGGGGCTGATTGTTAAACTACCTAGAAAAGTTGCAACAACTGGAGAAGTATCACTCTTTTGTCCATCAGTAGTAAAGTTTTCAGTAGGGTAATCCTTGCCAGAATTTCAACAGCCCTTGACCCACAGTTGCGCAAAGAACAGGCATGGTTTAGGAAAGGAAGCTCTTGTGGGGATCACATTTTTATATTAAGGCAGATCCTGGAACAGTGCCAGGAATGGAACACTCCTGGCTATGCAAACTTCGTCGATTTAAAAAAGGCTTTCAGAGACTCTCTCTGGCGTATACTCCGGCATTATGGAATTCCTCCAAAGATTGTGAGCATCATTAAACTGCTTTACACCAACTTTAGATTCAAGGTCATCTGCGGCCAACACCTAACAGAAGTTTTTGAAACCTAAACCGGAGTGAAACAAGGATACATATTATCCTCTTTCCTCTTCTGCCTTGGGATCGACTGGGTCATGAAAGAAACAACACTAGCAGAGAAAAGTGGCATCAAGTGGACCTTCGCAGATACACTAGGTGATCTAGACTTTGCAGATGACATATCTTTCTTGTCACACCGCAACGGAGATATCCAAAGAAAAATTGAGGAATTGCCCAAAAATGCTAGGAAAATAGGGCTAAAGATTAACACCAACAAAACAAAGGCGCTGCGAAACAACAGCCAAACAGCAGACCCAATCACAACTGGAGGAAGAAATATTGAAGAAGTGACCAAGTTAATCTACATTGGGGCCAAGGTGACAACAGATGGAAACTCGGACCCTGAGGTCAAGGCAAGGATCAGCAAGGCGAGAGGGGCTTTAGCAGCACTTAAGAACATCTGGAAGACCAATAAGATCAACAATAGAACCAAAATCCGCCTGTTCAAGGGCAACATCCTGAGTGTGCTATTTGATGCAGTGGAATCATGGAAGGTCACCAAAGGCATATGCCAGATGCTGGAAGTGTTTCAAAACAAGTGTCTCGGGAGGATTCTACGAATTTACTGGCCAAATAAAATCTCTGACACGGAACTCCAAGAAAGGACACACATGCAGCCAATCTCTCTTGAAATTAAACGCCGCAGATGGAGATGGATCGGACACATCTGCAGAATGCAGCCGACATCCATTCCAAGAGTGGCCATACGCTGGGCCCCTGGTGGCAAGAGAGCGAGGGGGAGACCTAAGGAGACATGGAGGAGATCAGTGGAGCGGGAGATGAAGACACTCGGGTGGAGCTGGAGCCAAGTAACGAAGCTGGCAGCAGACAAACAACATTGGCGTTCTTTGGTGTCGGCCTTATGTGGGAACCCACACGAAGAGGATTAAGTAACACATTAAAAACCGATATGTTGAAAAGATATTTATAATAAAAACTTTGAAAAAAAATGGACTAATACGTCTATATGTGACCCCGGCTGACCAAATGCGTGATAAGTTGGAAAAATTGTAACATTGTTTTCTTACATCCTTGTAAATGTTTGGTAGGGTGTTTTACACGGTTTCAAAAATTATGACTGCTACAACAATTTGCGAAGTTATGGAGCATTGAACATGGTAGGGGTCAAAAAGTGAAAATGAAGAAAATGGCTGTTGAAGTTTTACATTATATATGCAAATGGATTGCATGGAAATATTACATGCACAACATTCAAATGTGGCACACAGTATGTAATATGTATGTTAAATTGCAATGGTACACTGTAAGTACAAATGTGCTGCTACAAAGACTTATCAAGTTATGCCAGATTATGTCTTTATGTGTGTAAAACTAAGACGACAGATTATTTGAGAGCAAAAGGTAGACACACTGTTTGACACAGTTTAAAACCTAGAGGCAACTGTCCAGTTTAACATAGGTCTAGTGGCTTAATGCTGTCTGTTGACACAAGCTATTGCCAGTGACCAATTACAGATTAGTTACAGATTCCATCAAACAATAGCAGGCAGAGAATCTTAGCTCCACAGCTGGGTGTAATACATAACAAGTGATAAATATATGATACACTTGAAATACAAATGTGCTGCTACAAAAATGTATAAAGTTATGCCAGATTATGTCTTTATGTATAAAATTAAGAGGACAGATTATTTGAAAGCAAAAGGTAGTCTAAAGAAAATAAAAAATGGGTCAGCTGGACGGTGATAGACCGTTTGAACTTGAAGCCTTTGTCAAACTTTTGTCTCAACTTCAAAGGCGAAGGCGGTGTCCTGCTGTCAGAACTTCGAAGGTGTTACTCACCTAACTTACAGGTCTTTGTCAGTAAGAATAATGGGATGATAATTTACACCAACGTTGTTTCCCGTAGAAGTCATTTTGTGCAATATATTAGCATTAGTTGTGCCAATTCAAAAATTAGTGCTATATAATAGTAGTTTGTCAAAATGTAAACAAACTCAAAGACAGTTGCAGCTTAGCATTAGCCTGTTCTGAAACATTTTAATGACATAATGATATATATCACATAATTATATAGGGAGCTAATGGAGAGACCCATCATAATCCATAGCACTACAAAATGAAGTATCTGAAAGTCACACTTCATATATCGAGTGACACATCTCATGCTGTCTTTCTGGACTGTCGCAATGTCCAATAGTTTCCTATCACAACCCTCGTGTACAATATACCAAAGCTATATATTTCCAACACCACAACATATGTATTATCATTGGATAGGTAATTGAATAATCTTTCAGATGAACGCAACTTGTAGCAGCAGAAAATGAAGCATACAAAAGTTACACCGCAAACAATGACATGCATTCTCAAAATGTGATTCATTCAAAAATTAGTGCTATTTAATAGTAGTTTGTCAAAATGTAAACAAACTCAAAGTCAAAGAAAGTTGCAGCTTACTGTCCACCAAGCAATAGCAGAGCAGTTTTATAATAATAATAATCCACAAGTTAAGTGGCTGTTCTTCCTTTTATCATTCATGTGATGTTTATTGTGAGCATGGCGGACAAATGGTTATCATACGTAGACAGGTACAGAAAGACACTGACATTGTCTATAAAAAGAACACGTTTGCCTATCAGTGGCATGTATTTCCTATTGTTGCCATTTCTGTCGGGCAGAAACAGTTTCTGCCCGGCATAAATCAAACAACCCTGTAGGTAATTATTAATCAAATGTTTTTTGGTGAATCATAGTTACAGATCATTAAGGGTTATGATGGAAATAAAATGTTTACATGTTTACTGTTCACTTATTGCACCACGTCTTGCATTTAGAGGAATAATTATAATAGAAAATAAAATGTTGTGGCACATATTTTTAAATACATGCATCGATGAGAAACGGTTACTTTTCTGTGGCCTAAGAATAACTAATTTCAATTAACTTTCTGCTTATATAAAACAACTGCATAAAATCTATATCCATACAAGACACAGACTCCGCATGTGACAGATGTTTTGGGAAGGGGAATAGTGTTCTATTTCTGGTACAAGGCTTTGTGTTTGTTGACTGAAGCCTCTGCTAGTGACCAATTACATATTAGTCATACTTCCTACCACCAGCCACAGTGACCCAAGCCTCTGCCAGTGAGCAATTACAGATTAGTCACACATTAACCAGCCAGCCAAAGTGAGGTGTGGCAGATGTTGTGGGAAAACGGATTAGTTGAACAAAAGGACTGGAAGCCTTCTAGAGCTACTGCTACAATAGACCATTTAGTTAACAAATTTAGCATTTTAGGGGACATTTGGAGCCCTTAGAATGATTGAATCAAATACAGATTTCTTGTGTACAGTGACACTACCACATGAAATGTATATGCAACATTTAAGAAAAAGTTGCTGAACAGTTTTTAAAAAACAGTGCCCTAAGATATGTCTATGTAAAATTAGAGAAACAGTTGCTGAACGGTTTCTGAGATACGGCAGCTAACGGCGGACGCAGAGTTATGGCAATAGTCCCTTCGGCCAAAGGACTAAAAATGCACACTAAACTTAAATATGCATTTTTCTTCCTAGACAAATGGCTAGGGAAATGTCCTGATGAATGAATGATTATATTATAATGTACTATATTTGAATGTTTATTATTAATTTATACACTAATAATGCCAATGCTTGTCTTCACTTACCGGGTATTCGTGCAATATTTCATACCAAAAATTTATGTGAAGATTATGCTGTACTGTCACATACTAAATTGTATAATGTATACTAAGTAATATTATTATTAATTTATACACTAATAATGCCAATGCTTGTCTTCACTTACCGGGTATTCGTGCAATATTTCATACCAAAAATTTATGTGAAGATTATGCTGTACTGTCACATACTAAATTGTATAATGTATACTAAGTAATACCTAAAGAAATTTTTTGAGGGGTATACAACTATAAGAACTTTCTTAAGTATACCCCTTTTTCTGACATTATACATATTTATGTGCCACAAACATTGTATATATATATATATATTATCGTTGTTATGTTGAAAAATACAATGTCTTATTATGTTTACTAACTATGTTGATATAATTCTTGATCGCAGCTATATACGCGGTTAACATTAATCATTTTAATCATCAACTTATATGCACTCAATTACAATTAACGAACAAGCAAGTAGCTATACTTCTGTTTTTCTTTCTCTGTGACTTAATTTACATCATATCAATATTATTACTAAAAAGAAAACGGTTCGATTGACCGTTAATAAATATTCTGTATTGCGCAGCGGGGAGACGGAACAAAGATTCATCAGGACAGTTCTAAAGAGTCCCCCCAAATCTGCACACGGGATCTTGCACGGTATACAGGCACCTAGGCTGGGGTGGGCTTTAGTTAGCCTCAAGTAGGTGCAGTTGGATGAGTAAACAAACAAAAAACGCACGTTACGTGCTAAAATAGGAGAAATGCATCATTTTAATACTTGTTATACCTTGGTGAACATTGAATGTGTTTACTAAATGAATTAATCAAAAGTATTTTTAGTTTTAGCAGCTTACACAATCATATTCATCAATATGTCCTCTTAAGTGTATTCTACCACCTAAATAATACTTCTATATAAATAGCCAGTCCATCTTGATGCATAAATAACACAGAAAGATACATTATACAGGTTATAACGCTTGGATTCAACAAGAGACGTGTACGGATGCGGCAAGTGGAATACTTCTGTGGTGACTTCACATGTAGGAATATCCTATTCCTATGCGGATACCACTCCAATCGCTACATGGACCGATTCAATTTGCCGCATCCGCATAACAAAACTCATCGGCCTATGTACTTATGTACCTACTTCTGTTAATTTCCACTGAGCGCTATATTCATTACTTTGCCACACGCTGTAATATATAAATGGAATCCTAGCTTTATTGCCGAGACAATGAAGTAAATAAAACATAATTTTTTATAGAGTAAACGACAACATGACATTTACGGTCCAAACAATATATTCTACATGTATGTCAAGTATATGCATTCTGAAATATATGTTAATAATTTCAAGTTGTTTTAGGCTACTTGAACGGGAGCATGACTTTCCACCTGCCACAAGTGTAAGGTTTCTCACTGTTGTGAATCCTTTGATGTTTTTTAAGGCGACTCCACATTAAAAATGCCTTTCCACAATTCTCACACGTATATGGTGTCTCACCTATGCGAATCCTTTGATGTTTTGTATGTGTACTTAACACAGTGTATGGCTTTCTACGCGTATCACAAGTGCACACTTTCTCATGTGTGAGTTCTTTGGTGGTTTTTAAAGTTACTTCAGTGTGTGAATGATTTTTCACACCTATCACAAGTGTATGGTTTCTCACCTGTGTGAATTATTTGATGCTACTTAAGGGTACCCGACTGTATGAATGACTTTTCTCACGTATCACAACTTTACGGTTTGTCACCTTTGTGAATCCTGTGGTGGTTTTTAAGGGTATTCAACTGTGTGAATGACTTTCCACATGTATCACAAGTGTATGGTTTCTCACCTGTGTGTATTATTTGATGCTGCTTAAAGGTAAATGATCGTGTAAATGACTTTCCACACGTATCACAAGTGTATGGTTTCTCACCTGTGTGTATTATTTTATGCTGCTTAAAGGTAAATGATCGTGTAAATGACTTTCCACACGTATCACAAGTGAATGGTTTCTCACCTGTGTGAACCATTTGATGTTGTTTAAGGCGACTCAACTTTATGAATGCCTTTCCACAATTCTCACATCTGTGAGGTTTCTCACCTGTGTGAGTTGTTTCATGGTTTTTACGTGTAATCGTCTGTATCAATGGTTTCACATTTGTATCACAAGTGTACGATTTCTCACCTCTGTGAATCCTTTCATGCAGTTTTAGGATAATGGACTTTGTGAATGACTTTCCACATGTATCACAAGTGTACGGTTTCTCACCAGGCTTTAGTTTTGCATTTGACTGTGATTTGTTGATTTGTTGATCGTTCAGACTGACCCAATGTTGCTTATGACCATCAAATTTACTGCAATCTACAAATGTCTCTGAGACACCCTGAGAATGTACAGCTTTAACCTCTTTCAGTACACCAGCCTCACACACGACCCAATGTCTCGTCTCTTCACCGTCTCTGCCACATTCATCAGGGTCTATCTTCTCTTGTTTCATTTTGGTCAGTTCGTTAACAACATCAGTCCAGGTTGGGAGTTGTTCTGTGTCTGGGATTCGCACAATATGTTCGCAAGTGTAAGGTTTCTCACCTGCGTTAATTCTTTTATGTTTTTTAAGGGTACAAGACAGTGCGAATGACTTTCCACACATATAACAACTGTACGGTTTCACACCTGCGTGAATCCTTTGATGTTCTTTAAGGCGACTCAACTTTATGAATGCCTTTCCACAATTCTCACAAGTGTATGGTTTCTCACCTGTGTGAATTCTGTGATGTTTTTTAAGGGTACAAGACAGTGCGAATGACTTTCCACACATATCACAAGTGTATGGTTTCTCACCTGTGTGAATCCTTTGATGTTCTTTAAGGCGACTCAACATTATGAATGCCTTTCCACAGTTTTCACACATGTAAGGTTTCTCACCTGTGTGAATTTTTTTATGTCTGTTAAGGGTACACAACAGTGCGAATGACTTTCCACAATTGTCACAAGTGCAGGGTTTCTCACCTGTGTGAGTTGTTTCTTGGTATTTATGCCTACTCGTCTGTATGAATGGCTTCACATTTGTATCACAAGTGTACGGTTTCTCACCTGTGTGAATCCTTTGATGGTCTTTAAGTTGACTCAACATTGTGAAAGCCTTTCCACAATTCTCACAACGGTACGGTTTCCCACCTGTGTGAGTCCTTTTGTGGACTTTAAGGGTTTTCGACTGTGTGAATGACTTTCCACACATATCACAACTGTACGGTTTGTCACCTATGTGAATCCTGTGATGACTTTTAAGGGTATTGCACTGTGTGAATGACTTTCCACACAAATCACAAGTGTAAGGCTTCTCACCTGTGTGAATTCTTTGATGTTTTTTAAGGGTACAAGACAGTGCGAATGACTTTCCACACCTATCACAAGTGTATGGTTTCTCACCTGTGTGAATCCTTTGATGTTGTTTAAGGCAACTCAACGTTATGAATGCCTTTCCACAATTCTCACATGTGTAAGGTTTCTCACCTGTGTGAATTCTTTTATGACTTTTAAGGGTACACCACAGTGCGAATGACTTTCCACATGTATCACAAGTGTATGGTTTCTCACCTGTGTGAATCCTTTCATGGATTTTGAGGTGACGCGACTGCATGAATGACTTTCCACATGTACCACAAGTGTATGGCATCTCACCTGTGTGAATCCTTTCATGGATTTTGAGGTTACACGACCGTGTGAATGACTTTCCACATGTACCACAAGTGTACGGTTTCTTATCTGTGCGAGTACTTTTATGCTCTCTAAGGGTATCCGACCGTGTGAATGACTTTCCACACATATAAGAAATGTGTTTTTTATCAGTGTGAATCATTTCTTCGTTTTTTAAATTACTGTACTTTGGGAGTATCTTTCGATATGTATTGCTGAAGTGTTTCTTTTGGTCAACAAGTTCACTGCAATCTGCAAATGTCTCCGACACATTCTGAGACTGTACAGCTTTGACCTCTTTCAGTACGCCAGCCTGACACACGACCCAATGTCTCGTCTCTTCACTGTCCCTGCCACATTCATCAGGGTCTATGTTCTCTTGTTCCACTTTGGTCAGTTCGTTAACACCATCAGTCCAGGTAGGCAGCTGATCTGTGTCTGGGATTCGCACAATATGTTCTTTTTCACTTGATCCTTCTTTTTCACACGTCACATTTTCCAAACCTGTGGTAATGTGAACATGAACACTACGTTTCTCTCGACTGCACGCACTGTCTTCATGTATGGTTTCTGGTTGGTCGTCTTCACACTTTATGCTCTCCACCACTTTGTAGTCATCATAACAATATTTGTGTACGTCGGCAGAAAGTCCACAATTTGTAGAAGAAATTCTTTGTTGATTGAAGTCTGAGTCAGTGAGCTGAGAGTCTTCTTGTGTTGCCCCTGAGACCTGAAAGTGGATCTCCGCATTGACGTCATGCTTATATCCGTTGTCCATCTAATCGAACGTGTTGTGAAACTAAAAATAAAACACACATAAGATAGAGTTAGTAAGGAGGTATAGCATTATACATGATGTTTAGAAAATCTGTTTTTACTTGTGAACAACGTTATTGAATACTAATTATGATAGTATTATTGCTAATTATGAAATCAAATTAGACAATTACAACAAATCTATTTTAAACACCATTTCAGCAAATGTGTTTTAAAACATTGGAAGATAAAATATGTATATTCATTACATGCTGTATCCTATCTTGCGATATAAAAATATTTTTATTTTTATTTTGCTGAATGAGGTAAAGCCGTTGAAGTTTTTGTAGTAATTACTGTGAGATGTCTGACCAGGTGTGGCAATTTTGTGCAGTGTCTCTTTTTCAGAAAGCACAATTTTATTTCTTCTCAATGAACAGATTAAATATTGTCAGTGATTGAAAATTGATCATTATCTCATAAAACAAGTTTTGGATCCAATTTTATTATATTATTTTCAGACAAACTGTCTACACCCAGAATGTAATGACGCTGTACCTGTATTTTGAATCTGTGTTTTCTCTGGTCCTATTGGTGAATAATGACATGAGACAACAGCCTATACTGTGACTGTGTGTGTCTTTGGCGACTCTATCTGTGATGCTTGTTTTCTCGAGGTCACTTCCGGGCAATGTCTACAACAGATCCACCATAAAACATCAGAGCAAGTCATAATACTTTTCATAGTGGACTGTTATAATAATAATAATGTTTACTTCAGACAAAAGTCCATATGTACACATAAAATACAGGTAAAAATATATAAAGATACTACTGTATAGACACACATCAAGGAATACAAATAGTTGGTTATTAAAAATATATAAAATACAAGTAAACAATATAAATATATACAGCTGTCATAATACTTGTCATAGTGGACCGGTATAATAATAACATATATGCTCAGGGGTGTAGTGTAGAACCTGGAGGGATAGTCCCTTTGGTGATGGGCAGCCGCTCCACTTCTGTGGAGGCTCTAACCACTGGTTCCCATATATGGCTCCTAGGAACTGCTAGTGTACGGCAGTGGCCACACCCCGGGCAATGGTCTCGGCTGACCAGCAAAACTACATGAGTAAGGCTTGTAGGCTAATGCCTATTGAGTCGAGGGACGTCTGTCCTCAGTACACAAAGACTGTCTCGGAGGGGTAGGCGGCCAGCCGATTGGCTACACCCCCGGCTACAAATGCGAAACAGCAACAGCCTTTCACCAGGCTGCTCGGTACCTACCAAGACGCATGTGGAAGGCCCGGTGACCCGCTGTCCTGCAGTGCAAGACTTTTTAGTCAATGAATAATGGAGTTAACCATACACAAACCAGCGGAAATCAATGGGCAACTACCGCTGTATTAGCTCAAGAAACCTTGATGGAGAATACAGACAGTAAGAGAGGTCCTAGTGGTGAACCCCCCAGGCTGGATAAGACGACACATGCTGGGGAAGAGTTTGGAGATGTTGGAAGTAACGCCAGAGCCGATGACGATAGTATGCCCGACTGTAAAACCAGCAACAAAAAGCTAAAAGGGAACATCCGTGTGGCAACATGGAACATCAGAAAAACGAGTCATGGAACACTACAAATGGTAACATCGGAAGCAGAAAGATATGGGGTAGATACATTAGGGATTGCAGAACACAGGTTGGCCAGACAAGGACACTTTCGCCCGGATTCAGGAGGAAAGTTTGTATACTCAGGAGCATCTAAGCCAGGGATGAGTGGTGTTGTGTTCTATCTGTCAAAGAAAACTATTAGGATACAATCTGGTCAATGACAGAATTATTACCATACGAATACAAGCAAAACCCACGAATATAACATGTATTCAAATTTATGCACTAACGAGCACTGCAGCCGACGATGTAATAGAAACGTTTTATGACACACTGCAACGAACAGTTGACGAGGTAAACAGGAGAGACATGGTAGTACTGATGGGCGATTTCAATTCAAAAGTTGGCAGTTGTAAAAACGAAGAAGAAAATATTGGGAAATATGGACTAGGCGAGAGAAATGAGAGAGGAGATAGACTTGTTTAGTTTATCATACAGAATGAACTGATGATCACTAATATTTTCTTCAAACAACATCAAAGAAGACTGTATACTTGGACAACACCAGATGGTTGGAACAGAAATCAAACTGACTTTATACTGATACCAAAACGATGGAGGACGTCTGTGCTTAATGCAAAGACATTACCGGGAGCCGATTGTGGCTCTGACCATGAAATGCTAAGCGCCAAGATTGCGATAAAATTAAGAAAGATGAAGAGAGGGAGATAGTGAGGTATGGCGTCAGTGATATCAAAGAAGGATACCGAGTAGAGGTTATGAACCATTTTGGAGTATTACAGACAATGGCCGACGAGAAGGAACCAGAGGAGTTGGCAGTAGAAATTAGGAACATCATTATGGAATCAGCTGACAAACACTTCACTAAAAAGAGGAGACAAAAACAACCATGGATAAGCAAAGACACACTGCAGATGATCGACGAAAGGAAAGAGTTAAAGAAGAACAAAGAAATGAGTGAGAATTATCATGAGAAATACAGAGAGAAGTGCAAGATGATTAAATGAATGTGTAAGGAAGACAAGAAGATATCTAGAGAAGAAAGGCGAAAAGATAGAACTATGTATGAGAAGGAACGATAGTCGCAGTATGTTCGAGGAAATCAAGCCTATGACATAGTCGTTCAAATCTAGACTTAGCGTTATTAAAGATGAAACGGGAATGACTCTGACAGAAAGCGATGACATACTTGAAAGATGGAAGCAATATTGTGAAAGCATGTTTAAGAAACAGAAGAGGTAGACATGGATGAAGGCAGAGAGAGGACAGAACCAGAAGATGAACTTGAGCCTTTGCATTCAGAGGTGGAGTGGGCAATAAAGTCTAAAAGACGGAAAATCACCTGGCACTGATAACATCACTGCAGATCTAACAAGAGCAAGTGGCGAAGCAGGCGTGGATATCTATCACACATTATGCAAGAAAATATGGAAAAGTGGAACATGGCCCATGGCCTGGAAACGAGCTATCCTTATACCTTTGGTGGAGCACAGTAGCACAGTGGTAAGACCTCCTGACTCTCGACTGAGAGAACGCGGATCCGAATCCTGTGCGGTGGTGTCGAACTTTGGGCAAGTTCGTTTACTCTACATTGCTTCAGTTCATTCAGCTGTATGAATGAGTACCTGGCTATGGACAGTGGTGGATATTTGTGTACGAATAGTCTTCGCGCATTAATTGCAGCGTGGCTGAATGCTTCCCAGAGAAGTCAAGACGGTGTTCGATTGAACAGGTCTACAAGGGAGTAAAGAGTAAAGCGCTTTGAGCAGTCCCGAGGACTGGATACTGCGCTATATAGGAACTTACCTTTTTATACCAATACAGAAAAAAGGTGACAAACAAGAATGCTCAAACCACAGGACTATATCCCTCATCAGCCATGCGAGCAAAATTATGCTAAAAATCATAATGAAGAGAATCACAACAAAATTATTTAGTTTACCTCAATTTATTATATATAACAAAACTGTTTATTCCATCACACCACAATTATTTGAGGTACAAAATGAGCAGATATTTAAAAAAAATTACAAAGCAGGACACGTGACAATGGAGACTTGTGCAATTTATGTGGAGGATTATCCTGAATTAAAAAAAACAATATTTATTTTAATTGAATAATAACTTTAATTCTATGGGTGGGTATGGCCATGACATGCACGTTTATTGATCTGTTCTCAGCAAACATGACATAATTGCCCCAATAATGGCAGTATACTGCCAAGTACCGTTAACAGGAAAGCCGGTTTTGAGCCAATAGAATGTACATACCATAATTAAGTTTACCTTGCTGGTCTAATACTAACCTAACACAAGCTAGTAAATAGCATCTAGTGCCATCTATGGGATGCAGTTGTCTGTATCGACCCAGCACCAGCCAGTACAGGACCACTAATGTTCCAGTATCAGTGTATGGGGCTAGTATTGGGTCAGAACAGCATGCTAGTACTGGCCCAATTTACAGCGTCTGTGCGAGGTGGTATTAGACGAATACCGTTTTTAATATATTGGGCCAGTACGTGACTGTATGTTGTTAGAAATTGGACCTGTGCAAGCCCAATATGCCTGGGAGAAAGAGAGATGGGGGGAGAGATTGATTCTTAAAAAAAAATTTCTAACGATTATTTCAAGAACCATGTTTCTAAAGCAGGAAAATGCAATAACGAGATCCAGAAGGACCAGAGTGGCTCCTCAATGTTTCAATGACATGGAAAATAACCTCCCAATTAACAATACTTATGACATTCAAGTAAATGATCGTGTAAATGACTTTCCAGATATATCACAACTGTATGGTTTGTCACCTTTGTGAGTCCTGTGATAGTTTTCAGGGGTATTCAACTGTGTGAATGACTTACTAATTGCAAGCAATGCCGCTTTTGTAGTAGACACAAAATTCCCAAAATATTTATAGAGAACTATTTACCCACAATTGTATTTGATAAAATTAACCAATTCAATTTTAATGTTGATTTACTATTGCTTACACCAGTATTAGTTAAAAAATATCTTTACATAATTTGTTATGATGATCTGAACGTCAGAGATCTCTTAGGTCTTAGTACAGGTCTCCTTAGGCTTAGATCAATCAGCATTCGTTTGTTAAAAGTTAAAATGGGCGATATAACAGTGCTTTCGACAAAACAAAAAGTAGAACTGACCCATTTAACTTAACAAATGTAAATACGTTTGCTATATGTAAGTAATAAAGCTTTCAGGTGTACCAAGATTGTGAGGAATTTGCAGTAGAACAACCACAAATAGGCCAGAAAGAACTTCGTACAGCAATAATATTGGTCATCAACAACCAGTATCGCCATCTTTCAAAGATGCATGTCATCTATGATCGTGCAAGTGTATAGTCAAGCGCCGTCAGGTGGCAGCACAGGCCCCTCACTATGGCCTAGAATATTAGACCTGCCAATGTTACCGGTATGGGGCTTTACCCCAGATTCGGGTAGAGACAATGAGGATAAGACCACATTAAGAATTCGACCGCAATTACCGACCGAAAGAGTGCTCTTGACAATACCGTTTTGGTGTGATGTGTGATATTTTTTCGAGCACTTTGACATGGAACATGTTAGTCCAGTGAATACTGAATGTACTACTCCATCAGATCTTTCACGAGGTAGCAATAAATATACGCTAGTCGCTCGCGTATTCGCACAGTGGCTATTTTGCAGCACGCACCAATATTTCAAAATGCTTCACCAGATTGGGGCGAAATTGAGGGGTGTCAGGTTTGGGTGTTTTTTTTTCTGAAAAATGACGTATGAGGATTTCACGAGTTTTCCATAGCACTTGTGTCAATGGAGGTTAAATATGCTGTGAAATTTTGCAGGAAATTAAGGAAACGTTATAATGGCCGCCTATGTAAAATTTTAATGTGGTCTTACCCCAATGATTGGCTCTCAGGCCAACTATGAAATAACAAATTAAACAAGGATACACTTTTACTAGATAATACTATACTATAACAACTATGCAACACTAAACATATATTGAAACATGTGACACACAAAATAAACCAACATTAAACTTGTTTTCGTAGTTTAGTGCCTTTTAAATTAAAAGGCACTAAACTTCGACAACAAGTTTAATGTCGGAGATCTGCCACCTAATGAATATGCATATGATTAAAAGTTTCAATCACATGCATATTCACTAGGTGGCAGTTCACATGGCTGTGAACAAGTCGGCATTCAAAAGGCGATTCTGAGCCAGACCAACTTCCTGGGGAAGTCATGCAGCCAGGCGAAAGTCGGTTAAGCTAGACTAGCAAGCGTAGCGGAGGGTGGGATAAGACGGCCGACGTGACAACAAGAAGAGTATTTGGTTATAACAATATATATATATATCTGTATATATATATTTATATATACATATATATTCGACAACATCATATATATAAATGTATATATACATATATGCATATATATATAATACATATGCATGTATATATATATATATATATACACACATATATATGTGTGTCTGTATATATATATATATATGAAGATTTATATATACGGTATATTATATTATTGAATATGTCAAACAATTAAAACTGGGTAATTCGAACGGTGATGAGGGTTTAAATTCTGGTCATGTTCACAACACAACGACAGTTTTATCACTAATATTGATATGATAAAAAATGACTTTAACCTCAATGAAAACCACTTTCAATATCACGATAGAAACACACATGAGCTTGGTACAGAAATTGATCCTGATAACATTTTGTTAATAATGATTCATCCTCCTATAAATATTATTCACTTATAAGTACTTATGTCAATGCTAATGACTGTCTTAATATAATACACTTAATTGCAAACTTTAATAAGTAATTTGAAAGTTATATTCACACTCTTGATATAGTGTTTGGTGTAATTGTTATCTCGGAAACTTGGATTGACAACAACAACAACAATTGACAACAACAACAACAGTGCAACACATTCTAATCTACCTAGGTACAATTCCTTCCAGATATGTAGAAAACATGCAAGAGGAGGTGGAGTGGCCATGTGTGTCCGTAAAGACATTAACTGTATTAAAGTCTTAAGTAAATCCTTATCAATAAATGATGTCCTTGAACGCGTAACGGTAGAATTAATAATAGAAAACACAAAAAGAATCTAACAGTGAGTTGCATATATCATAAACCAGGATCTAACATTGATACCTTTTATGAAAATATTGAATATATCTTTGGAAATAATCTAACTAACTAGACATTGTTTTTATGTGGGGACTTCAATGTTGACATTCTAAAACAAGATAGCCACTTAGGCACAACACACTTTATTGATACTATGTACAGTCTAGGCCTGTACCCTCTTATCGATAAACCAACGAGGATAACTAGAGACACAGCAACTCTTAGTGACAACATTACAAATGCCATAAATAAGCGAACCGCATGGTATTCTGATAAGTGACATAACTGACCATTTTCCAGTATTTACATTATGCGAATTTGGAGTGATTAAGAGGAATCAAGAAACACACAAATATATCAGAAGTCATACAACTGATAACATGAATGCTTTTATAGAAGATTTAAGTTGTGAAAAGTGGGAGAATATTACTAGCACAACCAATGTTAATATGGCTTATGATACATTTCTCAGTGCATTTATAAAAAAAATTGACAAGCACTGCCCGGTCAAATATAAACATAAAACATGTAAATTCTGAAAAACCTTGGTTCACAACAGGCTTGGACAATGCTTGTCACAAGAAAAACGAATTGAATAGAAGATTTCTGAAAAAATAGATCAAATGATGCGGAACACTGTTACAAAAAATATATAAATAAGTTAACCACAATTCTAAAAAATGTAGAAAAACAAAGTAGTAAAGAAATATGGATTAGATTGAACACAATAATAAATAAACAACGTAGTGAATCTTCTTAACCTGATTGTTTTGAAACGGATTGTACAAAAAATACTAATAAGAACGACGTAGCAAATGCGTTCATTATCTTCTTCGGAAATATTGGCATAAGCATGAATATTGTTGAGAAAACAATACAAACTATTACTGAACCACTAACAGCAATATTTAACATGTCTTTTGAAAGTTGAATTTTTCCTTCCAGCATGAAAGTATAAAATAATATCCCCATATTAAACAAATGGGCCAAGAGGCCCTGTAGTCATTTGGACTAATACGTCTATACGTGACGGCTGACAAAATGAGTGATAAGTCGGAAAAATTGTAACATTGTTTTCTTACATTCTTGAAAAGATTGGGTAGGGTGCTTTACACCGTGTGAAAAATTATGACTGGTACAACAATTGGCGAAGTTATGGAGCATTGAACATGGTAGGGGTCAAAAAGTGAAAATGAAGAAAACGGCAGTTGAAGTTTTACATTATATATGCAAATGGATTGCATGGATATATTACATGCATGTGATTCAAATGTAGCACACAGTATGTATGTTATGTTGCAACGATACACTGGAAGTACACATGTGCCGCTACAAAAACTTATCAAGTTATACCAGATTTTGTCTTTATGTAAAACTAAGACGACATATTATTTGAGAGAAAAAGGTAGAGTAAAGAAAATTAAAAATTACGAAGCTAATGCAGAGTTGATAGAATTGGGTAGTGGGTATAAATGCTTTATAAAACAAATATTAAAATGTTACAATAAACAGTTACATGAAAACTTGCGCAACCTAAAACATAGCAAGCCTGCAGAATACTGGGATATACTTAATAAAGCAAGTAACATCAGTGAAAAATGTGGAAATATTTCACTGGATAAGTTAATGATAAGTATAGTGTGTGACTCTGTCACAAGGGTTGAGTGATGCGCCTAGTGCTGTAGCGTTGTGTAGTGATTAGTACCTTGCTTATGACCTCCCGCTTCCAGCTTCAGCCGCCAGATAGTCTTATCCGAGGTGAATAGAAAGCCGAGTGCGTAAGTCTTTCCTTCTGGTATATAGCCTCTCCTCAATCAAGACTCATGCAGTGCCTCCTTGCGACACCATATGGTAACTGGACACCTTGCGCCTCCAGGCCAAATCTGCATGTGATCTAGTGGTCCAGCCACGAAAAACCCTGGCGGAGCAGCATGAGCCCGATATGTGCAGGGTGCAGGGCCCACCAGTGTGTGGACACGTCCCGACCCTCACAAACCATGTTCCAGCTATGGGGCAAATAGCAAAGCAGAGGATGTGATGGACAGCATGTCCCCTCATTTCCGGCGGCGGAAGATCCAGTTGTATGGACAACGGCGGCAAGCACAGCTCAGTACGAGCTACTGTTCTTTGGAGTAAACCAAATCAAAAACCGGCAGAAGGCAATGGGAAACCACTGCTGTATCTTTCCCAAGACAATCATGACCCACAAAACCACAGAAAATAACGTTAACAGCGTGAACGGTTGTTCTGACAGTTTTGACAGGACCACCTCGTTCGGTAGGGATAGTCATGTGCGACAGGTGACACCAGATCGTCTTCCAGCTATTGTGTGCAGAAACAGAACAGAAAGATGTTGAATATTGCTACATGGAATGTAAGAACTCTATATCAGAAAGGAAAACTAGAAAACATCAAACAAGAAACAACAAGACTGAGGATAAATATAATGGGAATGTGTGAAGTTAGATGGACAGGGACAGGATTGATGACATCAGATAAGTACATAATAATTTACACAGGAGGCGATAAACATGAAAGAGGAGTTGGAATTCTGTTGGATGAAGAAAGAGCAAAATGCTTACAAGGATGCTGGACCGTATCGGATCGCATCCTCTTGGTGAAAATCAGTGGCAAACCATTTAACATTAACATCATACAAGCGTATGCACCAACAGCAGACAAATCTGATGAAAAGCACGATACATTTTATAATGATCTTGAATTGGCAAAATCACATTGCAAATCACAGGAGATTGTAATAGTTATGGGAGACTGTAATGCTAAAGTTGGTAGGGGAAGATGCGAAGACATAGTTAGACTATATGGCCTGGGGAGCAGAACTGAGAGAGGAGATAAACTAATAGAGTGGGAAAAATCTTATGACATGATTGTAGGAAACACCTGGTTCCAACAAAACCCAAGAAGACTTTGGACTTGGAAAAGTCCAGGAGACCGTACACGGAACCAAATTGATTATATCCTGGTCAGTAAAAGATTTAGAAATGCCCTACTGGTGGCAAAGACCTTTCCCGGGGCAGACTGCGATTCCGACCATGTGCCAGTGCGAGCCACGTTCCGACTGAAACTGAAGAAAAGGAAAAGAGCAACAAGGAACATGAAACTAGACATGAATATACTAAAATCAGATTCAGCGATCAAAGAGAAATTCAGTGTAGCAGTACAAAACAGTTTCAATGTTCTGAATGACATTCAAGATGTAGACAACCAATGGGAACAAAAAAAGGAATCAATCACACAGGCTGCAGAAGAAACTATTCCTAGGCAATGCAGAAAGCAAAGAAAAAATACTGACGATGACCGACGATATTCTAAAGTTGATGGATGAAAGGAGGAAAATTAAGCAAAATCATGATGCATATGTAGCAATGAACAAGGATATAACGGCGAAATGTAATCTAGCGAAAGAGGAATGGCTTAATGAACAATGCAAAGAAATTGAACAGAAGAATAAGTACGACACAAAATCCAAGCATGCTAGAATAACATAAATCACGGGGAAAAGAACATGCTCAGCTACAGGTTGCCTGAATTCTAAAGAAGGAAACATAATAACGGACAAAGACCAAATACTCGAGAGATGGTCAGAATATACTGGTGAACTGTACGATGATGAAAGGGGTGAAAGACCATCAATTAAGAAGAACTTTGATGGTCCTCCTATATTGAAGGACGAGGTTCGAAAAGCCACCAGATCAATGAAAAAGGGAAAAGCTGCTGGACCAGATAATACTACCATTGAAATGATTGAGTGTTTAGAGGAATTTGGTATTGATATAGTAACAGACTTCTTGAACAAAATATATGACAGCGGACGAATCCCAACTGATTTATCCAGATCCATTTTTGTAGCAATACCAAAGAAACCAGGTGCGATTGAATGTGAACTACACCGTACAATTAGTCTCATGAGTCACTTCACCAAGATGTTGCTTAAAATTATTATGACCAGAATGAGAAACAAAATAAAGCCGGAAATTGCTGAAGAACAATGTGGATTTGTAGAAGATAAAGGTACAAGTAATGCAATATACATCCTACGATCACTGATTGAGAGAGCATTGGAAGTGCAGAAAGATCTGTATGTATGTTTTATTGATTACACAAAGGCATTTGACAGAGTTCGTCATGAAGAAATAATATCAATGCTGGAGAGTTTGAACATTAATGGAAAGATCTGAGAGTTGTGAGAAATCCGTACTGGGAACAAACAGCAGCAATACGAATAGAAAATGACATCAATAAATTTCAAGAAATAAAACGTGGTGTAAGACAAGGGTGTGTCCTATCATCCGATCTCTTTTCGCTATACAGTGAGATCATCTTACGCACATTATATGATATGCCAGGCATTCAAGTAGGGGGATACAACATGAATCATTTACAATATGCAGACGACACGGTACTGATTGCTAAGAACGAAATAGATCTACAAAACAGATGCTAGGTACAGTAATAAGGGAAAGTGAGAAAAAAGTCTGTCCCTGAACAAAACGAAAACATAAATCATGGTCATCTCAAAGAAACATTACACTCCAACATGCAACATGGTAGCATATGGCACTGTTTTGAAGTTTTTGAAGTCCGAACGTTTAATTATCTGTGATCACTAATAACATCAGACGGTCGATGCAACGATGAGATCAAGAGACGAATTGCTCAAGCCAAAACAGCTTTTCACAAGATAAAAAACATTTTAACAAATACAAATATATCTAATGAAGTTAGAAACGTGTACTGCAATGCTACATAGAGCCCATATTGCTATATGGATGTGAATCCTGGACAATAACCAAAAGTTCACAAAAAAACATAGAAGCCACGGAAATGTGGTTCTAAAAAGAATGCTGCGAATGCCATGGACTGCAAAGCAGAGCAATGAAGTCATCCTTAGGACAGCCAAATAAAAAAAGAAAGATCATCAACAAAGTTAGAACACAACAAGCACGATTTATAGGCCATGTCATGAGAAAGAAAAAGTTAGAACAAATAGCAACAACAGGAAAGATAGAAGGAAAAAGATCCAGAGGACGCCAGCGAATAAAAATAATAGATAGTCTCTCAACATGGTGTGGAAGGAGCACAACAGAACTGCTACAAACTACACGCGACCGTGCGGTTTGGAGGGCCATGATCGCCAACGCTTGTGACAGACATAGCACATAGAAGAAGAAGTTTAAGAACCACTTTGAAAAACTCTGTGAAAAATCTCAAACGTGAAACTGCAGTAATGAGATACCTTTTGATCCAAGAAAGATTTCCCAGTCAAAAGAACACATAAACATACCATTCAGACCTCGCAAGATGAGGTACTAATGCAAATCTGTAGAAACCGTACACAAGAGACTGACGCGAGCAATGACCATGGGAGGTACCGCAGCAGACGAAAAACCATCTCAGTGGATGGCTCGATTCTGTCAAGTCGACGGTAGTTGGGACCGAGAAGATGTAGAACGCTGGGCTCTTCTCCATCGGCTGCCGGCATCGCTGCTTATGAGTCTTGAGCTTCCCACACCGCAGCTCTCTATGGAAGAGCTTCTGCAAAAGGCCGACTCGCTGTATGTCATGCTACCCCCCACGACGATAGCCACCGTCACAGAAGTTCCTACCGAGCTAGCATCTGCAGTCCACGCGGGAGATCTTGCGGCCGTCAACGCCATTGTGAAAAGACATACAGGAAAAGGCGGTTCAGACAAAAATCCGAAGAAAGGACAAGTTTGTTGGTACCACGGGAAATTCGGCGCCGAGTCTCGATGCTGCACTGGGCCACCCTACCTGCGATACCGTGCGAACCTTACAAAGGCTCGACATACTGAGGCGGGAAACGAAAGGGGCGGTCAGTAATCGGCGTCGTATCTGGCTCGCATAAAGAACAAACGAAACGACTCCTCTTCACGGCCGGATATTTGATAGACTGCGGTTCAGCGGTCTCCGTTCTACCGCCGACCCCTGAAGAAATATGTAATCCCAAACCCACTGAACATATCCTGTCGTCTGCGAACGGGCAACGCATCCGGACATTCGACCGGCGCAAGTCTACCTTCACACTTATGGACCGAACATGCTCTCATGACATGATTGTCGCAGACGTGATCCATCCCATTTTGGGAATGGATTTCTTCCAAAAGGGAGACGGAAAACGTTTCCTGATAGACCCGCTCAAACGATATCTAATCGATCGTGTTACTTTGGACGAGCGTTCAGTGAAAACGGCGTGCTCATCTGTCTATTCTGTGACTCCTACCGCTGATCGCTGTGCGGAATTCAATGACGACGAATATGCTCGACTGTTGAGGGATTTTCCTGATGTCATCGACCCCAGTATGAGCAAAGTGGTTACCATGACTACGCCTCTGCACCTTACGACGAAGGGTTCACCGGTATTTAGCAAAGATAGACTGGAACAATACACTGAAGAAAAAAGTCAGCAACAGAATGTTGGAATATCTTAAAGAGTGAAATAGATTGCATCGTCGATAAATTTGTCCCCTTAAAAAATAAGGGAAACGGTCCAGAATGAAATAATTATTGACAGAAGCCATTGGAAAAATTAAGTGCAAACAAACGATGTGGAAGTCATATAGACGTGCTGGAAATAACGAAGACTACAATATTTATAAAGAAGCACTAAACCAAGCTACAACTGAAATTCGAAATTCGAAGTGAAGCCACGAAAAAAAATTTGCTTGTAATATAAAACAAGACAGCAAGAGTTTTTATGCATATGTTTGGAGCAAACAGAAAGTTTAGGATAAGGTCGGTCCTCTAGAAGATAGTGCTGGAAATATAATATCAGAGGGATTCTTAATGACAGAAGACCTGAATTAGTATTTTAGTTCAGAGAAAATATTAGTTCACTGCCAGTACCAGAGGCTAAGTTTAAGGGGGCAGAATCAGACTATTTAGGACAGTTAATTGTTACTCCGGAAATGGTAGCAATGAAAATAAGGGCTATGAATCACCTGGAGTGGATGTGATTCCGCCCAAACTACTATTGGAAATTGTAGAACAAATTAGCATACCACTTGCAACAGTTTTCAACTTGTCATTAGAAGAGGGAGTGGTTCCTTTATAATGGAGAGAAGCAAACATTATACCGTTATTTAAGAAAGGTTCCAGAAACAAGTCAGAGAACTACAGACCAGTGAGTTTAACGTCAGTGATTTGCAAATTATTATAAAGACTAATTAAAGATCACATGGTGGATTTTCTTGTTAAACATAACTTGTTAAACACATTTCAACATGGGTTTCTAAAACCGAGGTCATGCTTAACAAATATATATTATGTTTTTTGGAAGATATCACTAAGTGGGTAGACGAGGGAACAACAGTAGACATCATCTACTTACATTTTCAGAAAGCTTTTGACAAAGTGCCACATCAAAGGTTACTGCATAAGCTAAAGGCCCATGGCATAGGACATTGTTTAATTAACTGGATAGAAAAATGGCTAATTGACAGAAGATAACAGGTAGTAGTTGATGGGGAGGCTTCAAACTGGAAATCAGTTTCGAGTGGGGTACCACAGAGATCAGTACTGGGACCTATATTAAGAATAATATATATCAACGATTTGCATGATGATATAACAAACAAAGTGTTGAATTTTGCGGATGATACAAAATTGTTTAGAAGGATTAAACATGATGAAGATAGACAGCATTTACAAGATAATCTTGACAGATTGTAAAAATGGTCTGAAAAATGGCAAATGTTGTTCAATTTTGGGAAATGTAAATGCCTTCACACAGTACATGGGAACGAAGATGTACAATATACAATGGGAGGTTCTGTACTAAGTACTACTGTAAAAGAAAAGGACTTAGGGTTAATCCTGAGTGACTGCTTTCTACACAAACATGTCAATTTCCCCACCAGGTATCGACATAATCAAGAACCATCACTTTTTGATCTGATAATCACCAATGATAAAAAATATGGCACAAAACATAAGCCACCTCTAGGGAAAAGTAACCACATAATCATTGAGACAGAATGCCACTGTTACTGTGATACAATGAGTGAAGAGAAGGCAAGTTACCAGTTTGAGAAAGGTAACTACACTGACATCAAGCGCAAACTCAGAGAAACAAACTGGAAAGAGACTCTGAATAACCTAAGTGTGGACGGGATGTGGCAAGAACTGAACAGCACACTCTCAGACCTGGCTGATAAACACGTATCAAAGAAACAGACAGTGACAGGAAAGAGAGTTAAGCCTGTGTGGATGAACAACGAAGCAATGAGAAAAGTGAAAAAGAAGTACAACAGTTGGAAGAGGTACACTGAGACAAAACAGTACAGAGACTATGTTGAATACTCACGTGTGAGAAACATTGCGACCAGTGCTGTAAGGAAAGCTAGAAAAGACTTTGAACGGAAGCTTGCGACAGAGGTCAGCAAAAACCCCAAGGTGTTCTGGCGCTATGTCCAAGATGGAAGAAAGGTTAGATCTGCCATGGGTGAATTTGACATGGATGATGGCACAACAGCAAAAACAGACCAAGAGAAAGCAGACATACTAAACAAATTTTTCACAAGTGTGTTCTCACACGAACATCTGACGGAAATTCCAACAGGTCATTGAAGGATGGAGTGCTCCCAGCTCAATGGAAGACAGCACACGTAACAGTGCTACACAAAAAGAACTCAAAAAGACATGCTTCCAACTACCGGCCAATCAGTTTGACATGCATAGCATGTAAGGTTATGTAAAGCATTATTCGAGACCATCTCCTGACTCATATGACTATGAACAACATGTTCCACAAAGATCAACACGGATTTAGACCAGGCAGGTCATACACCACCCAACTCCTAGAAGTCATAGAGAATTGGACTACCACCATTGGCTCGGGCGGATGTGTAGATACAATATATCTTGACTTTGCGAAAGCCTTCGATACGGTGCCACACAAAAGACTAGCAAAAAAACTAACTGCGTATGGCATCCAAGGAGATGTGGCAGTGTGGATCGCAGCTTTCATAACGCGACGAAGCAAAGGGTAGTGGTAAATGGAAAGCTATCAGATTGGGCAGAAGTCACAAGTGTCCTTGGCCCCATTCTATTTATCCTGTTCATCAATGATCTACCAGACGGTACAAACAGTGGACTCAAGATCTTCGCCGATGATACAAAAATATATCGAGATGTGAGGTGTGAAATGGACAAAAAGATATTACAAGAAGATATTAACAAACTAATATCGTGGTCAGAGAAATGGCAGTTACATTTCAATCCATCAAAATGCAGACATCTGACTTTTGGCAAGCCGAAACTTAGCACCACGTACAGGATGACAAGTAAAGATGGGGAAGTGTCAGGAATCGACAGCACATCAGAAACAGAAAAATATATCGGTGTAACGTTCGACAGATCCCTAAAATTCCGAAAGCCTATTGGCACCATTGCGAAAAAGGCAAACCAGATGACAGGCCTCATCAAACACACGTTTAAACATCTGGACAGTAGCAGCTTCCGATTGTTATATACAGCGCTAGTGAGACCACATCTCGACTATGCTGACTCCATCTGGAACCCGCACTACGCTGTACACATCAACACCCTTGAAAGAGCACAACGGAGAGCAACCAAGCTGGTCCCAGAAATATAAAACTTGAACAATGAAGACAGGCTGAAACATCTTAACTTACCAAATGTGGTATACCGAAGAAGAGGAGACCTGATCCAAGTCTACAGAATTATCAAAGGCTTCGACGACATCAATCAAGAGGACTTCTTCATGATCACAACAAACCGCACACGAGGCCACAACAAAACTGTATAAGACACCAAGCAGACTTGATATTAGGAAACACTCCTTTTCACAACGCATCTTCCTAGACGGGAACAACCTTTCTCACCAAACAGTGAACGCTGAAAACATCCTCTCCTTCAAAACAAAACTCGATAAAGAATTGAAGATGGACAGGTTTAAATTTTAATAAAAGCACAAAATCACAATACAAGCCACGTTCTCAATACCAAAATACGATGCATAAAGGCGGGTGTACACAAGGCTGTTATGCCTTACTTTTAAAACCCGAAGATCCACGCAAATTATCCAGGCGAGTTAAACTTAAAGCCTAAAATTCTAAATGGGCTATATAACAGTGTTTTCGAGAAGTCCAAACCAAAAAAGTAAAACTGACCCATTTAATACCATAAATGTAATTACCGTAGAGAAGGAGGGAGGGAAGATGGAACGGGAGAGGAGAGAGGAAAATGAGATGGGACGAAAGAAGAACGGACGAAAGGAAGTGAGAGCAAATGTGAAAGAAGAGAAGTCGATAAAAGGGACGCTGACAGGAGGAAAGGTGACAAGTGAAAAAGCGACAGGAAAGAATGGATCGGAAGAGAATGTGACAGGAGAGAAGACGACAGGGGGAAAAGACAACAACCAGACAGATGCAAACCAAAGAAGGAGCTATTCTAAGGCAGTGATTGAGGGGGAAAAGAGGAAAGAGAGGGTGTTTATGGGCGACTACATTATGAGAAAGACGGACAAGACACTGAGCGAGGGGAAGGACGTCGTTGTTTGTTTACCGGGGGCTAGGATTGAACATGTAACTGACAGGGTAGAGAAGGTATTGGGACATGGCAAGGGGGGGTCTATACTGGTACATGTAGGAACAAATAATGCAGACAGGGAGGGAACAACTACGATAGTACAGAAGTATAGACAGTTAGTGAGGAAGCTAAAGAAGACGAGAGTTGAACAGGTTATTTTGTCAGGAATTTTGCCAGTAATGGGAGGAAGGGGGGCAACGTATAGAAACTGCAAGAGGATGGCGATCAACGCACTAGCTGAGCAGATGTGTGAAGAAGAGGGGGTGGGATTCACAGATTTATGGGGATACTTTGTTGGGAGGGAAGATATGTACATGAGAGATGGCCTCCATCTTAGTGGAAAGGGGCAGCAGTTTTCTCAGAGAACCTGCTGCAATCTGTTGACAGTGAGACAGGTTGCATCTATTTAAACTAGATTCGTGGGGGAGACTCACAGAAAAGCCTGAAAATGGAGGCATAGATAAAGTCAGCACAAATAAATCAGCAAATAACAGTCTGGAAAACTCTTCTGAAGCTGGATATAAATGTGTTTGTTTAAATGTAAGTAAACAAAAGAAATGAACTAAACGTTATGGTAGAAGATATTGACCCTCACATAATAGGTATAACCGAATCCTTGACCACCACCGATATATCAGATGCTGAATTGGAACTGACAGGATATGTAATGTTTAGAAAAGATAGAATAGGAAGAAAGGGAGGTGGAGTTATTTTATATATTAAAGAATCTATTCAGGCTTATGAAATAAAATTAGAAAGAGAAGCAGATTGCGAAGAAGCTGTTTGGTGTAACATAGTTACAGGAAACTCAACGTTAACAGTTGGGTTAGTTTATCGAAGTCCAAACATAAGCATAGAAGAGAAAGAAAAAATACAAAACGCTATAACGGAAGTAAGCAAACGGGACTGTATTATTATGGGGGATTTTAACCATGGGCATATACAATGGAAATCTCTACAGAGTATGGGGAGAGAGGACCACAAGTTTTTAGTTTTAGTTCAAGATATATTCCTTTCTCAACATGTGCTAGCACCAACCAGGGGTGAGAATGTGTTAGACATAGTTTTGTCCTCACAGAATGAATTAGTTGACAATGTCAAGATATGTGAGCCACTGGGGAGTATCGATCACAACCAGATACATTTTACCATCAAAGTAAAATCAGAAAGGAATAGTAAAAAGCAGTATAAGAGAAATTTCCACAAAGGAAGGTATAAGGGCATGAGGAAATATTTAGCAAAGATAGACTGGAATAAGACACTGAAAAATAAGACGGCAACAGAATGCTTGAATATATTAAAGTGAAATTAAGTGCATAGTCGATAAATTTGTACTCTTCAAAAAACAAGGAAAACGGTCCAAAAAGAAACACTTATCGAAAGAAGCCATTTGACAAATTAAGTATAAACAAATGATGTGGAAGTCATATAGATGTACTGGAGATGATGAAGACTACAACAGTTATAAAGAAGCACTTAACCAAGCTACAGCTGAAATTAGAAATTCAAAGAGAAGCTATGAACAACAATTAGCTAGTAATATAAAACATGACAGCAAGAGTTTTTATGCGTATGTTCGAAGCAAACAGAAAGTTCAAGATAAGGTCGGTCCTCTAGAAGATAGTGCTGGAAATATAATATCAGAGGGATTCTTAATGGCAGAAGACCTGAATGAGTACTTTAGTTCAGTGCTTACCAGGGAAGATATTAGTTCACTGCCAATACCAGAGGCTAAGTTCAAGGGGGCAGATTCAGACTATTTAGGACAATTAATTGTAACCCCGGAAATGGTAGCTAAGAAAATAAGGGCTATGAAGGATAATAAATCACCTGGAGTGGATGGTATTCCACCCAAACTACTATTGGAAATTGTAGAACAAATTAGCATACCGCTTGCAACAGTTTTCAACTTGTCATTAGAAGAGGGAGTGGTTCCTTTAGAATGGAAAGAAGCAAACATTATACCGTTATTCAAAAAAGGTTCGAGAAACAAGTCAGAGAACTATAGACCAGTGAGTTTAACATCAGTGATTTGTAAATTATTAGAAAGACTAATTAAAGATCACATGGTGGATTTTCTTGTTAAACAAAACTTGATAAACCCATCTCAACATGGTTTCTTTAAAGCGAGGTCATGCTTAACAAATATGTTATGTTTTTTGGAAGACATCACTAAGTGGGTAGATGAGGGATCACCAGTAGATATCGTCTACTTAGATTTTCAAAAAGCTTTCGACAAAGTACCACATCAAAGATTACTGCTTAAACTAAAGGCCCATGGCATAGGAAATGGTATAATAAACTGGATAGAACAATGACTGATTGACAGAAGACAACGTGTAGTAGTTGATGGGGAGGCTTCAAACTGGAAATCGGTATTGAGTGGGGTACCACAGGGATCAGTATTAGGTCCTATATTATTCTTAATATACATCAACGATTTGGATGATGAAATAACAAGCAAGGTGTTGAAATTTGCGGATGATACAAAAGTGTTTAGAAGGATTAAAAGTGATGGAGATAGACAGCATTTACAAGATGATCTTGACAGGTTGATCAAATGGTCTGAAAAGTGGCAAATGCTGTTCAATTTTGGGAAATGTAAATGCCTCCACACAGGACATGGGAACGAAGAAGTAGAATATACAATGGGGGGTACTGTACTAAGTACTACTGTAAAAGAAAAGGACTTAGGGTTAACCATTAGTGCTGATATGAAGGTTTCAGAGCAGTGCGGAATTGCAGCTTCAAAGGGAAGTCAAATCCTTGGATTAATTAGGCGAAACATAACGTATAAGGAAAAAGAGCTAATAATACCGCTGTACAAAACAATAGTTAGGCCTCATTTAGAATATTGTATTCAAGTGTGGAGGCCATATCGCAGGAAGGACATAGATATGCTAGAAAGAGTGCAGAGGAGAGCAACTAAAATGATACCAAATCTGAGGGATCTTAGTTACGAAATACGCCTAAAAATGCGGTTTAACAACACTAGAGACCAGGAGATTGAGAGGAGATCAGATAGAAGTGTTTAAAATATTGAAGGGTTATGAAAATATTGATAGAAATATGTTTTTCTCAGTTAAGAAAGATAGAAGGACTAGAGGACATGAACTTGCATTAGCAAAGGAACAGAGTAGATTGGATATAAGAAAGTTTTCATTTTCACAAAGGACTGTAAATGAATGGAACAGATTACCTGCTGATTGTGTGGGTGCTAGTAGCGTGAATGTTTAAAAATAAAATCGACACATACCTCAGACGGGCGGGATACACATAGATAAAAGGGTCGGACTCTCAATAAGCCAAAGGGCTTCCTTGTCCACCTGCCACCTAGAGTTAATTCTCTGGGTGGCAATCTTGTTAAATCTCTCGGAGATGCGTGTCATCTGTGATCGATCGAGCAAGCGTAGGGGAAGGTGGGGACAGACAGCCGACGTGACAACAAGAAAGATATTTAGTTATATTATAACAATAATATATTCGACATCATATAATATATATGTATATATATAATATGATGTTGTCGAATATATATATATGTTATAATAATAAAAATATAACTAAATAACCTTCTTGTTGTTATGTCGGCCGTCTTACCCCATATATTACATATAATATATGTATAAATATATATATATATATATATACACGCACATATATGTTTACACATATATTCCACAAAATCATATATAAATATGTATATATACATATACACACACACACATATATGATATTGTCGAATGTGTCAAACAATTAAAGTTGGGTAATTATAACGGTGATGAGGGTTTAAATTCTGATCATGTTTACTAACTGATAATTTTAATTATTCATGATCGCAGCAATATATGCTGTTAACATTAATCATTTTAATCATCAACTTATATGGACTGAATTAGTAGTTAAAAATGACAGATTTATTTTTATGACAGTCTTCAAATAAAATGCTGTTATGACCATTTCTTTATTTACATCATATCAATATTATTACTAAAAAGAAAATGGATCCATTGACAGTTAATAAATACTCTGTATGGAGCAGCGGGGACATTGAACAAGGGTACATCAGGGCAGTTCTCCCGAGTCCCCCCAAATCCACTCACGGGATCTTTGCACAACACACAAGCTCCAAGGCTGGGGGTGGGCTTTATAGTCAGCCTCAAGTGGGTGCAGTAGGATGTGTAAAAAAAAATGGGCCAAGCTTTGAACTAATACATCTATATGTGACCCCGGCTGACCAAATGAGTGAAAGTCGGAAAAATTGTAATATTGTTTTCTTACATTCTTGTAAAGGTTGGGTAGGGTGCTTTACACGGTTTCAAAAATTATGACTGCTACAAAAATTTGTGAAGTTATGGTGCATTGAACTTGGTAGGGGTCAAAAAGTGAAAATGTAGAAAATGACTGTTGAAGTGTTACATTATATTTTTTATATGTATATGGATTGCGTGGAAATATTACATGCATGACCTTCAAATGTGGCACACAGTATGTATGTTATGTTGCAATGATACGCTGGAAGTACAAATGTGCTGCTACAAAGACTTATCAAGTTATGCCAGATTATGTCTTTATGTGTAAAACTAAGAGGACAGATTATTTGAGAACAAAAGGTAGACTAAAGAAAATAAAAAATTACGAAGCTAATACAGAGTTAAGAGAATTGGCTAGTGGGTATAACTGCTTTATAAAACAAATATAAAAAAATGTGGAAATGTTTCACTGGATAAGTTTATGAACCACTTTCAAAAACTTTGAAAAACCTGAAAGTGAAACTGCAGCTAGTGAGATACCTTTTGATCCAAGAAAGATTTCCCAGTCAAACGAACACATAAACAGACCATTCACGCAAGATGAGGTATTAATGCAAATTAAAAACAAAAAGGCCTGTGGTATTGATAATGTTATCAATGAATAATTACAAAACAGCCCCACAGAACTAACTATAGTTATTGTTAAGATGTTAACCTAGTTCTATTATCTGGCATTGTGCCAACAGATTGGTGTATTGGGATCATTAAGCCTATCCAGTATACAAAAAGCAGGGGTGTCAATAGATGACTCAGACAACTATTGTGACATTACACTATTAAGCTGCATAGGCAAGTTGTTTACAGCCTCCGCGAGACTGACCACACACCTAAAAGAACAACATATTAAAATGCATCATTTTAATACTTGTTATATCTTGGTGAACATTGAATGTGTTTCCTAAATCAATGAATCAAGAGTATTTGATGATAAAGGTCATTTAATAATTGTACCAACGTTAAACGGTGTTCATACCGGCCAATGACAAAAAACAGTTTTAGCAGCTTACACAATCATATTCATAAATATGTCCTCTTAAGATGACATTCATGTATTCTACTGGACAAGACATCCACCTAAATGATACTTCTATATAAATGACCACAGTCCATCTTGATACATAAATAACACACAAAGATACATACACAGGTTATAACCCTAGGATTCCACAAGAGACGTGTACGGATGCGGCAAGTGGAATACCTCTGTGGTGACTTCACATGTAGGAATATAATATTCCTGTGCGGATACCACTCCAATCGACCGATTCAATTTGCCGCATCCGCATAACAAAACTCATCGGCCTATGTACTTACTTCTGTTAATTTCCACTGAGCTCTATATTCAATACTTTGCCACGCGCTGTTTCCGTAGACATGGAATTCTAGCTTTATTGCCGACAATAAAGTAAACAAAACAGAATAAACCACAAGATGACGTTTACGGTCCAAACAATGTATTCTACACGTATGTCAAGTATATCCATTCTGAAATATATGTTAACAATTTCAAGTTGTTGAGGCTACTTGAATGGGAGTATGACTTTCCACCACTACCAGAAGTGTAAGGTTTCTTACTGTTGTGAATCCTTTGATGTTCTTTAAGGCAACTCCACCTTAAAAAATGCCTTTCTATAATTCTCACACGTATATGGTGTCTCAATTGTGCGAATGCTTTGATGTTTTGCAAGTTTACTTAACACAGTGAATGGCTTCGTACATGTATCACACGTGCACAGTTTCTCATGTGTTTGTTCTTGGTGGTTTTTTAAGTTAATTGAGTGTGTGAATGACTTTCCACACGTATCATAAATGTAAGGTTTCTCACCTGTGTGTATTTGATGCTGCTTTGTGAATCTTGCGATGTTTTATAAGGGTAACCAACTGTTTGAATGACTTTCCACACGAATCACAACTGTACGGTTTGTCATCTTTGTGAATCCTGTGATGGTTTTTAAAGGTACTCAACTGTGTGAATGACTTTCCACACAAATCACAAGTATAAGGTTTCTCACCTGTGTGAATTCTTTGATGTTCTCTAAGGCGATAGAACGTTATGAATGCTTTTCCACAATTCTCACATGTGTAAGGTTTCTCACCTGTGTGAATTTTGTTATGGTTTTTAAGGACATGACACACTGCGAATGACTTTCCACACGTATCACAGGTGTAAGGCTTCTCACCTGTGTGAATTATTTGATGGTATTTAAACATATTCAAATGTGTGAATGACTTTCCACACAAATCACAAGTATAAGGCTTCTCACCTGTGTGAATTCTTTGATGTTGTTTAAGGGTACCTGACTGTGTAAATGACTTTCCACATGTATCACAAGTGTAGGGTTTCTCACCTGTGTGTATTAATTGATGCTGCTTAAAGGTAAATGATCTTGTAAATGATTTTCCACACATATCACAAGTGTAGGGTTTCTCACCTGTGTGAATCATTTGATGTTCTTTAAGGCCACTCAACTTGATGAATTCCTTTCCACAATTCTCACAAGTGCATGGTTTCTCACCTGTGTGAATCCTTTGATGTTCTTTAAGGCGACTCAACTTTATGAATGTCTTTCCACATTTCTCACATATGTAAGGTTTCTCACCTGTGTGAGTTGTTTCATGGTTTTTACGCGTAATCGTCTGTATCAATGGTTTCACATTTGTATCATCAGTGTATGATTTCTCACCTCTGTGAATCCTTTCATGCAGTTTTAGGCTGATGGACTTTGTGAATGACTTTCCACATGTATCACAAGTGTACGGTTTCTCACCAGGCTTTAGTTTTGCATTCGACTGTGACTTGTTGATTTGTTTAGCGTTCGTACTGCCGCACTGTTGCTTTTCACCATCAAATTCGCTGCAATCTGCAAATGTCTCTGAGACACTCTGAGAATGTTCAGCTTTGACTTCTTTCAGTACACCAGCCTCACATACGACCCAATGTCTCATCTCTTCAACGTCTCTGCCACATTCATCAGGGTCTATCTTCTCTTGTTTCACTTTGGTCAGTTCATTAACGCCATCAGTCCAGGTTGACAGCTGAACTGTGTCTGGGATTCGCACAATATGTTCTTTTTCACTTGATTCTTCTTTTTCCCACGACACATTTTCCAATCCTCTGTTGACGGGAACATGAACACTACGTCTCTCTCGACTGCACGCACTGTCTTCATGTATGGTTTCTGGTTGCTCGTCTTCACACTTTATGTTTTCCACCACTTTGTAGTTATCATAACAATAGCTTTGTACATCAACAGTAATTCCACAATTTGTAGAAGAAATTCTTTGTTGATTGAAGTCTGAGTCAGTGAGCTGAGCGTCTTCTTGTGTTGCCCCTGAGACCTGTAAGTGGATCTCCACATTGACGTCATGCTTATCTCCGTTGTCCATCTAATCGAACGTGTTGTGAAACTAAAAATAAAACACACATAACATAGAGATAGTAAGGAGGTATAGCATTATAGTAATTTATACACAATGTTTAGAAAATTTGTGTTTTCACTTGTGAACAGTGTCATTCAGTAATAATTACGATGGATTTATTGCTAATTATCAAATCAAATTAGACATCAATTACATTGACCCCAAAAAATTTTTTTAACACTATTTCACCAAATGTGTATTAAAACATTGGAAGATAAAATATGTATATTCATTACATGCTGTATCTAATCTTGCGATATGTAAAATAAAAAGAAGAAATTTGATTTGGCTGAATGAGGTAAAGCTGTTGAACCGATCAGTTTTTGTAGTAAGCTACAGTGAGATGTCCGACCAGGTGTGGTAATTTTATGCAGTGTCTCTTTTTCACAAAGCACCATTTTATTTGTTCTCAATGAACAGATAAAATATTGTCAGTGATTGAAAATTGATCATTATTTTATTTAACAAGATTGCCACCCAGAGAAAAACTCTAGGTGGCAGGTGGACAAGGAAGCCCTTTGGCTTATCGAGAGTCCGACCTTTCTATCTATGTGTATCCCGCCCTTCTGAGGTGTGTCGATTTTATTTTTAAACATATTCACGCTACTAGCACCCACACAATCAGCAGATAATCTGTTCCAATCATTTACAGTCCTTTGTGAAAATTAGAACTTTCTTATATCTAATCTACACTGCTCCATTGTTAATGTAACTTCATGTCCTCTAGTCCTTCTATCTTTCTTAACTGAGAAAAAAATATTTATATCAATATTTTCATAACCATTCATTATTTAAAACACTTCTTACTTGCTTGTTATTTCATCATCCAAATCATCAATATATATTAAGAATTAATGTAGGTCCTAGTACTGATCCCTGTGGTACCCCACTCAATACCGATTTCCAGTTTGAAGCCTCCCCATCAACTACTACACGTTGTCTTCTGTCAATCAGCCATTTTTCTATCAAGTTTATTATAACATTTCCTATGCCATGGGCCTTTAGTTTAAGCAGTAATCTTTGATGTGGTACTTTGTCGAAAGCTTTTTGAAAATCTAAGTGATCCCTCATCTACCCACTTAGTGATGTCTTCAAAAAAACATAACATATTTGTTTAGCATGACCTTGCTTTAAAAAACCCATGTTGAGATGGGTTTATCAAGTTATGTTTAACAAGATAATCCACCATGTGATCTTTAATTAGTATTTCTAATAATTAGCAAATCACTGATGTTAAACTCACTGGTCTATTGTTCTCTGAGTTGTTTCTCGAACCTTTTTTAAAAAACGGTATAATGTTTGCCTCTTTCCATTCTAAAGGAACCACTCCCTCTTCTAATGACAAGTTGAAAACTGTTGCAAGCGGTAAGCTAATTTGTTCTACAATTTCCAATAGTAGTTTGGGCGGAATTCCATCCACTCCAGGTGATTTATTATCCTTCATAGCCCTTATTTTCTTAGCTACCATTTCCAGGGTTAGAATTAATTGTCCTAAATAGTCTGAATCTGCCCCCTTGAACTTAGCCTCTGGTATTGGCAGTGAACTAATATCATCTCTGGTAAACACTGAACTAAAGTACTCATTCAGGTCTTCTGCTATTAAGAATCCCTCTGATATTATATTTCCAGCACTATCTTCTAGAGGACCGACCTTATCTTGAATTTTCTGTTTACTTCGAACATACGCATAAAAACTCTTGCTGTCATGTTTTATATTACTAGCTAATTGTTGTTCATAGCTTCTCTTTGAATTTCTAATTTCAGCTGTAGCTTGGTTAAGTGCTTATTTATAACTGTTGTAGTCTTCATCATTTCCAGTAGATCTATATTACTTCCTCATCATTTGTTTATACTTAATTTTTTTAATGGCTTCTTTCGATAAGTGTTTCTTTTTGGACCGTTTCCCTTGTTTTTTTAAGGGTACAAATGTATCGACTATGCACTTTATTTCAGTCTTTATTATATTCCAGCATTCTGTTGCCGTCTTATTTTTCAGTGTGTTATTCCAGTCTATCTTTGCTAAATACTTCCTCATGTCCTTATACCTTCCTTTGTGGAAATTTCTCCTATACTGCTTTTTATTATTCCTTTCTGATTTTACTTTGATGGTAAACTGTATCTGGTTGTGATAACTACTCATCCAGTGGCTCACATGTCTTGACATTGTCAACTAATTCATTCTGTGAGGACAAATCTATGTCTAACACATTCTCACCCCTGGTTGGTTCTAGCACATGGTGAGAAAGGAAAGTATCTTGAACTAAAAACTTGTGATCCTCACTGTAGAGATTTCCATTGTATATATGCCCGTGGTTAAAATCCCCCATAATAATACAGTCCCGTTTGCTTACTTCCCTTATAGCGTTTTGTATTTTTCCATTCTCTTCTATGCTTATGTTTGGACTTCGATAAACTAACCCAACTGTTAACGTTGAGTTTCCTGTAACTATGTTACACCAAGCAGCTTCTTCTCAATCTGCTTCTCTTTCTAATTTTATTTCATAAGCCTGAATAGATTCTTTAATATATAAAATAACTCCACCTCCCTTTCTTCCTATTCTATCTTTTCTAAACATTACATATCCTGTCAGTCCCAATTCAGCATCTGATATATCGGTGGTGGTCCAGGATTCAGTTATATCTATTATGTGTGGGTCAATATTTTCTACCATAATGTTTAGTTCATTTCTTTTCTTTATTATACTCCTTGCATTTAAACAAATGCATTTATATCCAGCTTCAGAAGAGTTTTCCAAACTGTTCTTTGCTGATTTATTTGTGCTGTCTTTATCTATGCCTCCAGTTTCAGGCTTTTCTGTGAGTCCCCCCTGCGAATCTAGTTTAAATAGACACAACCTGTCCCACTGTCAACAGATCGCAGCAGGTTCTCTAATAAAACTGCTGCCCCCTTTTCACTAAGTTTTCTTCTCTCCTCTCCCATCTGATCTTCCCTCCCTCCTTCTCTACGGTCACTTTCTCCCCTGTCACCTTCACGCTTGTCATGTTTTCTGTCATCGATTTTTCAATTTCTTCCCCTCCAATCACCTTCCCTCCTCTCAATCTCCTTTCCTCAGTTTTCTTGCCACTGCTATTCTCCTTCAGTCTTGCAGTATTCTCACCTCTCCCTGTCATCTCTCTCCATTCGACCTGTCTCCTTGCTAATTCCCATCTCCATTCCCTTCACAATATCTGTCAAGCTAACTATCTCCTTCTGCAGACACTCCACCTTCCAACACCCAATGCACTGAAAGGTGAATCCTTCCTCCATGGTTTCTGCTCATGACTTCCCACAACCAGACAATGCAAAAACTACCCAGCTGTGGCAGTGATCGCACACCAAGTGTTGCTTTGCCTTGACTTGCCGCTTGCAAGGCGCCATATCCCTATCAGAATTTATTTAATAACTTAACTAACTTAGTCTTTATAAAGACTGTTTCCTGTGTACTACAGCACACTTTATGTTACAGATTTCAATTACACAGCCGACTATTTATCCTATCACGAAAGCTATTTACCGGTACTGACCTAATTTAAATACAATCAATTACGTTACATTAGGCTGCTTTATTTATTTAGGTTACGCCGCCCGACTATCGCCGTTGCTTAATTTTAAGGACTTCGTAATTTTAACAACACAACAATGATACCTAATCAAAATATCTAGCAAGTACTGGCTTACACAGATATTATCTTATGTAAGTAGTTTGATGGTTGTTACTTTATCTCCTATATATTCTACCACATAATCAGGTTTGGTAAATCTTGTTTACAACTTATCGAAGGCTATGTTACAATATTATCACCCACTATACTAAGGTGTTCTAAAAAACTTTAAAGGAAATAAAAATAAGGCATTAGCTAAAATCCTTTTTCCATGTGTACACAAAGTTTAGCATTGTATGTAACATTTGACAACATTAAACAAATACAAAAAAATACATTTGTAGCATAAATTCGATTTTAAGCCCCGTCTGTGAAGCGATTCCCGCAGATTTTTTTTTTAAAATGAGCTAGGCAATCACGTGGTATCGTGACGTCACTTATGACACACACTCGCATCAGGCCGACCCTTTCCATGCATTCAGAGCATGTTTACAAGGATAGCTTTTGTGTCGAAACGAACGTCAGAATGAGTTATTGTGCAATATTCCGATGTAATACAAACACTAGTCATCAGAGAGGAACAAACATTTATCTTACGGTTCCACATGAATCAAATTTTATTCAAAACAACGAATGCGAATGGGCCTACAAGTCGACTAGGTTTCGCCGAGCTTGGACTCGTTTTCAGAATAATTATATCGAATGCAACCAACTGGAGATAATCTATACCAATAAACATACATAGCAAACATATATTGTATCCAGCTACATAAAGTAACGTGTATAATGTAATAATATCACTAGAATATCGATATACGAAGGAGTTGTACAATTTATCATAACAACTTAAATCAGTCAGAGTTTCCGCTGGTCCCGCTAGCTCAGTGGGTAGGCGCGTTGGTTACTTGTCGTTTGTTTTTCAATCGGGCGACGCCGGTTCAATCCTGACAGCTTGCAAACCTTTGATTTTCTTTACACTTTTTTTGTTTATGTTTTCACCAAGTAATAGAAACAAAATCATTTTATACTATAATGCACTGTTTGTAAATATTTTTAATTTTTGTAGTAATTATTTATTCGCCACAAAAATGAAAATATGGTCATTATATATAACGATGTTTCCAGACAGTTTTGTTTTCACATATATAATTATAATATATTACCGTACAATATATTTACAATTAATAAATTATATATCCATTACATTATATTTTTTTGGATAAATAAAATTTTGAAACATCGTTATATAATGACCATATTTTCATTTTTGTGGCGAATAAATAATTACGACAAAAATAAAAATTATTTACAAACAGTGCATTGTATTACGTCGGAATATTGCACAATAACTCGTTCTGACGCTCGTTTCGACCCAAAAGCTATACTTGTAAACATGCTCTGAATGCATGGAAAGGGTCGGCCTGATGCGAGTTTGAGTCATAAGTGACGTCACATCTTGGCATCCCGAAAAGCGCACCAAAAATATGCATATTCGAAAATGTCCGGATGCACAGCATAAAATGTGGAATTTCTAATTCATTGAATTGTTTTGATTTTGTTGGCTTGGTGGACGTGGAAACAGATAGTAGGATGTAATATAACATGAATTCAAGCAATAGATATTTTTATTCCCTTTAACTACCGGGTAACTAACTTTAAGCACAACTGCTGCTCAATATATGTTTACTGCAACTTTATGAATGATATTAATGCAAGAATAATACTTATCAATCAGTAATTCCACTTGTTTATCAACTTTTCTGCACCACCAATTTCTATGATCTATCTCCGCCAAATATAGCCTTGAAGCCACAAGTTTTATAAATATTATAAAACAAATTTTGGATCAGATTTTATCAATATTTTCACAGACAAACTGTCTACACCCAGAATGTAATGACACTGTACCTGTGTTGTGAATCTGTGTTTTCTCTGGTCTTACTGGTGAATAGACATGAGACAACAGCCTATAAGGTGACTGTGTGTGTCTTTGGCGACTCTATCTGTGACGCTTGTTTTGTCTAGGTCACTTCCGGGCAATGTCTACAACAGATCCACCATAACACATCAGCAAGGCAAAATACTTTTCATAGTGGACAGTTAGAATAATAATGTTTAGTCCAGACAAAAGTCCATATGTACACATAAAATACAAGTAAAAATATATGTAGATACAGCTGAATAGATAAACATCATCAATTAAAAATAGTTGGTTAATAAAAAATATATAAAAAATGTGCGTTCAAATATTCAATTGGGTAGTCCAGTATTTAAACATAGGACTTCTAAAATGTATATAAGTATAAAAATAATTCACAAAAAGTGGATTTTCAGACTATTAAAGACGACATAATAAGCTAAATATGGATAAACGCATACATTCATTAAGCAATTTGACATAGTTTGTACTGCACTACAACATGACGACAAATTGTATAAAATATTCTAAAGCAGTTGTTATATGCAACAGTAATACCTTTAAAACTCTGCGGTTGTTTTTTAAATATTACAGCTTTGTTTTTTTAGTTTAGATCATTTTATTACATACAAAACTGTTTATTCCATCATACCACAATTGTTTGAGGTGCAAAATGGGCAGATTTACAAAGCAGGGCACGTAACAATGGAGACTGGTGCAATTTATGTAGAGGATTATTCCAAAAGCAAAAATACAATAGTTATTTTAATTTAATAACAACTTTAATTGGGTGGGTATGGTCATGACATGACTGTATCTGGTTGTGATAACTACTCATCCAGTGGCTCACATGTCTTGACATTGTCAACTAATTCATTCTGTGAGGACAAATCTATGTCTAACACATTCTCACCCCTGGTTGGTTCTAGCACATGGTGAGAAAGGAAAGTATCTTGAACTAAAAACTTGTGATCCTCACTGTAGAGATTTCCATTGTATATATGCCCGTGGTTAAAATCCCCCATAATAATACAGTCCCGTTTGCTTACTTCCCTTATAGCGTTTTGTATTTTTCCATTCTCTTCTATGCTTATGTTTGGACTTCGATAAACTAACCCAACTGTTAACGTTGAGTTTCCTGTAACTATGTTACACCAAGCAGCTTCTTCTCAATCTGCTTCTCTTTCTAATTTTATTTCATAAGCCTGAATAGATTCTTTAATATATAAAATAACTCCACCTCCCTTTCTTCCTATTCTATCTTTTCTAAACATTACATATCCTGTCAGTCCCAATTCAGCATCTGATATATCGGTGGTGGTCCAGGATTCAGTTATATCTATTATGTGTGGGTCAATATTTTCTACCATAATGTTTAGTTCATTTCTTTTCTTTATTATACTCCTTGCATTTAAACAAATGCATTTATATCCAGCTTCAGAAGAGTTTTCCAAACTGTTCTTTGCTGATTTATTTGTGCTGTCTTTATCTATGCCTCCAGTTTCAGGCTTTTCTGTGAGTCCCCCCTGCGAATCTAGTTTAAATAGACACAACCTGTCCCACTGTCAACAGATCGCAGCAGGTTCTCTAATAAAACTGCTGCCCCCTTTTCACTAAGTTTTCTTCTCTCCTCTCCCATCTGATCTTCCCTCCCTCCTTCTCTACGGTCACTTTCTCCCCTGTCACCTTCACGCTTGTCATGTTTTCTGTCATCGATTTTTCAATTTCTTCCCCTCCAATCACCTTCCCTCCTCTCAATCTCCTTTCCTCAGTTTTCTTGCCACTGCTATTCTCCTTCAGTCTTGCAGTATTCTCACCTCTCCCTGTCATCTCTCTCCATTCGACCTGTCTCCTTGCTAATTCCCATCTCCATTCCCTTCACAATATCTGTCAAGCTAACTATCTCCTTCTGCAGACACTCCACCTTCCAACACCCAATGCACTGAAAGGTGAATCCTTCCTCCATGGTTTCTGCTCATGACTTCCCACAACCAGACAATGCAAAAACTACCCAGCTGTGGCAGTGATCGCACACCAAGTGTTGCTTTGCCTTGACTTGCCGCTTGCAAGGCGCCATATCCCTATCAGAATTTATTTAATAACTTAACTAACTTAGTCTTTATAAAGACTGTTTCCTGTGTACTACAGCACACTTTATGTTACAGATTTCAATTACACAGCCGACTATTTATCCTATCACGAAAGCTATTTACCGGTACTGACCTAATTTAAATACAATCAATTACGTTACATTAGGCTGCTTTATTTATTTAGGTTACGCCGCCCGACTATCGCCGTTGCTTAATTTTAAGGACTTCGTAATTTTAACAACACAACAATGATACCTAATCAAAATATCTAGCAAGTACTGGCTTACACAGATATTATCTTATGTAAGTAGTTTGATGGTTGTTACTTTATCTCCTATATATTCTACCACATAATCAGGTTTGGTAAATCTTGTTTACAACTTATCGAAGGCTATGTTACAATATTATCACCCACTATACTAAGGTGTTCTAAAAAACTTTAAAGGAAATAAAAATAAGGCATTAGCTAAAATCCTTTTTCCATGTGTACACAAAGTTTAGCATTGTATGTAACATTTGACAACATTAAACAAATACAAAAAAATACATTTGTAGCATAAATTCGATTTTAAGCCCCGTCTGTGAAGCGATTCCCGCAGATTTTTTTTTTTAAATGAGCTAGGCAATCACGTGGTATCGTGACGTCACTTATGACACACACTCGCATCAGGCCGACCCTTTCCATGCATTCAGAGCATGTTTACAAGGATAGCTTTTGTGTCGAAACGAACGTCAGAATGAGTTATTGTGCAATATTCCGATGTAATACAAACACTAGTCATCAGAGAGGAACAAACATTTATCTTACGGTTCCACATGAATCAAATTTTATTCAAAACAACGAATGCGAATGGGCCTACAAGTCGACTAGGTTTCGCCGAGCTTGGACTCGTTTTCAGAATAATTATATCGAATGCAACCAACTGGAGATAATCTATACCAATAAACATACATAGCAAACATATATTGTATCCAGCTACATAAAGTAACGTGTATAATGTAATAATATCACTAGAATATCGATATACGAAGGAGTTGTACAATTTATCATAACAACTTAAATCAGTCAGAGTTTCCGCTGGTCCCGCTAGCTCAGTGGGTAGGCGCGTTGGTTACTTGTCGTTTGTTTTTCAATCGGGCGACGCCGGTTCAATCCTGACAGCTTGCAAACCTTTGATTTTCTTTACACTTTTTTTGTTTATGTTTTCACCAAGTAATAGAAACAAAATCATTTTATACTATAATGCACTGTTTGTAAATATTTTTAATTTTTGTAGTAATTATTTATTCGCCACAAAAATGAAAATATGGTCATTATATATAACGATGTTTCCAGACAGTTTTGTTTTCACATATATAATTATAATATATTACCGTACAATATATTTACAATTAATAAATTATATATCCATTACATTATATTTTTTTGGATAAATAAAATTTTGAAACATCGTTATATAATGACCATATTTTCATTTTTGTGGCGAATAAATAATTACGACAAAAATAAAAATTATTTACAAACAGTGCATTGTATTACGTCGGAATATTGCACAATAACTCGTTCTGACGCTCGTTTCGACCCAAAAGCTATACTTGTAAACATGCTCTGAATGCATGGAAAGGGTCGGCCTGATGCGAGTTTGAGTCATAAGTGACGTCACATCTTGGCATCCCGAAAAGCGCACCAAAAATATGCATATTCGAAAATGTCCGGATGCACAGCATAAAATGTGGAATTTCTAATTCATTGAATTGTTTTGATTTTGTTGGCTTGGTGGACGTGGAAACAGATAGTAGGATGTAATATAACATGAATTCAAGCAATAGATATTTTTATTCCCTTTAACTACCGGGTAACTAACTTTAAGCACAACTGCTGCTCAATATATGTTTACTGCAACTTTATGAATGATATTAATGCAAGAATAATACTTATCAATCAGTAATTCCACTTGTTTATCAACTTTTCTGCACCACCAATTTCTATGATCTATCTCCGCCAAATATAGCCTTGAAGCCACAAGTTTTATAAATATTATAAAACAAATTTTGGATCAGATTTTATCAATATTTTCACAGACAAACTGTCTACACCCAGAATGTAATGACACTGTACCTGTGTTGTGAATCTGTGTTTTCTCTGGTCTTACTGGTGAATAGACATGAGACAACAGCCTATAAGGTGACTGTGTGTGTCTTTGGCGACTCTATCTGTGACGCTTGTTTTGTCTAGGTCACTTCCGGGCAATGTCTACAACAGATCCACCATAACACATCAGCAAGGCAAAATACTTTTCATAGTGGACAGTTAGAATAATAATGTTTAGTCCAGACAAAAGTCCATATGTACACATAAAATACAAGTAAAAATATATGTAGATACAGCTGAATAGATAAACATCATCAATTAAAAATAGTTGGTTAATAAAAAATATATAAAAAATGTGCGTTCAAATATTCAATTGGGTAGTCCAGTATTTAAACATAGGACTTCTAAAATGTATATAAGTATAAAAATAATTCACAAAAAGTGGATTTTCAGACTATTAAAGACGACATAATAAGCTAAATATGGATAAACGCATACATTCATTAAGCAATTTGACATAGTTTGTACTGCACTACAACATGACGACAAATTGTATAAAATATTCTAAAGCAGTTGTTATATGCAACAGTAATACCTTTAAAACTCTGCGGTTGTTTTTTAAATATTACAGCTTTGTTTTTTTAGTTTAGATCATTTTATTACATACAAAACTGTTTATTCCATCATACCACAATTGTTTGAGGTGCAAAATGGGCAGATTTACAAAGCAGGGCACGTAACAATGGAGACTGGTGCAATTTATGTAGAGGATTATTCCAAAAGCAAAAATACAATAGTTATTTTAATTTAATAACAACTTTAATTGGGTGGGTATGGTCATGACATGCACGTTTATTGATCTGTTCTCAGCAAACATAACATAACTGGCCCAATAGTGGCAACATACTGCCAAGTACCGTTAAAAGGACAGTCGGTTTTGAGCCAATAGGATGTACATACCAGTATTAAATTTACCTTGCTTACTTAATACTAACCCAACACAAGCCAGTAAATAGCATGCAGCGTCATGTATGGAATGCAGCTAGTACAAGGCCACTACTGTTCCAGTATCAGTGTATGGGGCCAATATTGGGTCACTACAGCATGCTACTACTGGCCCAATTTACAGCGTCTGTGCAAGGTGGTATTAGACGAATACCATTTTATTATATTGGGCCAGTACCCAGTATGTAACTGTACGTTGTCATTCATTGGACCAGTACAAACCCATTACACCTGTGAGAAAGAGAGATGGGGGGAGAGAGAGCTTGAGATCCTTAATTCTTAAAACAATTTTGTCTTTCTTAATAGGAAGAACGTGTTTCTAACAATTATTTCAAGAACCATGTTTCTAAAGCAGGAAAACGCAATAACGAGATCCAGAAGGACCAGAGTGGCACCTCAATGCTTCAATGACATGGAAAATAACCTCCCAATTAACAATACTTATGACATTCAAGTAAATGATCGTGTAAATGACTTTCCACATATATCACAACTATACGGTTTGTCCCCTTTGTGAGTCCTGTGATTTCAAAATTCCCAAAATAACTAAACAGAACTATTTACCCACAATTTACATCATAAAATAAATAGCCACTCATGCCAAGGATTAATCAATTATGCACGTATACATAATTAACAATTATAAAACAACATGTAGTATTTCAAATTGTTATATATGTATGTCAAACAGATCTGTATAACATCAAATGTTTCAATTAAACATTATAATATGAATTATAATGAAATGTATATATATCATGTAATATGTATCGTAATGTATCATGTTATTATAATTTTATTTATTACAAATGTTCGTTCGGTTAGTATTAATTAACTGGTTGTGGTAAAGTTAGTTTGAAATACGATTAGTAGTGTTATCTGTTAAGTGTTAGCTGTTGATATCGGGTTGTTTACTTATTTATCATTCGTAACCGTTCTTTTGTGTTTCACACCATTTCTTTACTGTGAATACATAGCTTTCACCTTAGGCTTTAATCTTGAATTTACTTTAGCTTATAACACCAGTGTTAGTTAAAAATATCTTTACATAATCTGTCATGGTGGCCTATACGTCAGCGATCTCTTAGGTCTTAGTGCAGGTCTCCATAGATCAATCAACAATTATCATGTCTTGTAAATGTATTATTATAAAAGTGGACTATATTGTGAGTTTGTAATTATTAATGAAATGTTTTTTGGTGAATCATAGTTACAGATCATTAAGAGTTATGATGGAAGTAAAGTGTTGACATGTTTAGTAGCTCTCTAGACTATATGCATGCCAGTGAAGATACACCTGGAAATAAAGTATTTGGGTAGACCATTTCGTGAATATTGTATATATTAGTTAATGTGTTATTAAAAAATACCGTTGGATTTTATCCCAAGACTCTTCTATTTAGACCGATTTCCAGTGGTTGTAGAAACCTTGCAGGAAAGTTGGTGAGCTGCAATCTCGCATGTAGCACAGTAAAACACTGTTTAAGAAAATGCACATGCATTATCTGTTCTCATTTTGCCCCTACCACCCTCCCCTAGAATGGGAAGAAGAAAGAGATGAACTATGATAAAACTTTATTTGTTAACGAGGTACATATGCATCGCATGCATTTTCACTTAAAAATAGTAGTAACGACATAATACTGATATAATTGGAGTGACGGAATAGCTGCAACATGTATAGTAAAACATCTGAATAATATTCCACATAATTTTTTGTTAAATATGCTTTAACATTTTCAAGTATACCTATGTTATTTTACTTTATATATTATTTTATATCTAAGTTATTTTATTGATTCTTAGTCATATCTTTATATTGCATTGATAATTATGTCTAGACTACTGTTGTTTTATTATAATTCCTCAGGTTCTACCAGTACAGTAGGGATTCCCATTACACATTAGTTACAGCCCACTGTTTGACACAGCTTAAAACCTACATGCAACAATCCAGTTTAACAGGGGTCTGTTGACACAAGCCTCTGCCAGTGACCATTTACAGATTAGTCACAATTTCCATCAAACAATAGCAGGCAGAGAATCATAGGTCCACAGTGGGATGGGGTGGGTGGGTGGGTGGGGGGTGTTGTAATACACAATCAATTGGCACTCTGCCAACCTAGTCATGGCAGAAACAGAACAAAATGTGAACATTCAGTTTTTTGGGAGGCCCTGAGGTCCCCTTAGAATGATTCAATCAAATAAAAATGACAGTGACACTACCCTAAGAGACATCTTTGCAAAATTAGAGAAAAAGTTACTGAACAGTTTTTGAAATAACAGAAAAGACAACCTCTGATCCATGCAAGACAAAGACTCTGCATGTGACAGATGTTGTAGGAAAAGGGATTAGCTATGTGACCTTGTGTACCCAGCCAGTTATAAATAGAGCTACTGCTGCAGTAGACAATTTAGTTACCAAATGTAGCATTGTGGGGGACCTTTGGTGCCCTTAGAATGATTAATTAAATACAGATATATTGTGTATAGTGGCACTACCATATGAAATGTCTGTGCAAAATTAGAGAAAAAGTTACAGAAGTTTTTGAAAAAATAGACAAAATGTGAAAATTCACCAGTTTTTTGGTCCTTTTTGGGGGGTCATTAGGTGCCCTTAGAATGATTCAATCAAATACAGACTTCTTGTGAACAGTGGCACTACCACATGAAATGTTTATGCAAAATTACAGAAAACGTTACTGCCCTTAGGGCAGAAACTCCCCAAATAGTCTTATTTTTATACATATTTATTTTATTATGAATATCAACATTGCTGTTTCCTTCTTACACCATTACTGTGTCATCTTATAGTGTCAACCCTAACAACTTATTAAAGCACTGACAGCTAGACAGCCTTATCAGCTCAGCCAACCACTGACAGAATAGCAAACTCTAGCAGCTAAGAAATGAGCTAGCCTAGTTAACTGGATACAGTGGCCAGGTGCTTCAAAACAGGCTTTCCATAGACCAGAAGAATACCAGGTGATAATTAGTTTTAATTGCCAGTCAACTTCTAGGCTGGTAATACAACTGGGGTACACAGGGACTGAGAGAGAGAGAGAGGGAGAGAGAGAGGGAAGGAGGGAGGGAGGGAGGGAGGGAGGGAGGGAGGGATGGAGGGAGGGAGGGAGGGAGGGAGGGAGGGAGGGAGGGAGGGAGGGAGGGAGAGCAGAGATAAGAGAAATACTAAACAAAGGAATGTTGCAGCCCATGTGTTGTCAGGTAACAAGTCCTGTAATATGCCACATGCACACAACTGAATGCAAGTGGTGGGATTTAGCCCCTAAGGATTATGTCCGGTTACTAGATCAATAACTGGCCTATATTAAAATATAGTAAGCATACATCTAACACAATACAATATCCACTGTATTAAAACCAGGGAATCACTAGGGAAATGCAAGCACTACAAGGCAGAGACAAAATAAGTTATTTTACCACCAACTAGCCTGATATATTAACTGAGAATTCAGTTGAAGAAGCTTGGGGAGTCTTCTACGACACCCTAACAGTGGCCATTTGGGATATTCATCCCTAAGTTAAAACTTTGAAAGGAACATAACGAAAACACCTGTGGATGAACAAAACAGCAATGACCAAGGTGAAAAATAAACACCAATCATGTAAGAGATACTGCCAAGCGGGAATATACTAGATTATGTAAGAGCTCAAACTGATAAAAATGAACCGACAAGCCTCACACATAAGCTGTGCCAAGACTTTGAGCATGACATAGCATGCAACATGAAGAAGAACTCAAAAGTGTTCTGGAGATACATCAAATCGAAACTCACCACCAAATCAAAACTTGGACATCTGCAATCACAAAAAGGACAAAACATAACAGATGACACCTTGAAAGCAGAATGTCTGAATGACTTCTTCGCAAGTGTGTTCACTGAGGAGAACATGAACAACATCCCTCAACTACTGGATAGGTGCCAACTTCTTACATGACATCAGCATAACGCCGGAGATTGTACAAGAGAAGCTGGACGAGCTCAAGATAAACAAGTCGGCCAGTCCAGATGGGCTACATCCTCGGGTGCTGAAAGAATTATCCCAAGTACTCAGCCTACCACTCAGTATCATCTTTAATAAAAACAATGGAACAAGGCATCATCCCTGCAACTTGGAAAGCAGGCAACATCACACCAATCCACAAGACTGGTAGCGAGACCAACCCAGCAAATTACAGACCCATCAGTCTCACATCAGTCACTTGTAAAGTGATGGAGAACATAATCAAGGATGGAATCATGAATCACATGATGTCCCGTGAACTTTTCTGTGATGCACAACAGACTTCTAAGAAAGCTGGAGGCATATGGCATCACTGGACAAGTCCACAAATGGATAGAAGATTTTCCCGCAGACCGAAAACAGCGGGTTATTCAATATTGTGAATGGGAAATCGTCATCATGGACTGATGTAAAAAGTGGCATCCACAAAGGCAGTGTCTTGTGTGCAGTACTTTTTTTGTCACTTTCATAAATGACCTGCCTGATGAGATAGAAAGCAATACCATGATCTTTGCAGACGACACCAAGATATTCAGTGAAATCACAAACCACACAGATCAAAACAAACTACAAGAACATCTGAACAAACTCGCTGACTGGTCAACCAAGTGACGGCTAAATTTCAACAAAGTCCTTCACCTTGGGAATAAGAACCAGAATGTACTGTACACCGTGAACAACGTGGCAATGACAGCCACTGAAGTTGAGAAAGATCTGGGAGTCCACGTAGACCAGGACTTGACGTTTCAACCCCACGTTAAGAGTGCCATCAACAAATCGACAAGAATGCTTGGACTGATTATAAAAAACATTTACATGCCTGGACGTAACAGTCATCCCAACACTGTTCAAAACAATGGTCCGTCTCCACCTCGAATACGGAAATGTTATCTGGGCACACATGAAGAGGGACTATCATGAAATCGAAAAAATCTAACGCCGAGCTACAAAACTAGTGCCATAATTGAAAGACAAGCCATACGAAGACCGTCTGAAGGCATTTAATCTACCATCATTTCATCACAGAGGACGACGAGGCGACATGATACAAGTATACAAGATAAAACACCAAATTGACTGTGGATCAAACCCTCTTCTTCACTGCCCCTATGACGTTGAACACCAGAGGACACATTAAAAAACTATTCAAGAAAAGAGAAAACACTCAGCTAAGAAAAAAATCCTTCAGTTCCAGAATTATACACGACTAGAACTCACTACCTGAAAACATCAATGCCAGCCCTTCTCTAAATGCTTCAAAAATAGACTTGACAAACACTGGACTAAAGACTGCTATATCCTCCTATAGAATAAATGATACATCAACAAAACAACACACAAGGCTAAAAGGAAGATTCTGTTATTGGGGTCAATACACTGTTGGTTTTCCCATAGGCGACCATGTTGACGTTTTGTCTGATTATAAGAAAACATGACCTATAAAATGTCTTAAACTTCTCACCTGCTGTTATCATCATCTCATTGACATGGTGACAGATTAAAAAAAAATGCATACTTCTAGCTCTCGTAAAATGCCTGTATCACTAGTGTATGTGTGACACCCGTCAATATTTACAAATGCCAGCAAGCGTTACTCCGCAAACAGGTCACACAAACAAATTGCTGCCAAATATCCTTCCGCTTATTCAAATCATCTAGAAATCCACCATTTTACAGTTAACACCTTCTAGTTCTACAATCACACATGAAAATCTGCCTACTCAAATACACTTATGTCAAAGCATGTGAATTATTTAAAAAAAATCTAACTAGAACATGACCCCTTACGCAATGCAACCGTTTTTATCAGGACAACAGGCAGTAGCCTTCTAGGCTTCAACTTCCATAAATGATGATGTCTTTGAAATTGATGATGATTAATTAAACTTAGCACGAGAGTTAATTGTATTGGTTATTAATCGTATTTGTGACGACGGTAAAAACTGGGGATAGCAAGCGTACCCAGATTCAATATGAGCGACAAACAAGGAGAGAGCCTCGGGCCTCCAGTAATTAGGGGATATACGCTATAAGCTTAAAAAGTTAGTCTAAATCAGTAAATGGGCGATATAACAGTGCTTTCGAGAAGTCCAAACCAAAAAGTAAAACTGACCCATTTAACATCATAAATGTAACTACGTTTGTTATATGTAAGTAATAAATGTTTAAGGTGTAACAAGTTTGTGAGGATTTTGCAGTAGGACAATCACAAATGAGAATAGCCCAGAAATTACCTCGCACAGCAATTGGAAATTAACAACCAGTATCGCCATCTCTCGGAGATGCATGTAATCCAAAGACCGTATATCAATACAAGACGGTGCAGCGCGCGCTATCTACATTGTTCGAAGAAAGTACGTAATCAGGTCGTCCGCCATTCTGGAGTTGCGCCAAGCCAGTCCATACGCGTGCAGAAAATGCAGTTCTTTGCATTATCATTGCTCAACATTTTCAACGATAACCTCAATATTTTAATTATATAAGAAGTGGTACAGTCTGATGATTATTCTGATGAAACACGACGAAGTTCGGTTGGCTAAATAAACTATTGCAACGTTTCTACGTGATTTGGTTGCAAATTTCATTATTTTGAATTGTGATAGCTAAAAAACTTCAAGGATTACTTTAATACCTTTCATTTTATATGACGCATTACTGCTTGGTGATTACTATGAAGGAATGAGGTGACTTAATAAATACGCTAAAATCGCACTGCCGGTCCCGCAGGCGCAGGCGCCTGCCTCCCGAATGGCGGACAACAACCTTCAGTGTAAACTGCCATTTTCTCGCTCAGTGACGCCTCCTGTCCAAACAGAGTCTCCTTGATGTAATCTATGATCGATCGAGCAAGCGTAGGGGAAGGTGGGGAACGACGGCCGACGTGACAACAGGAAGACAATAATATATAATTATATTCGACATCATATAATATATATGTATATATATATATATATATATGATATTGTCGAATATATACATGTATATATATATATATATATATACAGGCATGTGAGAGGAGGGAAGTCACTTCCGAGGAATATTTGCACGCGGCGCGGCAAACTGGGGAAGAAAGAGGGATCTGGGAAAATTTGTTTAAAGACATCATTGTCTGTGATGCAACCCAGTGTAGTTTCAGTTTTTGACTACCCCTGTAACTGAGTAAGAAAGGGGGATCTGGGGAAATTTGCTGAAAGACATCATTGTCATGCAACCCAGTGTAGTTTCAGTTTTTGTCTAATCCTGTAATTTCCATTTCAATTTTATATAAAATCACATACATAGTGCATAGAAACACTACTTTTGTGATTTTATTAATCAAAAGAGTCAAAACTACAACATTACACAAGTGGTCAATGTGAAAAAAATACACATAAATGCTTTAAATAAACAAGATTTATTTAAATGATAATTCTAATGTACACTGAAAATATCCGCATCTACCACCCTGGCACCCTGCTTTACCTTGTTATGCATGCCGTAGGCCATCTTCATATTTTGCATCAGAATCCTTGGTGGATGGTCCAGCACTTGATTGCAGCCTGTACTTTACAGTCTGCAATCCAGATTACGTTGGCAGCTCCATCCTGAAGTTGCGACCTCCCATCAGGTCACCCATAATGTTGAAGCTGCCCTCCACCAGTGCACCATGGAAGCAGGTCAGCACGGCCAGGGACATCTTCGTCAGGTTTGGATACCGTTGCGTTTCCTTCACCCCAATCCACCACTCATCGATGGCACACTCTGGACTTGAGAGGCGTCGGTCGACCTGGTAGTCTCTGATTTCTCGGTCATACCTGACTACGTCCATATTTGCAGCCACGTTGGTCATGAGCTTCGGCAGTTTCAGCAGAGCCTGCAGAGTCACTGCGTGGCCCCGGGCACGAGGATTTAGGGCTGATGCCGACTCCAGAAGGTCAGTCTTGAGATTGAACTTCTCCATCAGCGTCTTGGCTCCTCCTTGGTACGCCTTCTGGGTTCTGCTGATGAAGGCACGGACCACATAAATATATTATATTGTTATAATAATAATAAAATAATAAAATACTCTTCTTGTTGTCACACCGATCGTCTTACCTGATATATTACATATAATATATGTATATATTTATATACACATATGTATATATATACATATTCCACAACATCATAAGTATATACGTGTATATATGTATACACACACACACACACACACACACACACACACACACACACACACACACACACACACACACACACACACACACACACACACACACACACACACACACACACACACACACACACACACACACACATATATATATATACATTATATTGTCGAATATGTCAAACAATTAAAGCTGGGTAATTATAAAGGTGATGAGGGTTTAAATTCTGATCATGTTCACTAACTGATAATTTATGTAATTCATGATCGCAGCTATATACGCTGTTAACATTAATCATTTTAATCATCAACTTGTATGCACTGAATTATTAGTTAAAAATGACCGATTTATTTTTAGGACGTAATCTTCAAATAAAATACTGTTTATTAGATAAACAACTTGCTATATTTCTGTTATTCTTTCTTTGTGACTTAATTTACATCATATCAATATTATTACTAAAAAGAAAACGGATCCATTGACAGTTAATAAATACTCTGTATTGAGCAGCGGCGAGATTGAACAAGGGTTCATCAGGGCAGTTCTACCGATTCCCCCCAATTCAGGTCACGGGATATTTGCATGTCATACATGCACCTAGGCAGGGGGTGGGCTTTATAGTCAGCCTCAAGTGGGTGCAGTTGGATGTGTAAAAAAATGCACGACACGTGCCTAAAATAGGATAAATGTATCATTTTAATACTTATTATACCTTGGTGGACATTGATTGAGTTGATTAAATGAATGAATGAAGAGTATTTGATCATAAAGGTCATTTCATAATTGTACCAACGTCAAACGGTGTTCATACCGGTCAATGAAAGAAACGTAGCTTACACAATCATACTCACCAATATGTCCTCTTAAGATTACATTCATGTATTCTACTGGACAAGACATCCACCTAAATGATACTTCTATATAAATGGCCACAGTCCATCTTGATACAAAAATAACACACAACGATACATTATACAGGATATAACCCTAGGATTCCACAATACACGTGTACGGATGCGTGGAATACCTCCATGGTGACTTCATATGTATGAATATAATATTCCTAAGCGGATACCACTCCAATCGCTACATGGATCGATTCAATTTGCCGCATCCGCATAACAAAATTCATCAGCCTATGTAGTTATGTAACTACTTCTGTTAATTTCCATTGAGCACTATATTCATTACTTTGCCACACGGTTTCTCACCCGTGTGAATTATTTGATGCTGTTTAAGGGTACCCGACTGTATGAAATACTTTCCACACGTATCACAACTGTACGGTTTGTCACCTTTGTGAATCCTGTGATGGTTTTTAAGGGCATTCAATGAATTACTTTCCACACAAATCACAAGTGTAAGGCGACTCACTTGTGTGAATTCTTTGATGTTTTTTAAGGATACAAGACAGTGCGAATGACTTTCCACACGTACCACAAGTGTAAGGTTTCTCACCTGTGTGTATTATTCGATGCTGCTTAAAGGTAAATGATCGTGTAAATGACTTTCCACATGTATCACAAGTGTATGGTTTCTCATCTGTATGAATCATTTGATGTTCTTTAAGGCGACTCAACTTGATGAACGCCTTTCCACAATTCTCACATATGTAAGGTTTCACACCTGTGTGAGTTTTTGTCACAGTTTTTATGCGTAATCGTCTGTATGAATGGCTTCGCATTTGTATCACAAGTGTACGGTTTATCACCTCTGTGAATCGTTTCATGCAGTTTTAGGATAATGGACTTTGTGAATGACTTTCCACATGTATCACAAGTGTACGGTTTCTCACCAGGCTAGTTTTACATTCGAGTATGATTTCTTGATTTGTTTATCGTTCCTACTCCCACAGTGTTGCTTTTGACCATCAAATTCGCTGCGATCTGCAAATATCTCTGAGACACCCTGAGAATGTACAGCTTTAACCTCTTTCAGTACACCAGCCTCACATACAAACCTATGTATCGTCTTTTCACCGTCTCTGCCGCATTCATCAGGGTCTATCTTCTCTTGTTCCACTTTGCTCAGTTTGTCAACACCACCAGTCCAGGTTGACAGCTGATCTGTATCTTTGATTCGCACAATGTGTTCACAAGTGCAAGGTTTCTCACTTGTGTGAATTCTTTTATGTTGTTTAAGGATACTAGACAGTGCGACTGACTTTCCACACGTATCACAAGTGTATGGTTTCTCACCTGTGTGAATCCTTTGATGTTCTTTAAGGCGACTCAACTTTATGAATGTCTTTCCACATTTCTCACATATGTAAGGTTTCTCACCTGTGTGAGTTGTTTCATGGTTTTTACGCGTAATCGTCTGTATCAATGGCTTCACATTTGTATCACAAGTGTACGATTTCTCACCTTTGTGAATCCTTTCATGCAGTTTTAGGGTAATGGACTTTGTGAATGACTTTCCACATGTATCACAAGTGTACGGTTTCTCACCAGGCTTTAGTTTTGCATTCGACTGTGATTTGTTGATTTGCTTATCGTTCCTACTGCCGCAGTGTTGCTTTTGACCATCAAACTCGCTGCCATCTGCAATTGTCTCTGAGACACCCTGAGAATGTACACCTTTAACCTCTTTCAGTATGTCAGCCTCACATACGCCCCAATGTCTCGTCTCTTCACCGTCTCTGCCACATTCATCAGGGTCTATCTTTTCTTGTTCCACTTTGGTCAGTTCGTTAACACCATCAGTCCAGGTTGGTAGCTGATATATGTCTAGGATTCGCACAATATGTTCCTTTTTGCTTGATTCTTCTTTTTCACACGTCACATTTTCCAATCCTCTGTTGACGGGAACATGAACACTACGTCTCTCTCGACTGCACGCACTGTCTTCATGTATGGTTTCTGGTTGCTCGTCTTCACACTTTATGTTTTCCACCACTTTGTAGTTATCATAACAATATCTTTGTATATCGGCAGAAAGTCCACAATTTATAGAAGAAATTCTTTGTTGATTGAAATCTGAGTCAGTGAGCTGAGAGTCATCTTGTGTTGCCCCTGAAACCTGTTAGTGGATCTCCGCATTGACGTCATGCTTATCTCCGTTGTCCATCTAATCGAACGTGATGTGAAACTAAAAAGAAAACACACATAACATAGAGCTAGTAAAGAGGTATAGCATTCACCTGTCAACAACATCATTCAATAATAATTATGATGGTATTATTGCTAATTATTAAATCAAATTAGACATTAATTACAATTACAACAAATCTATTTTCAACACCATTTCAGAAAATGTGTATTAAAACATTGGAAGATAAAATATGTATATTCATTACATGCTGTATCCAATCTTGTGATGTATAAAATAAAAAGAAGAAATCTGAATTGGCTGAATGAGGTGAAGCTGTTGAACTGATCTGTTTTTGTAGTAAGCTACAGTGAGATGTCCGACCAGGTGTGGTAATGTTGTGCAGTGTCTCTTTTTCACAAAACACAATTTTATTTGTTCTCAATGAACAGATGAAATATTGTCAGTGATTGAAAATTCATCATTATCTGATGAAACAGGTTTTGGATTCGATTTTTTCAATATTTTTACAGACAAACTGTCTACACCCAGAATGTAATGATTTAATAATTAGCAATAATACCATCATAATTATTATTGAATGACGTGTTTTGAATCTGTGGTCTTACTGATAAATAATGGCATGAGACACCAGCCTATTCTGTGACTGTGTGTGTCTTTGGTGGCTCTATCTCTGACGCTTGTTTTCTCGAGGTCACTTCCGGGCAATGTCTACAACAGATCCACCATAAAACATCAGAACAAGTATTATACTTTTCATAGTGGATCGTTATAATAATAATAATGTTTATTTCAGACAAACGTCCATATGTACACATAAAATACAGGTAAAATACATATAGATAGAGCTGAATAAATAAACATCATGGACTAAAAATAGTTGGTTAATAAAACATTTGCATTCAGATATACAATTGGGTAGTCCAGTATTTAAATATAGGACTTCTAATATTACAGCTTTGTGTTTTTTTAGTTTACCTCATTGTATTATATATAATAAAACTATTTATTCCACAGCACCACAATTGTTGGAGGTACAAAATGGGCAGATATTTTTAAATATTTACAAAGCAAGGCACGTGACAATGGATACTGGCAATTGATGTGGAGGATTATTCCGAATGCCAAAATATATAACTTTAATTTAATAACAACTTTAATTTGATGGGTGGATATGGCCATGACATGTACGTTTATTGATCTGTTCTCAGCAAACATAACATAATTGGCCCAATAATGGCAATATACTGCCAAGTACAGTTAACAGGACGGCCGGTTTTGAGCCAAGAGAATGTACACACCAGAATTAAATTTACCTTGCTGGTCTAATACTAACCCAACACAAGCCAGTAAATAGCATCCAGTGCCATCTATGAAATGCAGTTTTGTCTGTATCGACCCAGCACCAGCCAGTACAGGGCCACTACTGTTCCAGTATCAGTGTATGGTGCCAGTATTGGGTCACTACAGCATGCTACTACTGGCCCAATTTACAGCGTCTGTGAAAGTTGGTATTAGACAAATACCGTGTTTATTATATTGGGCCAGTACGTGACTGTCCGTTGTTAGTGACTAAACCAGTACAAGCCCATTACACTTGGAAGAAAGAGAGATGGAGGGGAGAGAGACAGATTGAGATTCTTAAAACAATTTGCTCTTTCTTAATAGAAACAATTTCCCAGATAATTTCAAGAACATGTTGCTAACGGTTATTTCAAGAACCATGTTTCTAACGCAGGAAAATGCAATGAGATCCAGAAAGACCAGAGTGGCACCTCAATGCTTCAATGACATGGGAAATAACCTCGCAGTTAACAATAAGACATTCAAATAAATGACTTTCCACATGTATCACAACTGTACGGTTTGTCACCTTTGTGAGTTTTGCGATGGTTTTTAAAGGTATCCAACTGCTTGAGTGACTTACTAATTCCAAGCAATGTCGCCTTTGTATTAGACACGAAATTCCCAAAGTTATTAAAGAGAACTATTTATCAACAATTGTACTTCATAAAACAAAAAGCCATTAATTCCAAGGATTAATAAATTATGAACGAAAATACATAATTAGCAATTATGAAACAACATGCAGTATTTCAAATTGTTATATATATGTATGTCAAACAGACTTGTATAACATAAAAATGTTTGAACTAAACATTACAATATGAATTATAATGAAATATATATATATATATATCAAATATTATGCATCGTATGTATCATGTATTATTTATTTATTTTTATAAATGTTCCTTCGGTTAGTATCAATTGAATGGTTGTGGTAAAGTTAGTTTGAAGTACGATTAGTAGTGTTATCTGTTAAGTGCTGTTGATATCGGGTTGTGTCGAAACCGTTCTTTTGTATTTTACACAATTTCTTTAGTGTGTCATATACAGCTTTTTGCAGTCCGTCCCAGCTAACAACGACACGTGATTTCACATGTTCTCAAGGTGAATTCACATGTTCAACTAGTTCAATTCACGTGTTTTCCGTACGTGAATTCACTAGATTCTGTGAAAAAAATTCAAGGTGAAAACACGTGTTTCGACACGCGTTTATCTGGTTCACCGCACGTGAAATCACGAGTTTCCGTACGTGTAATCACGTGTTTCCGTACGTGAATTCACGAGATTCTGTGAACAACTTTCCCCAATATAACCTTGTCTTATGCACGTGTTGTAACAGGCTCATTATTCGTGAAATCACGTGTTGGCGTATGTGAGGTCACGAGAATCTGTAAGCATGTTTTCCCATGAAAACACGTGTCCAAGACACACATTTTAATTGGTTCATAAAACGTGAAATCACCTGCCCTGATAAATGGTTAGGAACTATTGAAGATACAACAAGTCAGTTCGGATCCGTAGACGTCGATTGTTTTTTTCAGAAAAATCAACATTCTATTTTAGACAGCCCGGACTCCATATGTATTTTCATTTTATTTTCAACGCGAATCTCTGTGTGAGCACAGCAAAAATTGTACATTGAAATGAGTTAACAGCTCTGTCTTTGTACTAAGAACAAATGACAAATCAAATCCGGGAGTGCATGTTAACAATGTATGTGAAGTTTATGAACACTATATGACACTCTTTCTATCTTAACCATGATTACCTGCTACATGTTTCTGCTAATACAATGTGGATATTATTTGATACTCGTCGTATGACGCTATTATATTATCTGTATTTCTACATAGTAAACTATCATCTAGTAATAAACTATATTTTGTTGTTAACTGACAACAATTAACAGACTTCCTATGTTAGCCATCAATTAGGAACACTGTTAATTGGTGTCAATTGACAACAAAAACAAAACATAATTTATTACCTAGATGATATTTTACTATGTAGAAATACAGGACATAATTGTTTTGATTCTTCTTTTCTTTTTCTTCTTTCTTAATAACTTAGGTCTTAGCACGAAAGTCAATTTCATTGCGTACCCTGATTCATCAATCGTATTTGTGACGACGGTGAAAATTGGGGATAGCAAGCATCCCCAGACTCGATATGAGCAACAAACAAGGAGAGAGCTTCGGGCCTCCAGGGCAGAGGTAATAGAGGCTGAACGGTATGACTACAAGGCGCACGACCACGCACGACCACGCACGATCACGCACGACAAAAATGTATGTAGGGTTGGTAACCAAGCGGGCTGTTGGTGGCACGTAGGAGGTATGTGTGTGCAGCTCGCCAAATTTCAGATATGTTCTTTACATTGCAGTAACAAAATTCGCAACTTTTATCATCGCTTGTGGTAACTCGCCGGTTCCATTCGCCAGGTGGCGCTACTGTGCCAAGACTAAATGCTCGTCCGGATTAAATGCTTAAACTGTATAACTCCTGGATGAAATGCAGACTCAACATTTTTAATAATGCAAACAAAAATCATATATGTACCATCAACGGCCAAACTATCTACCAACACATTATATATGGCACTTGTGTAGAACCCGGACCCACCTCGATTTCGCTGTTATAACTTGAGTTTTTCCTAACTTTGATATATCAGAGCGTTGTTAGTTCCATCATTCAAAATCATCCCAGGCATATTTATATTACGAAAATATTGTGTCTTAGCGCACTTTTGAAGCCCAAATAGTGACCCGGTTTGCGCTAGTCTGCACCGCAGCGGTCGTGCGTTACCGCATCGCGCTCGTAAAATGAGCGATTTATCGGCGTATGTTGATGCAAACCGGGGCGTTATTTATGCCTCAAAAGTGCGCTAACACGCAATATTCTTAAACGTAAATATGCCTGCGATAATGTTGAATAATGGAACTAACGCACTGAGGCCAGTGAGGTAACAAAGTTAGGCATAACTCAAGTTATGAAGGCAAAATCGAGGTGGGTCCGGATTCTACACTATGTTACATGGTCGTGCGTGGTCGTTCGTCAACTTCGTGGTCGTGTGCCTTTTAGTCAAACCCGAGGCTGAACTTAGTCTTAAACTTAAAGCCTAAAATGTAAACTGGGCGATATAACACTGCTTTCGAGAACTCCAAAACCAAAAAAGTAGAACTGACCTATTTAACGTCATAAATGTAACTATGTGTGTTATATGTAACTAATAAATATTGGACTTCGCGAAAGCCTTTGATAAGGTCAACCACAGTCTGCTCCTACACAAGCTCCATCACTATGGCATACAGGGTACCACCAATGCATGGATCACCAACTTCCTCAGAAACCGGAGACAAGCAGTGGTCGTGGAGGGCACTAGATCCAGCTTCATTGATGTCCGTTCAGGAGTATGCCAGGGCTCCGTCCTGGGCCCTGCCTGTTCTTAGCATACATCAAAGACTTGCTTGAGAACCTGACGTTACCAGCCAGACTGTTTGCTGATGACACAGCAGTGTACACCGTGGTAAAGGCACTGAAAGACCATGAGCAACTACAACAAGACCTCCAGCGACTTGCCGAGTGGGAGAAGAACTGGGACATGGCCTTCCACCCAGAGAAGTGCACCACACTGCCTGTCACCAGAGCCAGGAAGGTCTTGAAGCACCCCTACTAGCTCTATGGACACACACTTGAGATCACAGACTCCGCAAAGTACCTTGGCGTCACCATCAACAAGGACGTGGGCTGGAACACCCACATCGACAATATCTGTGTAATAGCCGATAGGACCTTAGGCTTCTTGCGGAGGAACTTGAAAATAGGGTCGACCTCCATCAAGCACACAGCCTATAAGTCCTTCGTTAGGCCCTTCCTACAGTATGTCTCAACGGTATGGGACCCCATACCCAACGCGCCATAAACAAAATTGAGGCTGTACAACGAAGAGCTGCCATGTATGTCCTTAGACGCTACCACAACACCTCTAGCGTCAAGGACATGCTTGAGGAACTGCAGTGGTCCTCTCTAGAACAACGCCGCTAATTAGCTCGACTGACCATATTATTGTATAAAATTCACACCAACTAAGTCAGTGCCACTGGACTGAAGAGAAAGCTGAAGCCACCACCACCACGCCAACGACGCGGCCACAGCCATCAGTTCTCACAGCCGCAGTGTCGCACTCAGTATCATAAGCACTCGTTCCTGCCCAGAACCATCAGGAAATGGAACATCCTTCCAGACCTAGTAGTGGAGGCCAACACAGTCGACACTTTTGTGTCAAGGATCTCCAAACTAACAATCCACTGCTAGTGTCATTGTTAGAGAGCTGTAGATAACTAGTATTATTATGCTTTTGTAGTTGTTTTATTGTTTTTTTTGTCTGTTCTGTTCTGTTCTGTGCAGGGTTTATTAGTAGGGTGTATTTTTTAAAATCTATTTTGTAGAAGGTGGGTTTTTCTTTCCAAATGCCAGATTCCTAGAATAGTAGCAGAATAATCATATATTGATTATGACTGAGGAAAGGAGATTGAGAGGAGGGAAGGTGATTGGAGGGGAAGAAATTGGAAAATCGACAACAGAAAACGTGACAAGCGTGAAGGTGACAGGGAAAAAAGTGACCGTAGAGAAGGAGGGAGGGAAGATGGAACGGGAGAGGAGAGAGGAAAATGAGATGGGACGAAAGAAGAAGGGACGAAAGGAAGTGAGAGCAAATAGAAGAGAAGTCGATAAAAGGGACGCTGACAGGAGGAAAGGTGACAAGTGAAAAAGCGACAGGAAAGAATGGATCGGAAGAGAATGTGACAGGAGAAAAGACGACAGGGGGAAAGACAACAACCAGACAGATGCAAACCAAATTAGGAGCTATTCTAAGGCAGTGATTGAGGGGGCAAAGAGGAAAGAGAGGGTGTTCATGGGCAACTCCATTATGAGAAAGACGGACAAGACACTGAGCGAGGGGAAGGACGTCGTTGTTTGTTTACCGGGGGCTAGGATTGAACATGTAACTGACAGGGTAGAGAAGGTATTGGGACATGGCAAGGGGGGTCTATACTGGTACATGTAGGAACAAATAATGCAGACAGGGAGGGAACAACTGCGATAGTACAGAAGTATAGACAGTTAGTGAGGAAGCTAAAGAAGACGAGAGTTGAACAGGTTATTTTTATCAGGAATTTTGCCAGTAATGGGAGGAAGGGGGGCAACGTATAGAAACTGCAAGAGGATGGCGATCAATGCATTAGCTGAGCAGATGTGTGAAGAAGAGGGGGTGGGATTCACAGATTTATGGGGATACTTTGTTGGGAGGGAAGATATGTACATGAGAGATGGCCTCCATCTTAGTGGAAAGGGGGCAGCAGTTTTCTCAGAGAACCTGCTGCAAGCTGTTAACAGTGGGACAGGTTGCATCTATTTAAACTAGATTCGCAGGGGGGACTCATAGAAAAGCCTGAAAATGGAGGCATAGATGAAGACAGCACAAACAAATCAGCAAATAACAGTCTGGAAAACTCTTCTGAAGCTGGATATAAATGTGTTTGTTTAAATGCAAAGAGTATAGTAAACAAAAGAAATTAACTAAACATTATGGTAGAAGATATTGACCCTCATATAATAGGTATAACCGAATCCTGGACCACCACCGATATATCAAATGCTGAATTGGGACTGACAGGATATGTAATGTTTAGAAAAGATAGAATAGGAAGAAAGGGAGGTGGAGTTATTTTATATATTAAAGAATCTATTCAGGCTTATGAAATAAAATTAGAAAGAGAAGCAGATTGCGAAGAAGCTGTTTGGTGTAACATAGTTACAGGAAACTCAACGTTAACAGTTGGGTTAGTTTATCGAAGTCCAAACATAAGCATAGAAGAGAATGAAAAAATACAAAACGCTATTAGGGAAGTAAGCAAACGGGACTGTATTATTATGGGGGATTTTATCCATGGGCATATACAATGGAAATCTCTACAGAGTATGGGAGAGAGGATCACAAGTTTTTAGTTCAAGATACATTCCTTTCTCAACATGTGCTAGAACCAACCAGGGGTGAGAATGTGTTAGACATAGTTTTGTCCTCACAGAATGAATTAGTTGACAATGTCAAGATATGTGAGCCACTGGGGAGTAGAGATCACAACCAGATACATTTTACCATCAAAGTATATTCAGAAAGGAATAGTAAAAAGCAGTATAGGAGAAATTTCCACAAAGGAAGGTATAAGGACATGAAGAAATATTTAGCAAAGATAGACTGGAATAAGACACTGAAAAATAAGACGGCAACTGAATGCTGGAATATATTAAAGAGTGAAATTAAGTGCATAGTCAATAAATTTGTACCCTTAAAAAACAAGGAAAACGGTCCAAAAAGAAACACTTATCGAAAGAAGCCATTAGAAAAATTAAGTATAAACAAATGATGTGGAAGTCATATAGATGTACTGGAAATGATGAAGACTACAACAGTTATAAAGAAGCACTTAACCAAGCTACAGCTGAAATTATAAATTCAAAGAGAAGCTATGAACAGCAATTAGCTAGTAATATAAAACATGACAGCAAGAGTTTTTATGCGTATGTTCGAAGCAAACAGAAAGTTCAAGATAAGGTCGGTCCTCTAGAAGATAGTGCTGGAAATATAATATCAGAGGGATTCTTAATGGCAGAAGACCTGAATGAGTACTTTAGTTCAGTGTTTACCAGGGAAGATATTAGTTCACTGCCAATACCAGAGGCTAAGTTCAAGGGGGCAGATTCAGACTATTTAGGAAAATTAATTGTAACCCCGGAAATGGTAGCTAAGAAAATAAGGGCTATGAAGGATAATAAATCACCTGGAGTGGATGGTATTCCACCCAAACTATTATTGGAAATTGTAGAACAAATTAGCATACCGCTTGCAACAGTTTTCAACTTGTCATTAGAAGAGGGAGTGGTTCCTTTAGAATGGAAAGAAGCAAACATTATACCGTTATTCAAAAAAGATTCGAGAAACAAGTCAGAGAACTATAGACCAGTGAGTTTAACATCAGTGATTTGTAAATTATTAGAAATACTAATTAAAGATCACATGGTGGATTTTCTTGTTAAAAAAAATTGATAAACAACATGTTTTTTTTAAAGCGAGGTCATGCTTAACAAATATGTTATGTTTTTTGGAAGACATCACTAAGTGGGTAGATGAGGGATCACCAGTAGATATCGTCTACTTAGATTTTCAAAAAGCTTTCGACAAAGTACCACATCAAAGATTACTGCTTAAACTAAAGGCCCATGGCATAGGAAATGGTATAATAAACTGGATAGAACAATGGTTGATTGACAGAAGACAACGTGTAGTAGTTGATGGGGAGGCTTCAAACTGGAAATCGGTATTGAGTGGGGTACCACAGGGATCAGTATTAGGTCCTATATTATTCTTAATATATATCAACGATTTGGATGATGAAATAACAAGCAAGGTGTTGAAATTTGCGGATGATACAAAAGTGTTTAGAAGGATTAAAAGTGATGGAGATAGACAGCATTTACAAGATGATCTTGGCAGGTTGATCAAATGGTCTGAAAAGTGGCAAATGCTATTCAATTTTGGGAAATGTAAATGCCTCCACACAGGACATGGGAACGAAGAAGTAGAATATACAATGGGGGGTACTGTACTAAGTACTACTGTAAAAGAAAAGGACTTAGGGTTAACCATTAGTGCTGATATGAAGGTTTCAGAGCAGTGCGGAATTGCAGCTTCAAAGGGAAATCAAATCCTTGGATTAATTAGGCGAAACATAACGTATAAGGAAAAAGAGCTAATAATACCGCTGTACAAAACAATAGTTAGGCCTCATTTAGAATATTGTATTCAAGCGTGGAGGCCATATCGCAGGAAGGACATAGATATGCTAGAAAGAGTGCAGAGGAGAGCAACTAAAATGATACCAAATCTGAGGGATCTTAGTTACGAAATACGCCCAAATAAATGCGGTTTAACAACACTAGAGACCACGAGATTGAGAGGAGATCAGATAGAAGTGTTAAAAATATTGAAGGGTTATGAAAATATTGATAGAAATATGTTTTTCTCAGTTAAGAAAGATAGAAGGACTAGAGGACACGAACTTGCATTAGCAAAGGAGCAGAATAGATAGGATATAAGAAAGTTTTCATTTTCACAAAGGACTGTAAATGAATGGAACAGATTACCTGCTGATTGTGTGGGTGCTAGTAGCGTGAATATGTTTAAAACTAAAATCGACACATACCTCAGACGGGTGGGAAACACATAGATAAAAGGGTCGGACTCTCGATAAGCCAAAGAGCTTCCTTGTCCACCTGCCACCTAGAGTTAATTCTCTAGGTGGCAATCTTGTTAAATCTTGTTAAATCTGATTGTGACCACTTAACTAAAGAAGAAGAAGAATAGTATTGGACATCAACAACCGGTATCGCCATCTTTTGGAGATGATCGAGTACGTGTAGGGGAAGGTGGGGTTAGACGGTCGACGTCACAACAACAATGGTATTTAGTTATATTTTAACAATAACTGTTATATATATATATATATTATATATTTATATATATATATATATACTCGACAACATCATATATATATATATATGTATATATATATATATATATATGCCTATATATGTGTGGCAATGCGATAGATGCGGGATACCTAACTTTACGGATTCAACTCTTTTCTATCACCCAGATGTGTCACTATTTAATAGATACAGCGCCCTGTCTGAACCCGACCAACTCCACGACCACCCTGGCAGTCCACTCCACACCTCATCACCCAAAGCTACACCAAACTACCCCAAAACATCACCTACTACCAAAAACACATGAACTGTGTGTCACTCATGTACGACACGAGTAGGTGTCAAAAGCACAAGCCAGGCATTTCAACAATATTCACAATATTGAAAGGCACAGAGGCGTCTTTTGATGGTAACTACACTTATATTGTAGATGAAATGCTAAAATGCTGGGCATAAATTGAGGTGTATACATAGTACATTATGAAACCAAAATTGGGATGCCCAGTACAACGTATATCTGGAGTCACACAAATTGTCACCCTAGCTCCCTTTAAAAAGGCGCCTATCTCTGTTTGATACAGAGTGTCCAAATATCGCCACATGTCAATTACCACTATACATTTCGCCGATGTACACATATTATTGGAAACAAGAGATATAGCTGGCAAAACAGCTAATTTCAGAAAGAAACAAACGTTTGACAGGGACACCAAGACACGTGATAAAGGTTGCTTACAGTTGTGGCAACCAGTATCGCTGCAAGTACATCAACGAGTTCATTGTCCTAATCATGTTTTATTTAAACATCACCACATTCTTACAAGGGTACTAAAACATTTCCGATGTTAAACATACGGATAAAACGTACGTAAAAATACCAGTGATAAAAACAGCGTCTTGTCAGAGTAGTTGATGTAAGCCTACAATTAGTTTCAGCTGCCTTGCCTTTTACAAACATAATTCGGTATAATTCGGTTATATTACAGCTTAAAAGTGACTGTCGACAATGATAGCAAGCCAGTCCATGTACACAATATCAACGTAATTATGGCACTTCTGTTAGGTGACCAGTTTTAATTTTTATGTCTAAAATTCGGATCATTGCGGTCGCTGCATATCTGGAGGGTCACACACTGCTATGATAATATCAGTCACATTCGGGGTATATTTTTGCAGTTTTTGTTGTCTCAGTTAGTGAATATGCACCTGTATGTTACTGTAAAAAGCAGGTGCTAGATGCCTGATTAGTAGAAGTGGTGGTCAACATTTCACTAAATTGGGGCTGCGTTGAGGTGGGGTGTGGGGCGGGGGGGGGGTGTGTGTGTGTGGAATCAAAATGTTTTCTCCTTGTCCATTATTGCTCATTATGTGATCTAAGTATGATATATACAATTGCCATACAATTAGGAAGAGCCAGTTGGAACAGGAGAAACATTCACGTTAGTATCGGGGTTAAGAAACACGCATTTATAGATGTCGCTTACAAAAGTATACATTATATAACTGAGGCAAAATTCATCTTACTGGAAATATGTCAAGATTGTCGCACATGATGCTGATTGAAAAAACATTCCACGCCCTGACATATATGCACGTTTTATACAAGCTTTGATATATACAAGTGCCATATAATTTGGAAGGGCAAGTAGGAACAGGAGAAATACTCACGTTAGTATTTGCGTTCAGAAACACGCATTTATAGATGTCGCTTACACAACTATACATTATATAACTGAGGCGAAATTCATCTTACTGGAAATATGTCAAGATCGTCGCACATGATGCAGATTGAAAAAAACCACGCCCTGACACATATGCATTTTATACAAGCTTTCGTGGTACTCAGTATCATAGAACATGTTTGGAATGTAGTTTTTAACCTTCACACCACCACCTAAGTTATCATTTTATTTTCCATGCATATCACCTACTAACTGGCTTATTAGCTACAAAAACAAGCCAAAATGTTCACTTCTGCGCCGGACAAGTTAGTTTTGAAATCTACTTATCCGCCAAAATGTTTTATTTTTTCGAGAAATTGTCGCAGTGAATCGAAGCGTTGAACAAAATTTTGAAATTTAAAACAATCTTCCTACTGTTGGGCACAATCTGATCTCAAATGTATTTTTTTAATACTCGTCTAATTGCAAATATTTCCAGGCCATTTCCAGTAATTAACAATGATCTTCATCACGAATATTAAAAGGAGACGTATCATGTGATGTTTCAAACAAATACTTTAGAGATGTTGAGGAAGTGGAAATGTGCACTTATGCCGGCAATGTAAATATTACTACGATTATGATAGGAATGAGACAACAGTTAGGAATATTTTCCTTGCGATTTTTCATAATGTTGCAAGAAACTGCTACCAACAATTAACATGTACTGTCAGATGTTTGCGTCAGTTTGTCGTTGAAAATCCCACCCTCCACCCGGTGTATTTTGTTACATAGACAAAACTAATGTGATATTGTTTTATTCAACCTATACGTACTTCAGTGTGTGCAAAGTTCTGTATTTTACAATCTGAAGGTAAATTTCATTTAATCACAAGCAAATAAATTCACATCTATGCTAGTCTTATTAGTTCAGCATAAATAATATTATGTCAGTAATATTTCAACAATTTTAAGTGTACCAAAATTAAATTTACAACCCAGATAGCATGCAAACGTTAATATAACGTTAATGTAACGTGTGCAGAAACGTTTGTTTAACGTTTAATGCAAACGTTAATTTTGCGTTATTTTGCTCGTTTTTTTAATGTTAATCTAACGTTTAATTTCTAACCAAAACGAAACGTTAAACTAACGTTAATGTAACCGTTGCAGAAACGTTAATTTAACGTTTAATGCAAACGTTAGTTTAACGTTATTTTGTTCGTTTCTTTAACGTTAATCTAACAAATATGTAACGTTAAACTAACGTTAATGTAACCGATGCAGAAACGTTAGTTGAACGTTGAATGGGAACGTTCGTTTGCCGTTATTTTGCTTGTTTCTTTAACGTTAATCTAACGTTTCATTTAACGTTTCATTTCTAACCAGAATGTAACAGTAAACTAACGTTTTTGTAACGTTAGCAGAAACGTTAGTTTAACGTTATTTTAGTCGTTTGTTTAACGTTTAACTAACGTTTAATTTATAATGAAATTGTAACGTTAAACTGACGTTAATGTAAATGTTACAGAAACGTTAGCTTAACGTTCATTTAACGTTTAATTTCTAACCAGAATGTAACAGTAAACTAACGTTTTTGTAACATTAGCAGAAACGTTAGTTTAACGTTAGATCAGTCGTTTGCTTAACGTTTACCTAACGTTTAATTTCTAACGAAAATGTAACGTTAAACTGACGTTAATGTAACTGTTACAGAAACGTTAGTTTAACGTTCATCTACGTTTCATTTCTAACCAGAATGTAACAGTAAACTAACGTTTTTGTAACATTAGCAGAAACGTTAGTTTAACGTTATTTCAGTTGTTTGCTTAACGTTTACCTAACGTTTCATTTCTAACGAAAATGTAAAGTTGAATTGACATTAATGTATAACCTACGTTCTAACCATAATTTAGCGCAATTCAACCCATTTCCTATAGCACCTGCGCATTTGATATATTGTAACACATGGCCATTCTTGGTATACGTACGTGCAACTGTTTTCACTTTATATACACAAGGAAAGAGTATTTTAAGTGTGACGTTTTATGATGTACCAACTGAACGGACTGACTATGAATCGTGGCTAGTTTGCATAGTAACACAAGACAAGTGTATTTTTGTGTAAAAGCTTTATATAAAGCTCAATTTATTATGAGGGGACCAACCACACATGGGTGGGAGACCCACCAAATAGAAATAATAAAAATTGCAGTATTGGATAAAGAAACCAGTCCTATATAATAGTTTCCGTGAATGGCCTTCATGGCACCGCGAGTACTTCGGTTCGCTTCCTCTCTTCTTTCTCCTTCCGGCCGACGTCCCTCTCCGTAGCAAACTTTAACCACATCTTCACCTCCTGCTCCACCTCTTTGTCTGTTGCCTTGGCAGTCAAGACATGTTTGCGCCCAGCTCCTGTGTGTTTAAACAATTATCAAGTAAACGATCCAGATTACAAGTGATGCTGTTATGGTGCATCATAATCAAAACAATGGAAGTTTTCGATTAACTTACCCCATAAACGCTATAGTTATGTAATCAAAAGTATCATGATGCCATCGAAATTACTTTATATTGCAAATAACCAAACTTATTTGATAACATTAATCTTATCTACATGAACGTGTAAAAATAAAAAAAGGTTAATGTATATTTATTGTGCGTGTGCGCATGTGCATGCATGCGCGTGTATCGGTACGCATATTGAATCCCCCTTTTTGTGAACCCCCTTTCTCCAAAATATGAACCCCCTCAAAATTGCATCTTTAAAATGTGAACCTCTAATTGTATTCCATGTTTCTCAAAAAGCGTTACCCCCTCCTCCTAAAAGCTGCTGGACAATGTTCAAGCATTACAAGGAATGCCAAGAATGCCTGATGTGTGCAGATGATAAAGGGAGAACCGTTATCTATTAAGTGATCATCACTTAATGTATGGGAGCCTGGCTGAGGGGTCAGTCCTCAATGCCATGTGTGAAAAGGGCAGTCACTAGAGGAATGTGTATCAAAAGACCATTGCATCCAATTAGCCATGCAGAAGGACTTCTCACTACCCCAGGGTCTCCTGTTATGAAAACGTAAAAGTATTAGTGCTAATTGTAGTCACTCAGAGGTGACAGATGCAGACAAAATACTGGTGAATGAACGGGGTGACGATGATGTAACAATTATGAACACATAAATTAAGCCATATAAAATAATTCATTATTTTTCATCAGAACTCTGTTAAAGGTAAACGAAAGGTGCGGCTTTTTATTTTTAGTATGCTGATTGAGGTAAGTACCGACTGTCAAAGAGGCTATTCTCAACAATCAATAACTTAAGATGTGTAGCGAGTGTATTTCTTACAATCTGCAAACCAGGTAGACAAACTCATCTGGCTTAACACGAATCATACTTTTCAACTATTGAGCTGGAATGCGAATTTCGATGAATAATTGTATTTAACTAATACAAAATAAAGTTTAGCTTCACCTATTTTAAAATGCGCGTGCTGATGAAAAATCGTGTAATTGTGTGGCTGTATGGTTGCATGGGTTAATGCATGATTACGAAAAATCCGTATTGGTAGGCAGCCTTACTCTGGGACACTGTCTAGCCCACTACACAAATCTGGGGAATAGTCTGGCTGTCGTCTTCCAGTCACCTCCTGGCGTGATTAATCACTCAGCATATCAGACTCCCCACTCCCCCTAATTTTGAGGGGGAGTGGGAGTCTGATATGCTGGCTTAACAGTTCAGGATGTAACCTGATATATCAACATGCACAACCCATGCCTTATGCATACATTCAATGTCATAATGCCAGGGTTGCCTACCTGACAAATACAATTTCCATAATGACCCCCACCTCCTGTCGCACCCTCTCTCCCCCCCCCCCCCCCCGTCGAATCCCGCCCCAGTCTACAAGGTTGCCAATCAAAGCTTTCTCTGGAGTAGATATAGCGACAAGCCCAGCCTGTTCACAGTGCGTGGGAATCCAGGAAGTTACTAATTTAATCATCAAAAGTAGATATACGTTGTTTCAACATAATTATTATGTTTCTACACTGTAACTCCTGTCCGCAGTTAAGGTCGTAGGTTAGCACTTCAAATGGATGCTTGTTTAGCAACATCAATTGTGTTACATTGTGTTAATTACAGCTGTCAAAGTGCATGCATGGCCAGACATGCCCCGCTTCTAAATTTATAACACAGCAGGAAACATTATAATTATTACAAACAGTCATTGACAAAGTTAAATTGTTGTATTCAAATAAAAACTTTTGAATAAAAATAATGATATAGTTTTATATTGCAATTGCAACAATTATAATACTCATTTTATATTCTTCTAATACATTTTATAATGATATTCATAACTTTCAGAAAACCATAACTATTTAATGTAATTTAATGGTTCTATCTTAATTTATTTCTTTCATTATATAACTCTACACCTGTAAATTGTATTAATGTCTAGACGCGCATAAATGACACTGATATTTTTTGCCGCTGTAATTGCTGTTGACTGACAGATGCAGACATAATAATATGCCCACGTGCCATGTGCCACTGCAGTCATCAGCAGGCTGCTTGCAGTCAAAGTTGTAGCTTTGTACACAGGCACAGCATTGGATGACGTCACCGTAGACTTTGTAGAACTTGTAGTAGACTAAATATTTGTTGATAAATTGTAACAAGTAAAAATATGACAGTTTCTTCAGGGCATCTATAGCAGTATTATTTATAGATTAAGCAATTGTTTAATGTGTATCATTTTCTGTAGTCAGATATTTGTATTCCCGTAATACGGCGGCAGTTTCCGTAATACATATACTAGATTTAACGAATCTAAACACGATTAAAACAGACTTTCTATGGCTATGCCATTCAAACAACTACTGTATACTGGCTGTGATCAGCCTCAGAAACCTCATTAATCCTTCTCTACCACCATCTGGTCAGCCGTACACTGCTCCTGAGGTCGACATACAATTAAGTCTCCGTCTTCCCATTTTCCTAGTTATCAGTAATCAAAGTCATTACTAAATAACTATACCCAAACATGTAAATAAGTTTACATCGAAGGATGCACAATTCTCTTTCCCATATCATGGTACAATTATAAATTGAAAGTATTGCTTTATAATGTATAAAATATAGGTTGGAACTTACCCAACAGCATGTGGTGTTACTGTAACATTAAACGTTGGCACACTGACTGTGGCAGTTGGTGGCAGTCATTCCCGCCCACTGACCACACGTGACCACTGTGCCTTGAGTAAAATTTAGATTTAAACAACTCAATACTTACTAATAAGACCAGCAACCTGTAAAGTAAGTATAACTAGCTACAGGAGAAACAAGTAGAATAATAAATTATTAATGAAATATATTCTCCAAGATTTGTTAAGTTACCTTGGGTGCTGCCATGTGTGATGATTTTTAAAACTAGACCACCTGCCAACTACTATACGGGACGACGTGACAGTATTCCATACGTATACGAATACTATATTTAGAATAGGGCGTATATACCTCATCAATGCATACTACTAAATATTAATAAGTATATTTTACTAATTACATCGCCCGGAGTGACTTAAATTAGAAGTCCCGCTATGTCATGGCAGTCTTCCGCACTTGTGGCAGTATATACAGGTGTATATAGTTAAATTCACGCCTTTGGTTCGCTGAAGTAGAATGAGTACGCTATTTACAGATAATTTCACTGAATTTGTCCAGCATTTGAAGACATAGCTGCACGGTAATTTGTTGAAATCCAAAAAAACAGTTTTTTGCAGTTTGCCAAATAAACTTTTATCCGTATATACACACAGCCTGTATGGATATAGATACTAATTCGTTTTTATTCTATAATATTTTTTTATCATTATAACTCCTGATCATTGAAACTGTGCACACCGTTTCGACATATGTGAATGTCGAAATCCGGAGTGTTTGTTAAAATAATAATTTACTTCCAACATAGCTGAAATCCAGAGATGTTATCTAGTTAGACAAATGGGTATTCCATGACTGTCCTCCCCTCAGACATTATCCATGTCAGTGGACACTGATATCACTAGAAGAGCTTCTTCTTTGTTTGTTGTATCCAGCTCTGGTTGATTGCAGAAGCTTGTTTATTGCACTTAATTACACTCCCCTGCTGACATCAAATAAGTGTTGGAGCTCTGCCCCAGTGGCTTGTCCCATCAGTGCACTGTTCACCCCTTGAGTGGAGTAGTGGATGTGATAATTACCCTAACAAATAGGGCAGTATATTATTTCAGGCCTCTGTCCAGCAGCACTTATAGGGTTAGAATTTGATGAAGTCCTCAGATCAAACTCAGTCTCAGATGGTGTGAGATAGCTCCTGCCTGGTGCAAGGATTAATGGATAATTGGATTAACGGTTTTCAACTTCTACAGGTGATTGCAATTGTACCAGCATTTCCAACACAAATACCACCCGCACACACGCACTCTCGCACGCACGTGCGCGCACACACGCGCACACGCACACACACGCACACACACAATGAATATGCACACATTGGTATAACGTTGGCCCTACATAAATACCACACAAACGTGTAACATGACGCTTGTAGAGTTTCACTGTACAGTAAAGTGTATATAATTACAAAGGTTTGGTCTCCGTGATATAGCGTCTTCTGTATTGTCGGTAGTTTTGAAAAAGTTGTTCCATTCATATTTTGTCCTTGTAACTATTGCCTAAGAAAAGATGCGGCATATAATGTAACAATAAAAGTGTTTATTTAAAATAGGCATTTTGACGCAACTGTCTGGCAAATATGAAAGACTTTAGTGTATGCTACATTTTGTTATTGTGTTGGTTCAAATAGTGGTACAAATTGGTGTAATCTCCGTAATGGATTTGAACCGCACATGACACGGGGAAACCTTTATGTGAATAAACAAGATACATTACCATGGCAATTGAGATTTATTAACATTTTAATTAAAAGAAAAATAGTATCCTAATTACAACCGTTACTTCTGCAGACTTCGTCAAAGTTGACTTTGAAAATTGTGGCAAAACCCGTTACGGAGATGACGCTTTCTTTTCAGGATATTTTTCCAAGGAACAATCTACAGTTGTATTTGTTTTACTTGGCTATTTGATATGTTATTCATCCTACGAAACTATACTATTTGGCATATTAGTCGATTTCCTGTTGCAACGCAATAATGCGCAATTGCGGATAGCGGGTTGTTTTTCATCTCCGTAACGCATCATCTCCGTAACGCTTCGCTCTTGGAAACCGGATAACCAGAAGACCAGTACTGTCACTGGCCGTTTCAATGTAGAAAAACTATTACTGTCAGCAGTTTAACCAACAAGTGCATTTGCATGAATCTCGGCATAATAGTTTTGCTCTCTCAAAATTATTAATGATTTGACAATACATTATGTGAGGAACGTTCTTTATCCCCACAAGATGGTGTATAATATTTAAAAATGGGTTCATAAAAGTTACTGTTTCACTTATTACTTGAATAAACAAAATTATTAAATTATATATGACGGGCAGGCATATCTGCAATGCCACTGACTGGATGTCTCGGGACAATGCAGTTTTCCGATGTGATCTGCGTGACGTTGAGTTGAGTTTACGTCTTATGTTACCCAATAATAAAGCCATTAACTAATTAAACCAGCTGTATATTATTTATTTTGACTAGTTGTCGTATCTGTAGTCAAATGGAAAGTGAGAGTTTGCCATCCTGTGATGCAGTGATGCTATATTTAATTTAGGGGCCCATTGGGGTGTTTGTAGATTTTGACATTTTCGAAACTCGTCCGGGGGTGGAGAACCGATAGGGGCTCAATATTTCAAAAGGGTGTACGTGGAGTTGCAGCCGTGGAATTTCATGTTTTGGTATATCATCGTAAAGATAATTAAGTTATAAGTTATTAACATTTCAAAATCGTGAACGCGTAAGACTGCCACAACTCTGCCTGTTGCTGGCCAAGTCAGCATGAGCGCGGGGCGCGTGTCTATTTCTTAAAAAACAACACACAAAACAAAGTAACATTCCAGCATATAGGCCAGGTTTGTCCTACAACTAGGCCAGTAACCAGGTACCATTTATCAATGTGTGTAGGCTAGAAACATTTGGGATTGGCTTGGTCGGTTTGGTTTGGGTGAGATTAAAATGTAGGGCATTTGAGGTTTGGTCTAATTTTAGTATTCATAATATTATTATTCATGATTTCAGGATGGATCACATTCCAGTGCACAAGATTGTGGGAGTGCTCCCTAAGATTTTATTTATATATATAATTACGCGTGGTTTTATATGGACAATTTCTTTTTCTCCCGTGCAAAGCCGAGCAACTAGAATTTTCATCTGGGGCAGTGGGGATCTCAACGATTGCAATTTTCAAAACAGTATTTGAGCGAGCGACTGCCGTTTTTCCCTGAGCAACGCCGGGCAACTCGGCTAGTTATAGATGATATCTAACTAGCCGAGTTTAATCTATTTTATTGTTTTAATAGCTTGCATGTATACTTGTGTTCCGACAACGTTAGTGAGATCAAAACGTTTCTAATCAAATAAAAAACTAACGTTCCAGAAACGATAGAAATCGAACAGTTTAAAACCAAACCAAAAACTAACGTCCCGGCAACGTTAGAAATCAAACAGTTTAAAATCAAACCAAAACCTACCGTTCCGGCAACGTTAGAGATGTAACTGTTTAAAATCAAACCCTAAACTAACGTTCCGGCAACGCTAGAGATCAAACAGTTTCAAATCAAACCAAAAACTAACGTTCCTACAACGTTATAGATCTAATTGCTTAAAATCGAACCCAAAACGAACGTTTCGGCAACGTTTGAGATCTAACTGTTAAACATCAAACTAAAAACGAACGTTCCGGCAACGTTAGAGATCTAACTGTTTAACATCAAACTAAAAACGAACGTTCCGGCAACGTTAGAGATTTAACTGTTTTAAATCAAACCAAAAACGAACGTTCCGGCAACGTTAGAGATCTAACTGTTTAACATCAAACTAAAAACGAACGTTCCGGCAACGTTAGAGATCTAACTGTTTAACATCAAACTAAAAACGAACGTTCCGGCAACGTTGGAGATTTAACTGTTTTAAATCAAACCAAAAAGGAACGTTCCGGCAACGTTAGAGATCTAACTGTTTTAAATTAAACCAAAAACTAATGTTCCAGCAACGTTAGAGATTAAACAGTTTCAAATCAAACCAAAAACGAACGTACCGACAACGTTAGAGATCTAACTGTTTTAAGTCAAACCAAAAACGAACGTTTCGGCAACGTTAGAGGTCTAACTGTTTAAAATCAAACCAAAAACTAACGTTCCGGCAACGTTAGAGATCTAACTGTTTTAAATCAAACCCAAAATGGACGTTTCGGCAACGTTACAGATGTAACTGTTTAAAATCAAACCAAAACCTAACGTTCCGGCAACGTTAGAGATCAAACAGTTTCAAATCAAACCAAAAACTAACGTTCCGACTACGTTAGAGATCTAACTGTTTAAAATCAAACCAAAAACTAACGTCCCGGCAACGTTAGAGATCAAACCGTTTTAAATTAAACCAAAAACTAACGTTCTGGCAACGTTAGAAATCAAGCAGTTTCATACCAAACCAAAAACTAACGTTCCGGTAACGTTACAGATCTAACAGTAACCAAAATCGAACTGTTCTAACCAAATGCAAACGTTATATTAACGTTTACCTGCTATCTGGGAAGGGACCATCTTATAGTTATAATGTATAGATTGAATGACGTCGTAAGTTGCTGTCGCGCGTAGACCACTGTAGTAGGTCGCGCGTCGTGCTTAAATTAATTTGGATTTGAGTTGTTTAGATCCTATCATGCATCCGTTATTTTGTCTTAATGTTGCGTGTATAAATTGTAATTTATGTTTATTACGTTCAATCATGTTTGAAAACATCGATTCTGTAGGTTCTGCAACCATGAAATGTTCGTCCGACAGATGCTAATTCCATCCGTTTTCCCAAAAAGTCAGTGTCCCTAAATCCACGATTTGTGGTAAAATAAATGTGATGAAGACACGACAACACTTACTGAGATGGTTATTAACATTCCGTTCACCAACCACCACCACAAGTTTACCGGAGAGCTGAAAATTCATCCGGTGCTAACAATATTTTGTCAATCTGCTGAACCAACGTTTGGTGACTTCGCGAAGTCGAAGACTGCGGAGTTCGCGTTGGTTAACATTGGTTAACTGGCCTACTACATAAATATTCTAATAAAAGGTAGTGATAGGCGAATATACTATTTATTAAGTTCATCAAATGGGATCCATGCGTGGAATGGAAGCAAGTTGGCCGTCGGTAAAACTGAACTAGGTTTTCCTACGAGAACGGCAGAGCTAGGTGTAGATGACGCAGTTAACGGACACACTGTGCTTCGCGGAAAACTGATGTGCAACACAAGATGGCGGCGGAAAGATAATAAACCAACATGCTATGGAAATTGCAACGTGCGTGGTCGTGGCGAACCATATTTCACTAGAATTTCCACAAATTAGAAAGTTATAATTTTGCACACGTCATTATTTACTGTAAATTGTCACTTGTCCACAGGGCAACCATGCAGATCATTTTACTTGTCCGGTCAACAAATCACTTGTCCCGGACAACCGGACAAGCGCTATTTCGAACGCTGCTTATTAATGACGTAATAGTAGTAGTATGGAATAGCTGCATGGTATTCTGGTCTACATCAGCTTCCAAATGCAGTCGAAAAACCATCACCCGTCGCTCAAATCACACAACAGGCCGTATTTCAAATTTGGGGTAAGTAAACATTTAGATTTTACATAGGCTGCCATTATAACGTTTCCTTCATTTCCTGCAAAATATGTCATACGATTTTCTTGAGAAAAAAAACTCGTGAAATTCTCATAACTAATTTTTTTAGAAAAATCCACCAAACCTGACGCCCCTCAATTTCGCCCCAATCTCGTGGCGGATTTTGAAATATTGGTGCGTTCTGGAAAATAGCCAATGTGTGATTACTCGAGTAACTAGCGTATATTTATTGCTACCTCGTGAAAGGTCTAATGGAATAGTACATTCATTGGACTAACATGTGCCATATCTAAGTGCTCGAAAACAATTCACACATCACACCAAAACGGTATATTCAAGAGCACTCTTTCGGTCGGATATGGCGGACGAATCCTTAATGTGGTCTTACCCCGATACTTATACTACTCTACGCCTGTGAAAGGTGGACTGTCTACCTGAGGCTTTTCCCGCAAACTCAACCACTTCCACATGACTTGTCGCCCTTGCTTGCTGAAAATCTGCTAGCAGAATCGAGTCCCATACACAGAGGTCCTTGTACAAGCAAGTCTGCCAAGCATCCACACACTCCTCGGGAAGGCTCAATTGAGATGGGCTGGAAATCTGGCTCGCATGCCTGATGAACGCCTACCGGAGACTATTCTTCGGCAAACTGGCGGAAGGTTGACGGAAACGGGGCCGGCCACAGCTGCGTTTCAGAGATACTCTTAAGGACCTCCTAAAGAGCTTCAGAATTGACCAGGTTTCCTGGGAAAATCATGCAGCAAACCGTCCTGCCTATGGAGGTCTGGTTTGGAAAGGTGCAACCTCGTTCGAGAATCGGTGTCGAATCAGCCAGGACCAAGCGCGAGGATCGAAAGTCGAGAGCTGCAAATACATCAACCGTGCTAGCACCATTCGTGTGCGAAACCTATAAAAAGACATTTCATGCGAACATTGGCCTTATCGGCCACATGCGAACGCACCGAAACAGAAATGATCAAACTGTAACTGTTACTATCATGTGGAATGAGATGTGATGGTCTTCATCGGTACGACGGACAAAAGATACTGTTACAATTTTAAGTTGGTCAGGAAATGTTCCAGTGTTTAGTACTTGGTTTATCAATACTGTTAGGGGTTCGACTATTTCTGGTTTAGTAGATTTCAGTACTTTATTTGATATTCTATCAAAGTGGGAACTACTTTTGTTGGGAAGGCTATGGATAATGTGTGATATGGATGTGTCTTGTATTTTTGCAAATTTTAAACTTGTATTAGTTTTATTTATGAGATATTGAGTAAAATTGCTTGTACTTGTACATGTTATATTTTCTGCAAACATACTGGGAACTGTGTTTCAAAACCGAAATGCACAACTGGTTTGCTATGCCGCCCTATTAAAAGTATTTATAATTGTATGTGAAACCCTCAAGAGTATTCGTATTTAAATACATCCAATGTAGTTTACCTGTTACGGCACTGTATACAGACCCGAATTAATCAAGAGTAGTTGTCTGCAATGGTCATTTAATAATTGTACCTATGGAAAATAAAATATATACTGTGTTTACATGAATGATAAAATAACTTAACAGCTTACACAACCTATTAATCAACACATCCTCACACACATGCCGCAACCACTACCGGTAGGTATTTATGACATCTTTTAACACAACCTCAACGTTGTTCACATATTCATAATATGCAATTCTAAGCAAAAATTACATAAAATACCAAAGAGTATATATGTATGTCATATGTACGTCATACCGCTGGACGGCTCGGTAAATGTCGTTCGTGCTGTACTCACAATTACACTATCTTAAAAACTGTGGTAGGTTCACTCAGAATACAACTTTAAGATTACATGAAGTTAACATTAAACGATATAAATGGCCACAGTTCATAAGATATATTCATATTGGTACAAACATCAGGCAGTTAGTTTTTTCAACATTCGGTGATGAGTTACAAATGTGATCCAGGAACTACGCAAAGAACAATCGGTTGAACCAACCATATTTTAGCGATACTTAAAAAGACTTGGGGTCTAAATGGCTCAGTTATGTGACATACAACCTCTCTTGAGCAAGTCCGACTATACCTTCTTGTGGTGACCCTGTTGTACCAGAGTGTCATCTCATGACAAGGGGACAGACACAGTAAGGGCTAACGGAGGGACAACCCTGACAGAAAACTCCACTGACTGAGCTAATCACCCATCCAGGGGAAACAATACAATCACAGAAACCGAAATGAAATCTCTTCCAACTAACACCAAACGTCAAGGTGATGCCTCCCCAGAGAGCAACATGATGCGAGCTGATGACAGCCTTCAGGATGTTAGACCACATATAGATTACCTACTTACTGGTAAGCGAAACAAAAGAATACAGACCTGGAATGTCCCGAACCTGTGCCAAACAGGGAAGGCGGCCCAAGTGGCGTATGGAATGAACAAATACAACATACAGGTGCTGGATCTGAGTGAGACCAGATGGAATGGAGCCGGACATACAAAGCTTGACACAGGCGAACACACAATCTACTCAGGACATGAAGAAGAAGTCCATACACACACACACGCACAAGTCGCAATAATGGCAGCACAAGGTGCCATAAAAGCTTTGATAGAATGGAACCCTGTGTCACCAAGAATGATTACAGCAAGATTCAAGTCAACAGGGAGAAACGTTAGTGTGATTCAGTGTTATGCTCCAACGAACAGTGACAGAGAAGAAGCAAAACAAGAATCCAACGACAAACTATAGACTGATATACCAAGGAAAGACATAACAATTCTAATGTGTGACAACAACGCAAACTCAGGCTCGGCAACACAGGCAAAAAGAAGTAATGGGGAAATATGGAATCGGGTTCATGAACGAAAATGGAAAACTTTTCTGTGATTTCTGTGCATTTAATGATCTAGTTATTGGTGGTAGTGTCTTCCCACACAAAACAATACACAAAGCAACATCGGTGTCACCAGATGGGAAAATAAAGAACCAAATCGACCACATAAGCATCAGCAGGAAATGGAGAATCTCTAGATACACGGGTGAAGAGAGAAGCAGACGTGGCATCAGATCGTCATCTACTAATTGGAACACTCATAATTAAGCTGAAAACATATAGAGAAACAGTAATTAGAATACATCAACTCTACAATGTGGAGAAGTCAAAGTGAAGAAAAACAAATTAGAGTTCAACTGTGCAGTGAGAAACAAGTTTGAAGCACAAAGACATGACGGAAGACTCCACAGACACTATCTGGGACAGGAAGGTTGCTTGCAAAGAAGTTCTAGGCAAGAAGAAGAGAACACACAAGGTGTGGCTGTCAATAGAAACATGGACACTGATCAAAGAAGGGAAGTAAATGAAACACATGGTAAATCACTGCAGAACAGAAGAAGAGAAACAAGAACAACAAAAGTACAGGCAACTCAACAAAGTGGTCAAGAAAGTGGAAAAGACAATTAAAACTACATCAATGATCTAGCAACACAAGGTGAAATGGCAGCACACCGAAGAGACATGAAGGAAGTGTACAATATAACTAGAACACAAGTCGGGAAAAGACGGAATGCCTCAAAACCAGTGAAAAACAAAGAAGGAACAAACCATAAACAAAGAAGCAGAGCAAAGATCAAGATCAGATGGACTTCAAAGAAATCCTCAACAGCGATTCACCGGCAGACCAGACTTACCAATAGCAGACATGCTATTACATGTTTACACAAGCCCACCCTCAAAAGCCGAAATATGCAGAGGAAAGAAAAGCCCTCACCATGGTACACGACCAACTAAAGAGGTGGGTGGAGCACTTCACAGAACTCCAGAAGATCATCCAGTCATTCCTCCAGCACAGACAGTTCTACCCATAATAGTTTCGAAGTTAAGACAGAGGTTTGGCAGGGGCGCCTGCTGTCGCCTTTCCTGTTCATCCTCATGATCGACTGGATTATGAGGACCACCACGGATGAGAGACGAAATGGCATACAGTGATACAGTGGACATCAGCTGGAGGACTTGGACTTTGCTGATGACCTGGCACTACTACCACACACCCACAGACAGATGCAGGACAGAACGACATTTTTGGAATCAACATCAGCACAGACAGGTCTGAAGATCAACAGAAGCAAAACCAAGATCATGGCAATACACAGTAGGAACGTCTACCCAATTATAGCAGGAGGAGAGCCCCTGGGGGAAGTTGATTCATTTACATACTTAGCGAGCATGATTAACAAACAAAGTGGTACAAAGGCATATGTTGCAGCAAGAGTGGGCAAGGCACGGACAGCATTCCTGATACAAAAAAATATCTGCAACTCCACAAAAATAAAAAACACCAACAAAATCTGGATTTTTAACTCCAATGTAAAATCAGTATTGTTGTATGGCCCTGAAACATTGAGAATGACAAAAACAACAATAGGCACAATCCAGAATTTCCTTAATCAATGTCTTCGAAGAATTCTACGCATAAAATGGGAAAACAAAATCAGAAACGAGGAGCTATGGGAAAGGACTAGCCAAAAACCCGTCGCCAAGCAGATCCTGAGGAGAAAGTGGGGTTGGATTGGACACACACTGAGAAAACCAACAACAAACATCACAAGAGTCTCTGACGTGGAATCCTCAAGGAAAAAGAAGGCGATGATGGCCTAAAAACAAAGAAGTGGCTACACCTGTAAAGAAATAGAGAAGATTGCCCAAAGTCGTGTGCGCTGGAGAGTCATCATCGATGGCCTATGTTTCGCATGGAGCGAAGAGCATAAGTAAGGCAGGCCTCGACATTAACACTGGCCCGATGGCCCGGCGCCTTTTCTTAAGCTGTCGGGCCAGTTCGGGCCACCAGTTCTTATATTTTACTGGCCCGACGGGCCACTGGTTTCCGGTTCTCGAACGCCGCCGAGACGAAGCGGCGGTCACGGCACGCCAGCATCGGTTATCAGATGCAGTTCGCTAGAATTCTTAAACCCGACTCAGTCATAGGACAATGTAAACATAACGTATATACTAATCAATAATGAGTCTAAACTCCAACACTTATCATGCGGACGACGCCGTGCAAAGGCATCGATAACATTTTCTAACCACCGGCAGCGCAGTCGGTTTTTATGACGAGACGCCATGTTTTAAGTTCCACGCGTCCCTTGGACACACTTTGTACGGTGGTTGGAAGCTGCCTCGACTTTATAATTATGCACGCTTTTTCTTCTCTAGATATATGAAAGGAATACAGCTTAAATCCAAATTTAACTAGTGGCTAAAGTGAGAGAAACCAAATGTAACGCTGCTTTAGCAAAGGCAAGGTGAAGGCCACCTATTTTGAGTGGTGCCACCTAGCGAATGAACCGTGAAATAGTCTAATGCCTTGATTGACCTGTACATGAAAGCAGCGTCAACTCATCTACCGACTGACTAGCTGTTATCACGCTGGCCACACTTTATGTAAACTAGGCAAATACTGTATATATGCATCTGAGTACACACTTGAACAATATTACAATATTGTTAGCTTTAGACATCTCACTTTGAACAATCAATATGTGTATAGTAACTTCTAACAACTTTGTTGGTGAAATTATAAAAAAGACTAATATTGTTTTGTACCTCAGTATCAGCGTATTTTTGATTTGGTAACACAAAATCCGGGCCAGTCACTTTCACAGGTGGGCTACTAACTTTTCAAATCTACTTCAAAACCTTAATGTCAAGGCCTGGGACATACAATCCAAAAAATGCTAAAGCAGTTACTAGACAAGCCCTTGAGTGGAACCCACAAGAAAAAAAGAATAACAGGCCACACAAAAAACAGTTGGAGGAGATCCACAACCGAGGAATTAAAGAAGTTTGGTACCACCTGGAAGGAAACAAAGAATATTGCTAACAACAGAGTGCGATGGAGAAGCTTCGTTTCGACCCTATGCTCTTAATCTTATCAGAGGATTAAGTAAGTAAATAAACAAACTTGCCGTGGAAGATTGAAAACATCTCCATCATGTTGATTATCACAGTGTAACTTGTATGCTGACGTGTGCGATTTGTTTTGCAGTTTGGGATAAGCACATAAAACAAATACCATTCCACAATGAGTTATTCAAAATTTCAGTTTACATCAGTGTGTATGCCTTTGTGTACTTTAAGTTGATAGGACCACGTGACTGACTTTCCACATGTTTCACAAGTGAATGGTTTCTCACCTGTGTGAATTCTTAGATGATCTCTAAGGGTACCCGACTGTGTGAATGACTTACCACACGTATCACAAGTGTGTGCTTTCACACCTGTGTGAATCATTTGATGGTCTTTAAAGTTACACAATGCAGTAAATGACTTTCCACATGTATCACAAAGGTATGGTTTCTCACCTGTGTGAATCATTTTATGACATTTAAGTTCACTATGATATCTTAATGATTTTCCACACGTATCACAAGTGTACGGTTTCTCACCTGTATGAATCCTTTGATGGACTTTCAAATTTCTCAAATTTGTGAATGACTTTCCACACGTATCACAAGTGAATGGTTTCTCACCTGTGTGGATCCTTTGATGACCTTTAAGGTTACTCGACTGTGTGAATGACTTTCCACACGTATCACAAGTGTGTGGTTTCACACCTGTGTGAATCATTTGATGGTATTTAAGTTGAGAGGGCAACGGGAATGACTTTCCACACGTATCACAAGTGAATCGTTTCTCACATGTATGAGTCCTTTGATGGAATTTTAAGTTTCCCAAATATGTGAATGATTTTCCACATGTATCACAATTGTGCGGTTTGTCACCTGTATGCGTTCTTTTGTGGATTTCTAGATAATTTGACTTTTTGAATGATTTTCCTACAAATGTGCCTGAGACACTCAGAGAATGTTTTGCTTTGACCTCTTTCAGTACGCCAGCCTCACACACGACCCAATGTCTCGTCTCTTCACTGTCTCTGCCACATTCATCAGGGTCTATCTTCTCATGTTTCATTTTGGTCAGTTCGTTAATACCATCAGTCCAGGTTGGCAGATGATCTGTGTCTAGGATTCGCACAATATGTTCTTTTTCACTTGATTCTTCTTTTTCATATGTCACATTTTCCAAACCTCTGTTGACGGGAACATGACTACTACGTCTCTCTCGACTGCACGCACTGTCTTCATGTATGGTTTCTGGTTGCTCGTCTTCACACTTTATGCCCTCCACCACTTTGTAGTCATCATAACAATATCTCTGTACATCGGCAGAAAGTCCACAATTTGTAGAAGAAATTCTTTGTTGATTGAAGTCTGAGTCAGTGAGCAGTGCATTGACGTCATGCTTATCTCCATTGTCCATCTAATCGAATGTCTTGGGAAACTAAAAATAAAACACACATAACATAGAGATAGTAAGGAGGTATAGCATTATACATGATGTTTAGAAAATCTGTTTTCTCTTGTGAACGTCTTTCAGTAATAATTAGGATGGTACTATTGCTAATTATGAAATCAAAGTAGACATTAATTACAACTACCAAAAAAAAATTTTCAACACCATTTCAGCAAATGTGTATTAAAACATTGGAAGTAAAATATGTAAATTGATTATGTGCTGTATCTATTCTTGCGATGTTTAAAACAAAAATAAGAGAAACCTCAAAGAAAAGAAAATATTTCTTAATCCATAACCCTCAATGGTGGCAAAGCTTGGTAATCCGTATATTTGAAAAAAATCCTAAAATTAACCCAATGAAAGGATGTTAGTAGCAAAAACATAAATTATTTTAAACAATCTAAAATACAGTTCAAAGTAAATTAATGTTAAAATTTGTATTCCGAATTACTAGGATTGTTTTATAATTTTTAACTACAGGAAAGTCTAAAATTTTATTTTTATTATTCAGATTGAGAAACATAGTAAGATTATACAAACTTACATAATGTCTGATCATTGGGTAAATATTTTGGGGGGATTTGGCTGAATGATGCAAAGTTATTGAATTGTCAGTTTTTAAAGTTATAATACAGTGAGATGTCCGACCAGTTGTGGCAATTTTGTACAGTCCCTCCTTCCCACAAAGCACCAGTTGATTTTTTCTCAATGAACAGATGAAATATTGTCAGTGATTGAAAATTTACCATTATCTTATAAAACAAGTTTGGGAAGCAATTTTATTTAAAAAAATTAATCAAAAAACTGTCTACACCCAGGATGTAATGGCTCTGCACCTGTGTTTTGAATCTGTGTTTTCTCTGGTCCAACTGGTGAATAATGACATGAGACAACAGCCTATTGTGTGACTGTGTCTGTCTTTGGCAGCTCTACCTCTGACGCTTGTTTTCTCGAGGTCACTTCCGGGCAATGTCTACAACAGATCCACCATAAAACATCAGAGCAAGTCATAATACTTTTCATAGTGGACCGTTTTAATAATAATAATGTTTATTTCAGACAAAAGACCACATGTATACATAAAATACAAGTAAAAATATATAAAGATACTGCTGTATAAATACACATTTTGGAATAAAAATAGTTGGTTATTAAAAATATATATATAATTTGCGTTCAAATATACAATTGTGTAGTCCAGTATTTAAACAGGATTTCTATTATAATTAACAAAAAGTGGATTTTCAAACTTTATTGATAAACAAATATTTTCATTAAAAGGTTGAACATAGTTTATAGTGTGCTACATGATGACAAATTGTGTAAAATATTCTAAAACTGTTGTTATATGCAACAGTAAAGCCTTTCAAACTCCGTTTTTTATATTATAGCTTTGTGTTTTTTACCTCATTTTATTTTATTATACGTAACAAGTTTTTATTCCATCACACCACAATTGTTCGAGGTACAAAATGGGCAGATGTTATTTTTAATTATTTACAAAGCAGGGCATGTGACAATGGAGACTGGTGAAATTTATGTGGAGGATTATTCCGAATGCAAAAATACTTATTTTAATTTATTTTAATATTAACTTTAATTTGATGGCTGGGTATGACATTGACATGCACGTTTATTGATCTGTTCTCAGCAAACAACAGAATTGGCCCAATAATGGCAATTTACTGCCAAGCACCGTTAACAGGACAGCCAGTTTTGAGCACGTCACACGTCGTTATAGTTATTCAACCACTACAAGCCCATTACACTAGGGAGAAATAGAGAGATAGAGGGAGGAAGAGAGAAGGAGGGAGGGAGAGAGAGTGAGGAAGAGAGAAGGAGGGAGGGAGAGGGAGGAAGAGAGAAGGAGGGAGGGAGAGAGAGGGAGAAAGAGAGGAGGGAGGGAGAGAGAGGGAGGAAGAGAGAGGGAGGAAGAGAGAGTTTGCCTTTTCTGTTGTACAGGATAATATCAAAGACATATTAACAGAATTATTAATACGTCTTTGATAATAATAACAAGTTTCCCCAGACACGGTATGAAAGACTTACAGCGAGAGCTTCGGACCTCCAGTGGTAATCGAGGCTACAGGGCTCAGCACACTGTCAGTTTTCCCATTGGCGACCATGTTAATGTTTTGTGTGATTATAAGAAAACGTGACCTATAAAGTTTCTTAAACTTCTCACCTGCTGTTACTATCATCTCATTGACATGCTGGTCGAGTTTAGTCAAAATCTAATATCTATAGCTCTTGCAAAATGCATGTATGTATGACACCCGTCAATATTACAAATGGATGCAGGCAGTAATCCGGCTAAAGTGTCAACTAGTCAAATTGCTGCCAGATACCCTTCCGCTTAGTAAAATCAGCTAAAAAGACACCATTTTACTGTCAACAGCTTCTACAATCACATCTAGAAATCTGACTATTCAAATGCACTTATGTCAGAGCAAGTGAACATTGTAAAAAATTATTTCTAAAAAATATACTGCACCTTTTTTTGCCTGTAACCAAGCAGGAAGTCTAACAGTGTCCTAACCCCTTTAGCAGCTTACACAATCATATTCATCAATATGTCCTCTTAAAATTACATTCATGTATTCTACTGGACAATACATCCACCTAAATGATACTTCTATATAAATGGCCACAGACACAGTCCATCTTGATTATAAATAACTCACAAAGATACATTATACAAGTTATAACCCTAGGATTGCACTGGAGACGCGTACGGATGCGGCAAGTGCAATACCTCTGTGGTGACTTCAACCAAGCATGAAGTCTAACGGTGTCCCGAGTCCTGACCCGTACAATACAGGTAGTAAAGCTTAAATCAAATGGGCGATATAACAGTGCTTTTGAGAACTTTAAACCAAAAAAGTAGAACTGATCAATTTAACGTCACAAATGTAACTATCTGTATTATATGTAATTAATAAATGTTTAAGGTGTACCAAATATGTGAGGAATTTGCAGTAGGACAACCACAAATAGCCCAGGAATTACTCGCTCAGCAAACGCACTGTAAAACAACCAGTATCGCCATCTCTCGGAGATGATTGTCATCTATGATCGCGCAAGCGTAGGGGAAGGTGGGATAAAACGGCCGACGTGACAACAAGAAGGGTAAATAATACACAAATGTGAACATAACTAAGATAGATATATATATATATATACATATATATAAATCAAATATAGTATATATATATACCTTTACTAAATGTTATGTAATATCGTATGTATTATATACGTATATATATATATACATATCAATCATAACATAATAAAGGTATATATATATATAGTCCCTCCCGTTTTCAACCCGCTGTCTAAGCCAACATAAATTGGATGTTGTTGATGTGTTTATTTCAATGTACCTTGTACCATTTTTTTGGTACAATGCCGTTATTCAAACAAACCGACATGCTCAATAAAACAATGCCAGAGTAGCTAGCCAATTAGTATCAACGTAAAAGATCTGCTCAACGCCTAATACACGTTATATTAATATATATATAATATATATATATATAACACTATCTACCGCATTACCTGTACATTTGTAATGACGATTATTACACAAATTTTCACGATCGAATATGCATAAATTATGCCCAGTATGATTTCAGTTAACTATTTATATAAATCTAGGTGCTTGTTTTTTGTTTCAATTGCATATTTATAAGTATACTCATTTTGACGTACAGGTAATGTTGTTTTAAATAAAACCATATTACCTATACATCTGTATATGTACAGGCAATGCGGTGATTTAATGTAAATAAACTTACAGCCAATGAGCGGCCACTGGCCGACCTTTTATGACAGTTTTTCATGACAATAAATGGCGCCGGTGTTTTGTGTAGAGTTGCGCGAAACTGTATTTGTTTACATTTGATTCCTTGTCATAGTCGACTGCATTTCACCCCGGCATCAAACTGCTATGCTAGTTACACAACTTTAATGCTTAATGAGTGTAATATGTGTAATGTAAGCGACTGCGTTACCGACACTTGACAGTTCTAACGAAGCCCGTCGGCGTCGAACGACGAAGGTCGACAATATTAATATAATTCACGATCACCAAATCCCATGGCCCTTCTGGAATAACATTATTCTAGAAAGAGCTCGTATTGATTCATGTTCGACATTTTTATTCATATATCAATATTATTATTGGAAAATTGTCTATGGCGTATGTATATCTATTGTAGGCTACTGGCCTTAGAACACTAGGAGTCGGACGCACGATTTTTGACGCAGGCGTCTTTTTCCGCGATTTGGATTTTGTTGGTCTATTTTTTGTAAGTACTCCACTCAGAACAACAGTTTGCACAACTTTGACGGATTAGTGATTCAATATTTAGCACGTAGATAACCTTACGGATGAATTGGTCCAGGTTTTTGTTAAAACTGCATAACACAAATTAGGACGCACGATTCAACACCATACTGTACATTGCTCATGAGTGGGGGGATACACTGCTTTATAGGACAAATTGGAACATCCAAACAAGCACTACTTGACTCTAATCCTTATTTTGTATATGTTGTACTGATCTATATACACAGTTGACTAATTGTTATAGGATATATTAATAAACTGTCATCAACATTTAAATGTTTGCTTCGATTTGATTAAAATCAGGCCACAAAAATGTGATTAACAAATAATTTGATTAATATTAAGTCAGATTTCATTGCAATATTGTATTACTCGTGGACTGTAAAAGGCCTATATGTGTGTTATATAAAACCAGTCAACATCAACACTTTTTGTAAGTAAATAATATATATGCATTCATCTCATTTATTCAGAATACAACTCAACACAAAAATTTAAGTATTTGTCCCAGTAAAACATGTGTAGACATGGCTATATTTAACACACTGGTATGTTTGTCCTTGCAGTCTATAAGACCGAAATGTAATGGCTACTGCAGTATGCATATGAAACAATCTATTGCAGCAACTAGCACCATTTCGATAAAATAACAAAGACACCATAGACATACGGAACAGACTTTATTTGGGGAGGGCCTGTCTGTTTCATGTTTCTTGAATGGCGGGGGGGGGGGGGTGATGCATGCATCAATTTGTGTCTGTAATATATTTATTATGTTCTGTGTGTTTCACTGTTATCTATCAGTTTCCGGTCAATGATACTGTTGTTTTGTTATATTTAAAAAAAAAAAATTTGTAAAATCCTTTCATTGCCCAATCTTTTAGGGGTTGTCCATCTCATACACCTATGATCATTATCTTTGAACTGTTGAACTTTTTTGTAGAACAGGACCCCAAAGGGTAATGTGATTGACATGTATAAAATACATAGTTCCAAAATGCAAACAATCAACACAAAACGTGTAACTTATATAATATATAACTACCACCCTAAATAGTGAAATTATTAATTGCGTACTTTATCACATAGAGATGGTAACACAGATCTACTACACAATTGCATTTGTTTGCATCAGCCTGGAAACGATGACAGTAGTATGCTACATACAGTCAGAGTAACATGCTTATTGCAAATCACTTGCTGAACCAATTGACATTAACAGTTGTAACTTAACATGCCTGTTGCTGTTTAAATAGTATTCTGGTATGAATCTATGCCTATTTTCTGCAAAGAAGGTATGGTCAATCATGTATTGAAGTTCGCGTCAGATGCAATGCTAATTACATGTTGTGCACTTTACAATCTATCACTCATCTAGTTTGCCAGGCATTTGCATTTGAGAACTACATTAGTCAGTCTGCATAACCAAACATTTTATGTAATTCAAGTACTTTCATAACAATAATACCTAATCAGTGTATAAGCTGTACAATGTATATTTAATTATTTTCAGAAGGAAAGGCAATGTTGCATTTATATTTGGTTTCAATAAGATCTGATCAAAAATGGCTTGTATACCATAAATACCAGCATGGCTAGCATGCCACCAATACCACCATGGCATAACTACCCTCAATACCGCCATGGTTTACATACCATTAATACCATCATGGCTTGTACACCACCAATACAATCATGGCTTGCATACCATCAATACCACCATGGCATGAATACCATCAGTACCACCACGGCTTGCACAGCATCAATAAAATCGTGGTTTGCATCAATACAATCATGGCTTGCATATCATCAATACTACCATGGCAAAAATACCATGTGCATAATAATGGGTTGCATACTGTCAATACCATCCATACCATCAAGACCACCATGGCCTGCATGCCACCCGTGCCATCATTGCTTACATTCCATCAATACCATCATGTGTTGAATCGTATCACTACAATCATGCATTTTAATACCACAATGGCATGCATGCCATCCATACCATCATGGATTGCATACCACTATAGCTTGCATATCATCATGGTTTGACTACAAATATGTTGTCTTTATTATGGTCCAACTCTGCTTTGTTTGAAGGCTTCTATCTCTGTTTTCCTGTTGAAAGAAATGTAGGTGCAACAATTGAGCAAAAACAAGTTGTTATAGTAAATCAACAGCACACAGTGTCATCTTGTATGGTTTACTTAAATGCATATTGCATCACTGCAAACATTTAAATACACAGTACTGTTTAATTAGTCAAACCATCACTCAGTGTAATCTTCCAGTATATATTTTAAGATACAATTGTGAAGCAGATGTATATCATCAGATCCATTCATGCATCATCAAACTTTACGGTGCAGTATCCTTATCACCCGGATCAATGCAAACTGTTGGTAGAATGTTTTTCCTGTCTGATATCCATGAAATAAATGTGTGTTAAATATTAAAAATACTAACATGAAACTTTATTGTAGTGGTTATTTTATTAACTTTAAAATATGTAAATATAAACATTGCATTTTCTTCATTTTACTATAATAAACGTGTTTAGATAAGAGAAAAACGTCTGGGGCCACAGCACTGTTAGCCTTCCTGTTATGTTGCAATAACACTGTACCTTGTAACTGATGATGTTTGAAATGTGTAGTAAATGAATGCAATATATCTAGCAGGTTGAGTGCTAGCATGTATTGGCAGTGAAACAATGTATATTTGGAAGTGTAATTGGCAGAGTGATTTTTCGCCATTTTTATTTATATGACACACGTGCGTGCAGGGAATCATGTCTATTTTGGTAAATATTGATGGGCAACGAGCATGGATGTGTTTTAAGAGTTGGAGGTACTTGACATTGACGAAATTTGGTCACCATATCATTTCTTAAATTTCAGATTTTTGAATAGTAGTTTTCTTATAATCTAACAAAACATTAACAAGGCTGTCAGTGGAAAGTTAACAGTGGTCTGTGCCCTTCTTTGTTGTATACACGTACAATAACTAACCACGTAATCGTCCTTCATCAGTCATACTATTTTTAATGTATGATGTGGTTAGCATGGTCTCCTCCTAACTCCACCATGTGTATGGCCGAAGCTGGAAGGGAAAACAACATTTTAAAATATGACCTGTAGGAAGCATCTTACAATTAAAATTAATTCAATGTATTTAAATATATTTTGGCATTGCAGATCCAACAAAAATGTGAATCTTCAATCGATGGTATTTTAGGCCTATTTGCATGTCTATGCTGCCATTTTAGTTTATAAATGTCCTTAAATCCATATTATTTACGTTTCATAATATTCCATAGATGTCATAATAGCAGACCTGCCTACCCCAAAAACTTCCTGTCAGTAATCCATCTTCCCATTTACACTGATTTTCAGGAATATAGGCTTGCTGTCAGTAATAATTCAGAACCGTGTCAGATATTGTCACGAAAAGAACACCGTAATACTTTGATACTGTGACTATGACGATAGTTGCACCAAAAACATAATTGTCTCTAATAAACTATGAGGTGTTTTGAAGCATTCAGTTAACAAGGTAAGGCAGATGTTCATAACCAGCATTGATGGACATCAAACGTGAACAACCGTAACTGTAATGCAAATGAGTCTATACACATTGTAATTTTATGTAAATTCCAAAAACAGCATGCTGACTACAAAAACTTGACAAATTATAACAATGCATCACATCATTGTCTATTTGTGGTGTCATTAGGATTAATATTAGTAGCCGGTATACCTAGGGCCAGGCTATAGACTATACAGTATAGTAGCTTGACTAGATCAAACACAGTCATGCCGGGGGACGGCAAAACCATTACGTTACGCTAGTCATCCTCACCGACATCGTCTAGACTCTAGTCTACTGAACTCTAGTATATAAGCCTATCCCTGTATTATAGGCTGTAAATGATAGACTAAACTCAATAAATACACTAACTTAGTCTTAGTACAGTGAGTTGGCCTAAGACTACAAGTACAACACCCACTACTCTGTCACTAGTACTAGTCTAACGACGTAGTCAGTACCTGCAATTATCCCGGCCACCAGTGGCACTGTCGTGACCATGTGAAATAGGAAAATAAATTTCGCGTATCTAGCAGTATGTAAAGCCGACCCCTTCTTTAAACTTGACAATACGGGCCATGTCTGCGTGCATGCTGTTATAAACGTTTGGAGTACACGTTTCTTCTTGGCTGGTTGTGGTGCCGTTTCGATCCCCGGCATCATTTCGTGCCGCGTGAGTCGGGACTTCATTTTGTTTGAGCGCCATAAGTGCGGAAATGCGAATTTGTCGTAACGCTGTTTCCTATTGGTCAGATTACGACCAGAAGCAGCGAATAAAAAACCATGTCACAACAAGCAGCGTATATATGTTGCCACCTGTTGAATAAAGTGAAGCTAAATTTGAGGAGTTCGCTCATTGTGACAACGAAAGAATCCGTAATATTTTCATCCCTCGCCGTAATACCGTAATTTTAGGTGTATTTCCGGAATGATTCCGGACAATCCGGAATGGTAGGCAGGTCTGTAATAGTTATTATCAGATTCAAGTGTAAAATAAAAAAAACAAAGCCTAAAGTGAACAAAGATCACGTGGCTTACACTCTTAGCCAGGGGCATAGCTAGGATTTGTATAAGGGATATTGTGGGATAATATTGGTTGTCCAAATATGGACTTTCAGCTTTTTTCACAATGCAACATGTTTATGAGGTTTTAGGTAATCAATATTTGACATTTCAGATGAGTACACAGTTGAAGATGCTCTGTAATGTCACACGTTAGTCAATTTAAGTCGTGCAATTTGGGCACTTCATATACAGATAACTGTCAACGGAAGACATTATAATCAATAATCAAACACTTTAAATATAGCATGAATAGAAAGAAAACTGAAGTACTGAGGATCAACAGCAAATGCAACAACAGAATAGAGATTGATGATCAACAACTGAATGAAGTAGAGAAATATACATACCTGGGCGCAAACGTCAGCAAGCAAGGAGGAGGGGATGACGATATTAACAACAGAATACGAAAAGCAAGGACATCATTCATGAAACTCAAGCAGATATGGAACTCAAATGTGTACACATTAAAAACTAAACTCAGATTATACAATACTCTGGTCAAATCAGTGTTACTGTATGGATGTGAAACATGGAAAGTAAACAAATGCGACAACAAAAAACTTGACATTTTCCATTTCAACTGTCTCAGAAGAATTTAAAAAATTAGATGGCCAGTAATAATTTCGAACAAAGACATTGAGAACATAACAGCAGAAGAGAAGATCAGCACATAAGTACAGAGAAGAAAGTGGAATTGGATCGGGCATGTGCTGAGAAAGAAGGCCCAAAACCACTGCCTGACAGCACTGACATGGACGCCGGAAGGAACAAGAAAAGTTGGTCGACCAAAAACAACGTGGAGAACCACAGTGGAAAAAGAACGGAAGCAACTGGGCTGGGCAACATGGAGCAAAGCCAGACACATAGCCGTTGACAGGGCGAGGTGGCGGAGTCGCACAGCAGCCTTATGGGCCACAAGGCCCGAAGAGGATAGGTAAGGTAAGATAAGTGACTGCAACCAAGCTGTTTGAAGCATGGAACCTAAGTTCGACATGGCTTCACTCAGCTCTCCAAATGATGGTGGTGCTGCTACCTCAGTCGTCCTAAGAGCTGCAGACCGTGGCAGATTATGGGGATTGGGGTTATGCCCTGCCGTTGCACGCTTAGAACTCCTACGTGGTAGTGCTTCGCCATCTGCTGATCCAGGTGTTGATCTGGCAGTCGACCTACCAGAGCGACAGAATACGAAAAGCAAGGACATCATTCAGATTCATTTTTTATCAGATAAGAAAGAAGTATTAGGGTACATGAAGTTACAGTAGTAAAGAAGCAATGTAGATTATATATAAGGACTGTAAACGATTGGAAGTTATCTGCTGATTGTGTGGGTGCTAATAGCATGAATGTTTTAAAAACAAAATTGACACGTACCTCAGAAGAGTAGGATACACGTAGATAAAAAGGGTTGGACTCTCGATAAACCAAAAGGCTTCCTTGTCCACCTGCCATCTACAGTCAATTCCCTGAGTGGCAATCTTATTAAATTTTGTTACACTCCGCCCACAGAAAGAAATATTCACTTTGTCGTCGTTGCCCGCTAAGCTGCACTCAGTCAACTCTGCAGATGCCAACTCCATCTTTAAGCTGCCGTTCTCTGGCGTCAGCCTCCTCATCTCTTCCTCCATTCCACGCAACACATCCCCACTCATGTCAGTCTGACACTCTATTGTAACATCGTCACCTGCTGGTGGTTCCACGTCATGTGCCCGGTCTTCCACTAAGGAGGTCTGCATGGACAGTAGTGTGTTGGCCATGTCTAGGCGAGCTCTGTTTGCAGCACGATCAACTGTACGTGCGTATCGTGACCTATAGTTCACCTTGGTTAATTCATTAATTTATTAATTTTGTAATAAATAAATAAATAGTTGTATTGTCTATAAAAAAGAACACATGCTAATTGAGGAAATCTTTCGATTGCTATATTACACATTATGACCGTTGTAATATAATCCATCTTGTTAGTAATTAATTAATCTTGTTATATAAATTAATTAATTGATTAATTAATGTATTGTTTCTACACAAATGGTATACATACACTGAATGCTGAACCACGCAGTTTAATTTGCTATATTACTCTGATCACTACATAATTTTCTTTTCTTCTATTAATTAATGTTTCTATTAATTGATTAATGTATTTTCTGTCTACTCGAATCGTATGTATGTATTGATTACTGAGCACTTCAGCTTTTATTTGCTGTATTACACGCAGTAATCACTAAAACAATCATCTTGTTTTTAATTAATTAATTTCTTATATTAATTAATTGTTCCGTCTACACATAATAGTATACATATATATAAAAAACTGAGCTGTGCAGCTTTAATTTGCCATATTATACACTGATCACTACAAAAATGCTATATTGTTCTATTAATTAATTAATATTGATATTTTAATTAATTGATATTGTTTCCCGTCAACAAACAGTTTCACTTTCGTTGCTGAGCTTCCCAGCTTACATTTGCTAGATTAAAACATGATATGTGCAACAAAATAATGATCAAATATAATTTAATTACAAAATTTCCCTGAAAATCGTGTTAATTTATTCAAATTATGCCAATACAAATGAGTAAAATACTACTTTTTGACATATTTCAAAAAAAGGACTAGAAATCTATCAGTTTACCAAATGTCATCGATAAACATTGAACAGAACTGTCTTTATTAGTTTTAACAAAAATACGCACGTGTTTTGGTGCCCTTTTCCGGTTCACTGGTACTGTATCAGAGACAGGCTTACAATGAGAATATTTATTTATATTTTACATCTTCAAAAATTCATATCTCGAAAAGTATTTGATCGATTTTGATATTGTTTTCACTTTTCACTTTCTCCTGGGTTCCGCCATATGATGGAATATAAAACAACATATATATGCAGTTTGAAATTTTCTATGACATCCCTACTAATAGGTTATTGTTTGGAAAAGGCGCGGTTCCGCTATTTTTACTGTTGTGCGACGCATTTGTTTGCCCTAGCCTCGATTATCCAGGCGCCATGAGGTGGCCGCACTGGTCCCTCACTAAGGCCTGGAATATTAGGGTCCTGCCAATGTTACCGGTAGGTGGCTTTACTTAGATTCGGGTAGAGACAATGATTGGTTCTCAGGCCAACTATGAAATAACAAATTAAATAAGGATACACTTTTATCAGATAATATTATACTATAACAATTATTCAACATTAAATTTATATTGAAACATGTCACACACAAAATAAACCGTCATTAAACTTGTTTCGTAGTTTAGTGCCTTTTAATCATATGCATATTCACTAGGTGGCAGCTCTCATGGCTGTCAACAAGTAGGTAATCAAAACGCGATAATGAGCCAGATTATCTCCCTGCCGAAGTCACGCAGCCAGGCGAGAGTCGGTTAAGATGCATTCGGCGTTGCGGCGCGCGTGCTAAAAATAGAATGATGTTATGATGTAAGCGCGACAACGTTACTGTTTCAATGCTGGCGAGTGCTACAGCCTAGTACAGGTTCAGGCGAGTCATACTAATAATCGTCCAGTAATGCAACGATGGCAAACGGTCTAGAACTAAAGCTATTTCGATTTGTTGTCGTTTTGACGTTGATAGCAACTGTTATTGTCATAATAACTAGACCATTGGGGAATACATGGAATGTTCGGTCGGTGTACGACAGATTATCTCCGAATCTACACGGTGCACAAGTACGTGGGACAAAGCAAGCGACGAAAACGTCGATGGCGGACGCGCAGTTCGACCGAAACGATACATGTCAACGTCGCCTTCCACAGAGTATCATTATCGGAGTGAACAAATGTGGTACTAGGGCCCTTATCACGTATCTCGACCTCCACCCGGACATTGTCACGGCGAAACCAGAAATTAATTATTTCTGTTTACATTACGACATGGGTCAGGAATGGTATCGAAATCAAATGCCATTGTCGACACGCGGTCAACTCACCATGGAGAAAAGTCCTAAATATTACTTAGCAGCCAAAGCTCCGGAGCGTATTCACACAATGAACGCTAGTATTAAAGTAATACTAATTATCCGTGATCCCGTCGCCAGGTCCGTATCGCAATGGCTACACGTCTGTCGTAAAGCCCGCGAGGCCAACACGGACTTGGATATGTGTCGGAAGTACGAAGAGTCCGGTGTATTGACGAATGACGGAGACGTCAACACTAACTGTACGTTCATCATACGTTCGTCTTACGCCCACTTCATAGACAACTGGCTGCGTTGGTTCCCTCTCGGCACTCACCTACATATTGTCGATGGTCATAAGCTCGTATCTGACCCCGTCTCAGAACTCACAAAGGTCGAAACCTTCCTCGGGCTGCGTCATTATATCACAAAGAAGGACCTGGTGTTTGACGAAGAACGTGGATTTTACTGCATGGTTTCCAGCAAAGGAAAGACGCGTTGTTTAGGGAAGGACAAGGGCGTCAAACACCCGACTCTGGACCCACAAGTAGAGACAAAGTTGAGGAAATACTTTAAGCCGTTGAACCAGCGTTTCTACCGAGTTGTTGGACGTGATTTTGGTTGGACTCATCCTCGCACGCCAGGGGTCGCTGCTGCTGATTATGTCAGTGCCAGCCAGCAGTACCCCCTGTCTGATCGCTTTGCAAAACTCTGAATTTAAGCTCAGCCTACGAAATCGCTCACTAGATCAGTGGATGTCGGCAGGTCAGGTGGTCATAATAAAACAAATTTCAACCAACCGTAGCTCGTGTCACATGCAATATTTAGGAAGTAGAAACAATTATTCGAATACACAATACCGCTCAGCTGCTCGTGCTAATGCCAATGGGCGAACGGGTCATTATATATTATGATTCCCAGAAGTCGTTTATCCGTCTTCAAATTTGTGCGGGTATTTGCGCTGTTCTCACGGGTGACGCAGTCGCGACTGGCGAAGTCAATTACTAGTTTGACTCGGCTAACTTCCGCACTTCGCGTAGGGGATCAACCAGGGCTAGTTTTGCATGGTAAACAGTCCTGGCTTGCGAGGATGGTTGGACTGAGACGATGCGAATGTCGTGAGTAATCCTGTACTGACAATATTCGCGTGTGGTTGTTTTTTTGCGGAAATCCGGGAGATTGGCCTGTATTCCGGGAGACCAGTAGATTTGGCAGGTATATTTCTGTATCAAGATGACTATTGGGCGGCAGAGGCGCAATGCATTGAGGATAATATAGTAGGTTTCTGCGACATGTTTTCTGCTTATTGAAGGGGTAACTTGAATATCGTTTGTTGTTTACTGAATATGCTTTACTGTGACAGGCGTCTTCTGCGTTTGTGTACATATGAGGGGTCAAATGGGGAATGGGCATATTTGCCAGTGTATGTACCAGCCTGGTGCAATTTTTTAGTAATTCTTATATGTGATTTCTGCTATTATTATTCTGTAGGTCTAGTATAATGCCTGGACTGGACGGTCTCGTGTGTGTCAAAATAAGTTATTCAACTTATTGTCATTGTACCACATTGGCATTGGTTCCAATCATATCACGGAACTCTTCCTAAGTATCTTATATTCTAAATGTTGTAGTTATGTACGATACTACTATAATAAATCAACATATATTCAGTTTTGTGGAAAATTTGATAGTGTAATCAAATCGATTCAGGTGACTGTTTTTATCATTATCATGGTTACAGGAATGTAAGGCAATAAAACAAAAACGTCAACAAATTAATTGATGCTAGTTTGTTAGTTATGCATTTAATTAATCTATGTACTTTTACATGCAAATAAGAAATAATTATTTTAATTATACTCGTTGCTGAGTCAGGTTAGTCTGTTATCATAAGTTTTTTAAACCGTAAGAAGCAATACTTGGATGTAGAACATTGCAATGTGAATTTGCAGATGGAAGAATAATTATATTTTCAAATGTATTTAATGTTGAATTTACATAGATTAATTATAATTTTTCATACTTAACATTTGTTGTTTTTTAAATGACAATACTTGGACTTTATGAAAGTGCCATGCAGTTTGATCAACATCAAATATCTGTACACATAAAGTACCATGCATAAGTTAGATATTTAAAATAAAAAAAATTAATTAGGAAGTGGTCTGTCTCATTCTTATAGTTGGAACCAGTTGCTGGCAATCTCCTCCTCCGACACATGACTCACTAAAGTCTTATGTCATCAATGACTTGCTGAAGAATTATCTCCCATCAGTATTCTCTGTAGAAACAGTTTATTGCAGTGTTTGGCACTTGTCTGCTAATCCAGCTAATTGGACTGAGGAACTAAGTGTAGTGTTTGCCTAAGTCAACTGATCAAATCTAATTAATTACCAGTTGACATTGTACTTTGTAGGTCTTTCCTGCTATGAATAACAAATACACCAGCCACCTCCAGCTGGAACACTGCATTCTTCCTCCAGTTAAAATAGTTATCTGAACCTGATCTACTGGTAATTAAAGCATGCTAGGTGGAAATGGCAGGAACTGGGTAACATGGATGTGACATGTCGGATACTTATTATTACTATAATTAACCCATGCCTAACATCACCCTGATCACCATTGCAACTGGAAAACCTTGCAGGTAGATGTGATTAATTAATATTGAATGGTTACCACATTGAACACCCTGTAGATTACAGTATGTATCCATCGAGTTAATAATCTATTGTTTAAGTTTTTAAAAGTAATGTTTTCAATCAATATAATTCTTACAGTAGATGCAGCTTTCATAACACACACTATTGTAACATACAAGTACTGTTACATTTGTTACTATATAATTTTTAATATTTCATTAGTAATTTATTTATTTGTATTTTCATAACTCCAGTGCACAGGCCTGTGGTGAATTACATTACAGTGTAATATATTACTATTGCCTAGTTTCCATTTTATTACAGTTGCATATTGAAGACAATGTACATTATGTAATATATACTATTACATTTGAAGGTATTACCATTACATTTTGAATTGGAACTACAGTGTGTACTGAGATAAATATTTAGAACAAAAATATAACTATCGTATCTTGTATTATCTACTAACAATGTTTATGGACAGAACATTATCAGACAAGACAACCCGAAATTGTTTATAGGGTTGGGTCGCATGCGTGGCGACTACAACATCCAGTTACGCGAGGGGGCGGTCCCATTTGCGTTGTCGACGCCGCGACGGGTGTCGATTCCTCTGCTCGAGACGGTTCGACAGGAGCTGCAGCGAATGGAAGACACTGGTGTCATCAGGCGAGTCGAGGCGCCCACAGACTGGTGCGCCGGCATGGTAGTGGTAGCCAAACCGAAGGCAACTACTACGTCGTCAGATGGAGTCGTGACGCACAAAGTGCGTATCTGTGTCGACCTGACACATCTCAACGAGAGTGTCAGACGTGAAAAGCATGATCTGCCCTCAGTCGACCAGACGCTTGGCCGACTGGCTAGGGCGAAAGTTTTCACAAAGTTGGATGCCAACTCGGGGTTTTGGCAAATTCCCCTGTCGCCAGACTGTCAGGAGCTGACGACGTTCATAACGCCGTTCGGGCGGTATTGCTTCAGAAGGCTACCGTTCGGCATAACGTCAGCCCCTGAGCACTTCCAGAAGCGCATGAGTGCGGTTCTTGACGGCTTGAGCGGGGTGTTGTGTATGATGGATGATATCGTCATCTTCGGCGCGTCATCAAAGGAGCACGACACACGAGTGCGGGCAGTATTCAAGCGACTGGCCGACAACGGAGTGACTTTGAACTTTGCTAAATGCGAGTTCAGCAAATCAAGCATCACCTACCTGGGTCACGTCGTGACGGCTGAAGGCATCAAGGCCGATCCTGCCAAGGTGAAGGCCATCACAGAGATGGGTCAGCCTACAGATGTAGGCCACATACGACGTTTCCTCGGCATGGCGAATCAGCTGGGAAAGTTCTCGCCTACGCTGTCATCAGTTACGCAACCGTTGCGTGATTTGCTACAAAAGGACAGGCAGTGGTTCTGGGGGCCGAGTCAGCAGACGGCATTCGACGCGGTAAAGGCCGAACTCAGTGCGACGCCAGTGCTGGCGCTATACGACCCGAACAGGACGACGACGGTGTCAGCAGATGCGTCATCGTTCGGTCTTGGCGCTGTCCTGCTACAAAGGATCGATGGTACGAACATGCCAGTGGCGTACGCTTCTCGGGCGATGACGCCGACTGAACAACGATACTCTCAAATCGACAAGGAAGCTCTTGCGACAACGTGGTCACTGGAGCGCTTCCACGATTACCTGTACGGTATGGAGTTTCACGTAGAGACAGATCACAAGCCGCTTGTGACACTCTTAAGCTCGAAGAAGAACTTGGATGAGCTGACTCCACGGATTCAACGCTATCGTATGCGCCTGATGCGTTATACGTACACGATCGAGCACGTGCCGGGGAAGGAGCTGATTACAGCCGATGCTCTGTCGCGAGCCCCGCACGTGAGAGAGCTGACCATCTCGGAACTCCAGTTCGCGGATGAAGTGGCAGCTCACGAAGATTTCGTCGTGGGACAGATCCCGGCGACGGAGAGACGTCTCCAGGAGATCAAGGAACAGCAACAGCGTGACGAGATCTGCAGCCAGGTTCTGCGCTACTGTGCTGAGGGCTGGCCAAGCCACTGTTCTCTGCCGTCGATTCTGAGACCGTACTGGCAGTGTCAACAAGAGCTTACGGTCCACAACGGCATCTTACTCAAGGGAGTACGTCTCGTCATCCCGGTCTCCATGAGACTGGAGATGATAGATCGACTACACGAGGGACACCAGGGAGTAGTCATGTGTAGGGCGCGAGCACAGGCCTCAGTGTGGTGGCCTGGACTGAGTCGACAACTCGAGGAAGTTGTGAAGAACTGCACGACGTGTGCAAGGGAGAGGCGAAACCCCTCTGAACCGATGATCGCGTCGGAATGTCATCTGCGGCCGTGGCAGAAGGTCGGGACGGACATGTTCTTCTTCAGGCGGTCGACCTACTTGTTAGTAGTCGACTACTGTTCCAGCTACGTCGAAGTAGCCAGGCTGGAGACAACAGATTCGTCATCAGTTATTCTTCATCTGAAGTCGATCTTCGCCCGGCATGGCATTCCGGAGACCGTGATCTCCGACAACGGGCCGCAGTATTCATCATTTGAGTTTGCGCAATTCGCGAGAGCGCAGGGCTTTGAACACATCACGAGCAGCCCTCGCTTTCCTCAAAGTAACGGCAAGTCTGAGCGCGCCGTCCAGACTGTCAAGAATCTACTAAAGAAGGCGGTCGACCCGTACGATGCCTTGTTGGCGTACAGATCGACAGCACTAGAGTGCGGCTATTCGCCTGCTGAACTAAGCATGGGCCGACAGCTGCGCACGTTAGTGCCAACGGTGCCTGCGACTCTTCTGCCCCGCGGGGATGAGCCGAGGGGAGAGAGAGAGCGAAGAGAGCTGATGCGTCAGAAGAAGAAAGACGCGTACGACCGATATCATCGCGCGCGACCACTTTCTACTCTTCGGGCCGGCGACCCAGTCTGGGTCAAAGACGCGAACGTCAACGGCACGGTGGTGGGTCCGGCACACACACCTCGGTCGTATGTAGTGCGAACGCCGACGTCCTGCCTAAGAAGAAATCGGCGACATCTGCAGCCGACTCCTAACGTGACGGCTGACGAGCGAGCAGACGACCCCGACCCGTCATCTACCGAGATGACGACGACACCGGTTGCGCTTCGTATGCGCGAGCCGAGACCAGTGTCACCTCCAGCGGTCACAGCTCCCACTGGAGTGGTGAGACGTTCTGGGAGAGTGGTGATTCCACCGCGACGGCTGGACCTATAGTTGAGAGTTGTCTCCAAGCACTCATTGAACTTGGAAGGGAGATGTGACGTTAGTCTCGATCATCCTACCTCTCACTAGTCTCGTGAGATCACTGCTGATCTCGCGTGTCTTCTAAATACAGCCATTTTGACATACATATGCGTTTGTCTCATTCTCTCATAATATATTACTGTTACAAGTGTATAACACAACAGCTACGACCTCTAGCTAACTCTCTATACAGCTTTGACACCGCATTTTATAATATAACTTCGTACTAAAACAATATAATTGTTGTTGTCGACAGTTTTCACACCATAGGTGTCATTATAATGAAGTTGCAGCTTACCAGTCGGTGTTGCCCGAGTGAACATTGTGATTTGTGACTGTCCGACTCCGCATCATCTTCTTCGCTACCGTCGCTGAAACGCTCGGAAAGAGCTGAATCAGACGAATCATCCGCTGTAACCGTTCCCGCTAGTGGCTCAAAATCGTATGATTTCACTTGAAACTCTGGGAAACTCCCACTAGCCATGATGTTACAAGAGAATGGAGAGAACAACGATGGCGATGCATAGATGTCAACAAAGCCGAGAGTCAGGATTGACGTCACGATACCACGTGATCGCCTAGCTCATTAAATTTCAACTTTCTGCGGGAATCTCTACACAGACGGGTTTAAAATAGAATTTTGTCTACAAACGTATTTTTTAAGTGTTGTCAAATGTTACATACAATGTTAATCTTTGTGTACACATGGAAAACGGATTTTAGCTAATGCCTTGTTTTTATTTCCTTTAAGGTAGGTAGTATGGATTCAAAAAGTGAATTTTGACATTAAAAAAAAAAAGACTTTCTTTGCTATTTATGTACTTTCATATCCTTACCTCAATATGCAGTTAGTATATTAGCTGAAAAAGTAATAAAAAGTGGCAATATTGAGGTTTCTTCGGATGCCTTTTGGCAGAATTTGGTTATAAAAATTACCTTGTTGCTGCGCTCTAGTAGAATAAATACTGGGTATAACTGCAAAATATGTTGCACCGCAGTGCCTAATGAGTATATCTACTGCATGAATTAAAAGAAATCATAATATATTTAATGGTTTCTGAATTATAGGCGTCAATTATGTGAAAAAATTAAAAAAAAAATTTTTTCACGTAAACAACAACATATCTGATTTCTGTGATATTCATGCAGTAGATATGCATAACAGTAATCCCTGTGCTAAATTACAAGCTTGTAACTTGAATACGTTTTTGGTTAGAGCGCGGCAAAAAATACCAAATTTTTCCCCATTATGGCGGCCATATTGGATACCTAATTTGCATAATTTATGCGAAACATGAAAAAACCCTTAACTATATTAGTATGTATCTGCATACCAAATATGGTTGATCTGTGTTGAAAACTAAAGATTTTTTGTGGAATCCATACTACCTACCTTAATGGTAACATCACAGCAATCCGAATGTTTTGTTAGTTAATCACAGGATATTCATACGTTAAAACAATGCAAATCAATAAAACAATGTTATCTTCTTTTATTACTTAACATGAGCACACTTGTAATAGTAATCTATGTTGTAGTTGGGCTTGTATTGGATCAGGGCATTAATAAACGAATCTAAACATGTTCTCTATAAATAGGAATGTCCTATTAAATATTAAAATAAATTATATTGTGGCAATACTAAATATTTTGTAAATATGTTGCTTTTAAATGACAAATAAAGAGTCAGTTTAACATTACACATTGGATTGTATAGATCTAATATAAGTGTGTACGCGCCTATGAACGGGCTGGTTCCGGAGATATGGCGCTATAGAAATGCTAGTAATAATAAAGTGCTGATATAGTGTTCGGCTAGCTTTTCAAAATTAGGTAAAAGGTGACGCGATTATGAATCCATAGATTCATCTACGAAGCCGTTATCCTGAGATCATGATGCAAATATAATTCTAACAAATCTTTTCTCATGCCTACTTCGACTGGTCAGTACACGAGCAACAGATCACAATAATGTATGTTCATCTGTAAGCCTTTTTACTATTTTTATGCAATACAAAACATAATTTTGAGATCACAAGTTCAAAGCAATACGTATACTGCTTATAGCACCGGAACATTGATTAGATTATCTACAACCAATTCTCTCCATTCTTTGCACAAGTTCAAGGTTTGTCAATGTTACGAAGTGTATTACTGATGTCAGTCTTGCACCCAGTTACAAGTTTTTGGCACTTCACAAAGAATGCCTCAATAGTGCACACTGCAGCCTTGGAATACAGTCTGGCCATTTCTTTCACCAGAAAGAATCTTGCAGATGTTGCAACAGAAGAGATGCTTGTTAAATTGCAACTGTTTACTGGTGTACATACCGTCTCACTGCCACCTTTAGTCAGCATCAGACGAATATCTGTGACATCAGCATTTAACTATCAACAAAACAAAACCCAAAGCATAAACCCATAATCCCATCTAAGTGACAAAGTTTGCAGTGAGAAGACAATACCACAGCACCCAACGACACGCACAGAGTCTCCTGAAGACTAAAACATGCCGTTAAGTAAGCATCTAGCAGGCAAGTGTCACTGCTCTCCCGTAAATGTTCAATCAGTAACGATCACAGTCTGGTGCATCAGTTTGTTCATCCGAGATTAGACGCGACCATCGATGCGGCTTTCGTCTTCGCGATCTCCTTCGCTTTCTTCGCCGTCTGCCGCAGCATCTCGGGGTTCACACTGAGCACGTGTGCAGGCGTCTCGGGCACCGTCTCGGGCATGTACATCTTGAGCAGCACATGTTCGTAGCCCTTCAGGGTCTTCTTGATGCTCTTCTTGAAGCGCTCGTAGCCGTAGGTCTGTAGTGCGTACGACATGCCAAATATGCCACTTGTGATCCAGGCTTGGCGTTCACACACCGTCCAGTTGTGGTTGTCCTCACTCGGTCGGTACACACACTTCTCCTCCACTTGCTACAACACAGACTCATAATCAGAACAGTACTTCCTCATCCCATCCACATACCAATATACCTCAATGACTTATGTATTCAGACACCTAAAGATAATTAATATATTTTGATGCTTCAAGCGAAATCATAAAAATGTGAAGATGGAATTTCACATTTGTCACGCAGCTATATATATCTGGGTATTACTATTAAAAAAAAATTGTTGGGAATGTAAACACCCCAAAAGTGACATCTTACTAGAAGATAACTGAGCTGGAACGTGTGTAAGCGTGCATGTGTGCGTGCGCGTGAGCAGCCATGTTGTGCTACACCTAGAGATTTTGTACCTCGGGTGTAAACTTTCAGTGGCTCATCTATGACCCGAGGAATTGGTAGATGGAAAGAATAAACAATTATTTTGTTCCACTTGGTAGCTAACACTAATTGGTCTCTGGCACGATGAAATGTTTGTGCATCAAGTGGTAGCCAACAATTAAGGGTGTCTGGCATGACAAAACGTTTCTGGAAAGCTAGTTTAGGTATCGGTTTGATTTGTACCGCTTCCACATATCTTACCATTACTCTTGTCATGACAATGTTGCGTGTATACGTAGTCAACGTCTTGTTTTTGCGATCAATGACAGACTCCTCGACGATGCAGATGTCTTTGCTGGCGGGAAGGAACCTCTCGGCCCAGTGAGGCATCTTGTAGTTGTTCTTCTTCGTCAGAAGGCGGGTGCTGTACAACTTACTGCCGACCACTCGTCGACACACAGTGTCCTCCGATATGACATGGCCACTGCAAGTGATAGTCACGGGACAGTTTAACAATTTGGTTTAAAAGGACATAGTCTGTTCCTAGTTTTCTATGTATTAATTTGTTGAAGGTATACTGCCCACCAAATTGTGTTTAGTAAGCCCGTAACAATGGTGAACATTTTAAGGCACGACCGCGGGTGCATGTTCAAGTAGTAAACAAAACTTTCAGTTTCAAAACAAGCTTTATTGGCAATATGGCTGAGTCGGGCTGAGTTAACTGCTATAACCTTTGATGTTCAACAATGTTCACTTTCCCACGGTCAACACAGCAGACTTCCAGTTAGAAATTGCTACTCCCACTAATTCCAGGTAGATGAACAGACTATTTCCTTTTAATATTAAAACAACTTAGAACTGCAATTCAATTTTTTACTTGTCTGATTTTGGAGTAATTTTTGCAAAATATAAATCTATCTCCCCTATCTACCATCCAATACAACATGCCAGCCGATTTGTGAAATTGTCTTAATTATTTGGTTTTGATGACGAATGTTCAGTTAAATTGTTTTGACTGGGACAAGCTTAAATTCAGAAAGGCAAATTTGTCCGCATATATAAATGCAACATAACGCTATTCACAGTTTGCTACCCGATCCAATGATCAAAATCAGTTATGTCGATCAATGATTTTAACAAAACCATCTTTAATGAAACGAAGACTGTACATATATATTATTTGGCTCAGGTAGCATAAAATCGGTACCATCAGAACCAATATGAGTGATGTGCCTACAATCACTATTTAAAATAAGAAAGAAAGTGAATTTTCAATTGTGTACCATCAGTCTTACTAAGATTACCTCACCTGTATGGATTAGGGTATCTGTTCCAGAAAGCTACAGTAACTTGGTCCCAAGAGAACTTGAATACACTCAGGGCTGAGTAGTACTTCATGGCTGACTAGACGTGTGATTCAACCAGTTCTCTGTAACACAATCACAATCTGCACTCGAACTGACATGGTTTTGCGGCAGCACCAAGGTCGTTGTTGTTTGGGAAACATTTGTTATTACGTTTTTAGCATTTTTAACTCGTGCTTTACCAAAAATACACACATAACATTCATACTACCTTAGATATTCAATGATACAACATAATTTATTATTTCGGTTGATGTTGGCACACTCCACGATCTTTGTTATAGAAAACTGTCAAACTAGTCCACACTTTCACTGGTGTATCAGAGAAATTCTGTTCTTTGTGACACAACATCGTGTTTTATAACAAAATATTTGGCTTGTCAACCAGTGAGCAATAAGTCCACTCAAGATTAGATATACGCATGTATTCTTTCACTCAAAGGATATTTAACGACTGGAATATTTAGACTTCCTGAAGCAGTGGTTAAATGTCCAAAAACATCAACAAGTTCAAGGGAAACATTGACAAATATTTACACAATAGGATTACAATGATTACATGAGTCAACGTTCAGTTTTCCTCTGGTATATGTCAAGCGAGGCGGGCCCCCTCGCCGTTTTTCTATGCCGCCTCGCCCAAAATTGCCGCCTCGTAGCAATTTCATGCGCCCATTTTTTCGTTCTTTCACGATATATTCAGCGTCGGCGAACGGCGCAAAATGTCATCACAAAGTCACTTATGTTCCTGCAAAATCATAGATTTGTAGCAACATCGTTTAGTCGTTTAGGATTTACCTCTTGGAATGAACTCCATTGGACAATGTAAATTACATCAGTTGTCCAATCACGGAATATTCCCGCGGGATCCCCAGTGTCCCCAATGGTGACAACTTGCGGAGTTTCGACATAATAGAAATCTAAACATTCATGTAACATGACGCCCAAACAGTAACTGCGTTTGAAAAACGTGGAACTCGGAGAAAAAAACAAAGAAAATGGTAGCTGAACGAATGTCTTTTGCGCTCAATTTTACTATTATAGTATGTGCCCACATTAAATCAGAATGCTGGTGTAGCCGATGTTGAATTTCTGGTTTATGACGATGGCAGGAGTAAAAACGTGCAGGCTGATGGCACTACGTCACTAGTCGGCACTTGTGTCGAATCCAGACCTTTTTGAAGCCCAAATAAAAACCGTGCATCATATTCACTAATCTGCACTTGTATCAAATCTTCTATCAAAGCCCATATAGCGACCTGGCTTGCACTAGTCTGCACCCGTGCGTTACCACACGGCGTGTGTAAAATGAGTGATATAGCCGCGTATGTTGATACAAACCGGGGCGCTATTTACCCTAACCCATAAGTCTATTCAACCAATGATTTATGCTGTTTTTTTTAGCAAAATAAGGAATGTGATTCATGAAATATTTTTATGCTAAATATATAATACATATTTCGACAAAGTTGTGCAAACAAACTTAGGAAAGTTGACTTGAGTGAAGTACTTACGAATATAAACCACAGAAATTCACATCATAAAATACGCCTATTGCCCCAAACCGTGTATACTAACAGCAGCGATAGAAATAAGCCAGTATATTTACTTGTCCGCCGGACAAGTAGGGTTTGAAATCTACTTGTCCGCCAAAATTTTAACTTGTCCGATTGGTTGTGAAGGGGAATCGAAGCTTCGGAAAAAAACATAAAAAGTCTTATTTTTATGACAACCCAATGTTCCTGCTGTTTCGTTGCACGTACATCTGAGTGACTTGTGATCAAACACACAATTTGATTTAATCTTAACATTTTGAAATTGCAAAATTATTGTTGAAACTATTTTCGGGTCAATTATTATTCATCGCGAATATTAAAATTAGATGTTACATGATGTATACCAATATTTGAGTGATGCTGATATGAACGCTTTTATTAATAACAAATAATTATTACGATGATAGGAATTAGACAATTGTTTTCCTTGCTATTTGTTTTTATAATGTTGCAAAAACTGTTTATGTTTAATATGACATATATATATACACGCACACACACACATATATATATATATAAAACATATAACACTGCTGTAAAATGTTGGCATCAGTTTGTCATTGAAGATGCCACTCATCCGGCCGCGCGTCTTGCATAATTCGGTTTCGAAAAAATTCGCAATTTATGGTTAAAATAGAGTCCGCGTGGGTTAGGTGTAATAATGGTTAAAACTATATACTTATTGAAATAACAGGTAGCGATACAAAATCTACTATTTCCAAAGTTCATTCAAATATGATCCGAGAGTGGAAGCAATGTGTACGTCGGCCAAACTGAACTATTTACGATTGTGTGAAATACAGCCTCGATCAACGATGGCTGATGCGGAGTCTGTCCTACGCGTATGGCAGAGCTAGGTCGTTGTGCTCAGCGGATGACCCTGTTAACGCAGGCACTAAACTCGGTCGAAAACTGACGTACAACACACTGGTGGCGAAACGACAAGACGCCGACACACTAACCAAATTGGAACGCGCGTGATTGCTAGCGAACATCATTTACGTATGAATTTCCTCAAATAAAAAGTTTGCAATGTTGCACTCGTCACTATTTAATGTAAATTTTCACTTGTCCGCCGGATAACCATGTCGAGTCATTTTACTTGTGCGGGCCAAAAATCACTTGTCCCAGACAAACGGACAAGTGCTATTTCGAACGCTGCTAACAGGTTATCAATAACTTGGGCTAGACAGTGATATGTTTACACAGAAATTGGATATACTAAACAACTTATATTTTTTTTTTTAAAGGACAATTTGATAAATGTTCTTGCGATTAATAGAAACATACTTTTGTGGCATTGCAGAAATGACTGTTTCATTAACTGCATAACATGCTAGCATCAAATAAAATATAATCTTTGGAAGATAAACCACCAATTTACCATTATATTTACGTTTCACTCCCTTCCTCTGCAACTCCTTGACTACTATGTAGAAGAGGAGGATTCAAGGTAAATTCAAGTCACCTGTGGTTGAAGTGGTTGATGAGACATATCTTCAAACACTTTCCAATCCAACAACTTTCAATTAATTTCAAGCTGGTTTTCCAAATTATTTGTGCCCTAGATGGAGCTTACCAATATCATTTTAGGGTAGAAATTGCACCCCAGAACTTAAAGAACATCTCAAGAAGTGAAATGCATTTTAACAAACTCTTAAAATTCACTTTTATAAAAAGTAATGATGAAGTTTGATTTACAACAGATTGTCCTTAGTTACGAGCTCTTAATTAATAACTTAGTGAAGAGGATACCTAGTGAAATGCATAACAACATAAAACTGTTTATAACATTCACCCAGTTTGAGATGCTTAATATTTGGTTGACCTCAAAGAAAGCATGAAATTACATACTGCTATGTGATGCACGTTATTGTCATGTGTTACGTGAAATCGGAACTAACGAATGCCAGACAACTCGGCCCGAGACGATTCGGCCTGGGCCGAGTTGTCTCGAGACATCTCGACCCCATCCTGAGACAACTCGGCCCCCGCAAGTCGGCTCGATGAAAACTTAATGCATGTGTGTGCGTGTGTGTATTTTTTCTCAAAGACAATGGGAATTCATCTGCCTTTCATACTTTTTCATCGAGCCGACCTGATGAGGCCGAGTTGTCTCGAGACGATAAATATTTAACATAATTATTTATTCATATTTAAACTAACTAAGCCACCCAACGGTCTTTGATCAGAGTTTTGTAAGAGTCCGCTAGTCATTTATCAGCAGTCGGGTCTGCCTCGGCTGGAGCACTGGGGTAGTGACATTTGACACTACGGTGTACTGCCATTTTTGAACAGAGTCCAGACTGACAGAGGGAACAGTAAAAGCAGAGCTCCGGGGAAAAAGGTACGTTTTTAGACATTCTGTTGTAAATCTTTGTATATTTCTAGATTATTCAAATACATTAATTTGGGCATGACTTTATAAACACACATTTGATTGTGTGGAAACTTGTTATTTATGCGTAAAACATTAAATAAAATGTGGGGCAGAATAACCTGATGTCATGATTGTGGCCGCCCTATATAGGCTACGGATGACGACGATATGATGAAGATGAACGGATCTCAACAACCACAAATGCTGTCCCTGTGCTGCGTGTTCCTGTTTGTTAGTGTGACAGGGTAAATGTGTGATAGATGAAGTGCTTACACTATACGTCTTCTGTCAGTTTATGGCCCACACAATTTCTGCCATTTATGTCGCTTTACTTTAGGGCTATATAAAACAAATCCAGGTTTCTCATCAGAACTTTATTAATATGTAAATGAGGGGTGCGATTTATGGTAAATGTGAGTGTATGTTGATCCTAATGACGGTACTATAACAACTATCAATGCAACTCATCGTCAACAATTAACAACTTCAAAGTCTTAAGATGTCTACTGAATGTATTTCTTACAAGTAGGCACATTCCTTTGGTTTGGTGTGAAATAGTTTTCTCTTTTTGCGCATAATTATTGCATGCATAGATAATCAAAGGATAATGATATGTCAAAATAAAGTTTTGTGGAAGCTACATATTTTAAAATGTTTGTGCTGATGAGAAACCGGGAATTTATTTTTTATAAAAGTCAAGTAAAATTATTTTATGTGACCTTATTGCGAGACAAAATATATGTTTAATATTTTACACATTTTATAGATACTATATGCATTGTACAATGTGGTACCTTCATTGAAGAAATTAAATATTTGTACGTTAATATTCCAGATGCTGTCAGAGGGAATGAAGTGGCAACACTGCCACTGACGTATACAACATCAGTAGAAAATTCGAAAGTACTCCAAGACTGCCTCTGACGGGAATTGTGTTAGACAGCACCGGATGACAAATGCAGCTGGATGTAGCAGAAAAGAGTTTATGAACACTAATAATTAAGCAGCCTTTTTATATGAATATGGACACTAATTGCAACTTTGCCTTTTGATTTTCTTGTATTAAATTATGTGTTTGTTATGCGCACTGGAGTTGTGTACGTATTTAATTTTAGTTTATAATAATTGAATGGGATACTCGACACCAATTCTATTTTGAAGCAGATTACATTTAGGTTCCTAAATAATATATTACTATATTATTTTATTGTTTTGAACTTCCAAATTCCAGGTAATCTCAATAAATTGATGAATGTTTATCAAGTAATGTTCATTTTAACATTAGAGTTACAATGCATGATGATTACTATTGAAATGTTCAAGTTATAAGACCAATACACATAAGTGTATGTGTATAATTTGGTCTTATTACTTGAAAACACACACATTTAGCAAAATTAGGCACTGTCGTAGTAAACAAGAAGCCGACCAACAACCACAACTACATTCCCTTCAGAAGTATCTGCTCAATGAAACAATGACAGAGTAGCAGGCCACTTACCCCATTGTGTCACATCACACATCAGAAGACACACAAAGAGTGGTTTTAAATCTATCTAAGCTCCATATCAATGCATAATGATGCTTCCAATTCTGCCACAAATTTGAAGCTAGGTGGGTAATGGAAAAGACTGAATTAGATCCACAATTCTCTACTACACATGCTACAACGCATAACTGGTAGTAAATTTTGATGTGAACGTTATCTGAAGCATTGGCGTTTCCTGTGAAATCTAGACTGCAACTGCAAATACAATTTCATTGTGAGATAAACTACCATTAGTAGCTTTTTTACAGCCCCGCCATTCTACAGGTTGTTGCCACTGCTGTTTGCAGAAGCGCAACTGATCCCGATTTGGTCTCGATTCGTTTCGGAGAAGAAACTCGTGCGGCGCCAGCGGAAATGTTACAGGCAGCTACAAGGGAAATTTTCGTCTGTGGGCTACATATGCAGCTGGCGAAATCTCGACTTCGAAATTGCTTAAGTCTTGTGGCAATGTGTATGCCCCTAGCTGTCTGTAAATGAGGACTGTAGCCGCCTGTGTGCTAAGATATTACCATTGTGTGTGGAGGTGGTGGTGGAATCCTATTAAAGTTGTGTTAAGACGTTACCATGCTTTGTCTCTCACACACCGATCATAGACCATTCGCCGGTGTCTTAATTCGCTGTGCTTAAAATAAACAACAACCAGTGACAACCAGTTTCGTTTTAAAAAGAAGCATGGCACTGACATGTTGCCTTGTGCATACAACTGGCGACATTGTCTAGATATATCATTGTCATCTAGCATACTATTTGAAATGATATGACAAATACTACACGATCATCAGCATACATAATATTATTTACACAATTATATCCTACATAACCAATTTTTTAAAACGTAATCAGTCCAGCTATGTCATTCGCATATATGCAAATGGCGGATAATCAGCTGACGATAGAGTACAACTCGCCGGTTTCCACTCAGGTGGAAAAACATCACTACAAAAGCAGAAAATATCAGGCAGAGGGGAAACTTGCAGCAATCATATGACACCGACATATGCTGCGCTGTGAAGCTCACGGAAAATTTAGTATTACGAAAACATGGCGTGAACTAATGTGCGATTCTGTCTATGAAAGTATGAAATCGGCTAATATAACCATATGATGTTAGCCTGGACTGTAAAAGAAATATATTCATTACTTAAAAATGAGCTAAGTCCGTGGACGCAGAAGTAGTCTCAGAACGGGGGCCGAGTTGTCTCAGGAATGGGCCGAGTTGTCTCGGGCCGACTTGTCCGAGGGCCGAGTTGTCCGCCTACCGAACTAACAAGTGACACTGGCCGTGTTAAATGTGGACAGACTCGAAGACAGAGATTTCTTCGCTGCTACGTGTTGTCTGTTGACGGATCGTGCGGACAACGTGGGTGATAATGCTTCTGCAAATTCAGAAAACAAAATGAATCTACTAAATGTGTTCCTACCTTTGTTGTTTACCCACACCGTATGGGTTCTGTGGGAGTGACAACCGTGTATCACTCAACTGTTAGCCCAAGACAGTTTCGACATGTTCCTTTTCCTCTTTAGATGACCATCGTGACCCGTTAGAAAGGTCATGAGTATGCACAAAATAATAGACGATCGATGATAGGTTTAGAATTTTCTTATGGAATTTCTTTCATTGTAATACACATGCATACATAAAAACACCCTCTATCATAATTAATATGCATGTTTTATATGATGGAAATAACGTTTATTTTAATATAATAGTCCTCTAATATTTCCGTTAGCGCGTAATTGCAATTTAGCAGACGACACTGTCGACAGGTTTAGATGCCAAATTTTGGTGACATATTAATTAAGATATTCGTATTATCAGAGTTTCAGTTATGATGTATTTAATTACACATCAAACAAATATATCATATGCTACATAGTAACATATATTAAGCATGGTGACAATATAATACTGGTTGATTTTGTTACAAATATGTATTATCGCCCAATACGGACGCCTCGAGGCGAGTTCTGGCGGTGTTGCAATTCAAACGATTATACTTTTATAGTCGAGTACACGCTCACGAGTCGGAGTGTCGGACACGTAAACAAATCGCTGCACTTGTGTAGAATCCAGACCCACCTCGATTTGGTTGTGATAACTTGAGTTTTGCCTAAACTTAAGCTAAAGGCTAAATTTTATACTTCAGAGCGTTAGTAGGGTGGTCGGACCCAAATTTTGTTTCATAAAAAAAATGTTTTCTAATTTTTCCCTGATAGTAGTCACTATTAGTCTATTAGAAGTACAACGGTAGTTGTTTCATGTATCTAAGTGAAATATAAAAAAAACTACAGCTTGGTAAAGTTTCAAATTTCATGACATTTTCTGACAGATCTAATTATGCTTATAAATCACAAGAATTGTTTTAAAATTATTTTCCCCTGATAACAGTCACTAATAGAAGAGCAATGGTGCTTGTTTCATGTACATCAATGACATATTAACGAAACTGCAGTTTTGTAAAGTTTCTCATTTTTTTCCGAAAATTTTCCGTTAGATTTGATTTTGCATATAAATCACAAGGACAATTAAAAAAATCCCACATAGTGGTCACTATAAGAAGTACAATGCTATTCATTTCATGTAGCTAAGTACAACATTAAGAAAACTACAGTTTTGTAAAGTTATAAATTTCATGAATTTTTCCAAACGTTTTCTGACGGATCTGATTGTGTACATAAATCACAAGAAAATTACTTTTTATCATCTTGAGTCTTTTGCCATCTATAAAGAAGGCCAATACAAAATTACATGTAACAATAAATACACACATAAAAAAGTAAATACACACACGCACACACATCATGTATTACAATAGCATTAAATCATGAACATGACATCAACTGAGCAAAGATGATCAGTGTGGTTCTATCTTCGTAACATTAAAACAACTGTATGAACTTACAACCACATGAAAGGATTTGTTGATTGTGAATTAGAACCACAAACTGACAATACCAGTATCCCATTACACAACACTTGTTTTATTGGGCAAAGCCAATGACTGCTATGATTGACAAGCCAATTAACTCGTAATACACTGTGGCACAAAATGCCAATAATAGTCCCCCAATACACAACACTTGTTACATTGGGCAAATCCCATAACTACTATGATTGCCAAACCAATTAACTTGTAATATACTGTGGTTAAACCCATTGTTATCATCAACAATAGGGCGTACTTTTATACTTATTTGTCTATGATTATATCTAATTAATAGATACAATAAATCATAATGTTTACTTAATGTATATTATTTTATGTATACTATATAGTGACAAATACAAAGATATAATCTTATTCTGTAATCTTAATATATATATAAAAACTGGTACATACATATCAAATACAAAAACAGTAGACCCTACATCAAAATAATTTTATAAACAAATAATACAATAAATGAATTGAAACATAAATTATCATAAATTGTAATAATGTAACCAACACACAATATTATGTATATGCTAAATAGCTCAACAGTTGTATAATTAAACTAAAGTAATACCAATAAATAAACTAATAATATATTAATATAAACATCAATCAGTTACATTAAACATGGCAGCAATGAATTACTCAGGTGTAGGCATATGTACTTGGCAGTATTAATCAAAGTCACCCGCTGTCGATCACATCGCTATCCGAGTCACGAGTGCATTGTATACCATGACGCACTGCGCGCATACAGGGAAGAAGGCAAAATGGCGATATCATTTTAGACGGGGGTTCCATAAACGGACGTTGTGCATGTTTGTGCTATCAATTGGTAAGCCATCACTGTAATCACGTTATCGTTGACACAATTCTTTACCCTTCGGCGTATGCTTTCCGCTGAAACCAACTAATTAAATACTCACAAAACATCGTCAAACATAGGCCATTTTAAATCCATAATTACTATAATTTTGTATCGACGGATTACAATGAGCGTACCTACCAGTTTTTATATTATCATTTGATGGTGTGTCGTCTGCTTTTCTGGTAATAACCGTAATGTTTAAAGGAAATAAAAATAAGGCATTAGCTAAAATCCTTTTTCCATGTGTACACAAAGTTTAACATTGGCATAAATCAACATTAAACAAATACAGAAAAATACATTTGTACCATAAATTCGATTTTAAGCCCGTCTGTGAAGCGATTCCCGCGGAAAATTAGATTTTAATGAGCTAGGCGATCACGTGGTATCGTGACGTCACTTATGACACACATTCGCATCATGACGACCCTTTCCATGCATTCAGAGCATGTTTACAAGGATAGCTTTTGGGTTGAAACGAGCGTCAGAATGAGTTATTGTGCAATATTCCGACGTAATACAAACACTAGTCATCATAGAGGAACAAGCAGTTATCTTACGGTTCCACATGAATCAAATTTTATTCAAAACAACGAATGCAAATGGGCCTACAAGTAGACTAGGTTTCGCCGAGCTTGGGCTCGTTTTCAGAATAATTATATCGAATGCAACCAACGGGAGATAATCTACACCATAACATATATAGCAAACATATATTGTATCTAGCTACAAGTGTTGACATAAATGTGGAATATTAATTGGAGCAAGGCATTGGGCATTATGAATATTAAATATATAATGAAATACGTATTCAAAATGTAATTAAATGTTATCAGTCTCAACAACTAAATTTGTATAAAATGAGAACAACTTTTCACATTAATCACCTGGGAAAGATCGATGTAAATAATTACATTTATTGCCAGCACGGCTTGCCATTCTGGCTCGCGACACAAAAAATGTTTTTGCATGAGTTTGTCTGGCGTTCGTTTTTTGTAAGTATTTTGCTAAAAATAAATTTGTTTACCATTCGTTTGTTCAAATTGAATAAAATAAGTGATAAACGGCATGTTTTGATTAATGTGTCTGACTCGCGGTTCAGCCTGTATATAGGATTTTGTGTAGAATCCAGGCCCACCTGAAATTTGTCGTTAAAACTATATTTCTGCCTAAATTTATTACTTGGGTACCTTCATTTAATCATTCCATAATTTCAGGAATATAAATTTAATGACTATTATATGTTGTCTTGCCACTTAGTCTTGACTAGCTACCTTGGCTTAATTGGGGCACTTTTGGGGCCCCAATAATACACTGTCATTGGTCTGCACTAGATCTGTGCCACACGCTTGAAATGATCAATAGACACTTGTGTAGAATCTGGACCCACCTCGATTTTGCCTTTATAACTGTATTGTTGCCAAAATGTTATACCTCAATGCATTTATTCCAGTATTAAAGTGACCCTAACCCAAGTTTATTTAGGTAAAAAATTGAGTGTTAGCACCCTTTTAAAACCCAGATAGCAACCGAGTTTGCTCTAGTCTGTACTGCGTAGGCTGTGCGTTACTGCACCACGTGTTTGAAATGAGCGATATCCCAGCATATGTTGATACAAACCGGGACATTATTTATGCCTAAAAAATGCACAAAGATGCAATATTCTTAAACATAAATATGCCTGGGATGATGTTGAACGATAAAATTCACAGTTAGGCAAAAATGTAGTTATAATGGCAAAATCGAGCTAGGTCTGGATTCTACAAAAGTGCCGATCAATATACACTGATGCAAACCAAAGCCCTAATTATGTCTCAAAAGTGAGCTAAGATGCAATATTTTTATAGTTTGATAACATCCCTGGAATGTTGGCATTATCGCACTAATGTGTCAAATTTAGGTAAAAAGATTATAGTTAAAATGACGAAATCGATGTGAGACAAATTTTACGACCAATTTAGCGACCAAGTTGTTAAAGATTTCACGTTATGTTCTGGGAAAATGTGGCAGCAGCAAAGAGAGAAGATTTGTAGTAGTAGGAGATGTAGAATTGGAGGGATGGAGCCAGCGCTGAAGCTGAACCTAGCTGAGGCCCGAGTGTGAGAGCACAGCTACCAAGGCACAAATTTGGCGTCCATCTCACGCTCTGTAAATCTCACACATGTTGGCCATTATAAAGATGTGAATACAAACGGGCTTATTTTCATGCACGTGATGATATTTTCATATGGATGAATGGGTAGAGCAGAGTATCCATGGAATCCACAAGGTTAGTCTTATTATCTTCAGTGATGCTGTAGCATAACATACTGCAGTTGTTAAATAATGCAGTTCCAGCCCTTAAATGCACATGTCCGGAAATATAATTTTGCTGTGCAAGGGAATAGTCTACCCTATTCTAAAAAAATGCGTAATATAACTAATATTTTACTTAAATGGCTCAAGCTAGGTTCATCCTATTGACCTTCTAAGTTCCCAAACTATGCTTCAACCCAGGGGAGTACCTATCCAGCAGATGCTGCTAATGATGTAGGCCAGTTAAGTAAAAGATTGCAAAAATATGAATCTAATCGAAATCTTCAAGCGTTATTATGAATATTGGCGATGATATGGGTGTAACATTATTAGAATGTTGCTCATCTGAAACATTTGGAAGATGGATATATGTGGAAATATTTATGCTAGTCAACTAAAGTGTTGTAAGTTGTATTCAGCACACATTTTCTACAAACTGCCAAAACACGCATTTGGTGCTAAAAATAATTGATGTTTTGGAGGAGAATATTCCCTTACACAGCGAACTTTCATTTCCAGGCATGTGCATTAAGGGCCGGAACTGCATTATTTTACAACTGCAGTTTTTATGCTACAACATGTATAAAATGTCTTCAGGGAAATTTGAATGACTAAAAGTGCTGCCATCTATTATCTGATTGGGAAACTAGAATGTTGCAACCTGGTTTCCGGGTGGGAACTATTCTCGTGTATTTCCCCAACACAACATACGTGGCAGCTCTAAGGCCTGGCCTCAAAAGCGAAATGATAAATACAAAATTTAATTCAGTGGGCATTATATTAATCCAAACAGCATTTTTCAGATGTCGTCGGTGGCTGGCAGCTGGCTGAAATGTGACCGCAGAAGTGGCTTGTCTTCTGACGCTCGGATTGTTTGGGATGCCCTTGTGAGGAAACACAACCAGCGAATTAACAGTCAAAACACACATGGAAAACCTGGTAGGGTATGATGAGGGTGTTGGGTCACTAGATTCCTTGGAATTAACTGATCTCACTATTTGTGACAGCATGGCAATTTTTGTAAACATTGATCCGTTGAATTAAAGACTTGTGTCAGCTTCATTAAAGCATTTTCGTGGGTTTACAATAATAACAAACAGAAAACTTCAGTTTTATTTTGGTCGTTCTTTTCTACTACCTCTTACAAATATTGGATATTATTTTATTACGTTTGTCAGATGTTTCAGATCAGAGCACTTATTACGAGACATTATACCAACAAGGCTTTGGAGCAAGTCTGCCAGACACCAGATCGTTAATGTCACAGAAAGATAACCACAATGTCAGAAACTGGAATCACACTTGTCCCCCGTCCCAGTGCTCTAGCATTGATGGCATCATTTGCTTCCCCAGAGCGACTGAGCAAAACACATTTGGCGATATGTCTAGCAACAAAATGATAGGAGCGAGTCCTTTGCACTACCAACGTATGATGTTAGACACTCCAGAGAACCTGATAGATTTTGATAGCAGTAAACCTGTGAAGGCGTATCCACAAAGTGACCGAATTAACCACAGATCATCACACAGTGTGAGAGAGTCCTTCCAGGCTAGATCTACACAAAGAGTGATGTGTGATCCTCATACCATTCCTCCTGACACTGAAAATTTGTATATGTTTCAAGACAAGGGGCATTCCATGAGACATCATGTGGACAGTACTGATAGACTGCCTCACTCTTGCAATGACGACTCAACATCTTCAAATGGATGTTCCCAGATTAAAACATCTAACAGGTATTGGAAGCCATTAGTTCATCATCATGTACCCGAAACACTTTCGACTGTGTCGTATAAATCAAATAATTTGTGCACAAGACTGCCTGGTCAGAATACCACATTGCAACATGATTTTGTTGATACTGACATTGAGCAGCAAAATAGAAACGGCAGCAGTCCAGTTGGAACTGCCAATGTACATTGCTGCTTCAGTGAAGATTTTGACAAACATCATCGTCAGTGTGAAAGTGATAGTCAGCTGCTGTTTCCGCCATCTCAACCGAGAATTAATACCTGGGAAGATGATGCTGGGAATGCAGAAGTGACATTTTCCTTGGCGTATCTGTCCCAGTTCACAAACACCCAGTGCTTCAGTCCACCCCTGGATCTGAGCCCTGAGTTGGATTTGAATCATGGTGGTCACAACTGGGCTGGTAAAGCAACAGAGAACACAACAGTGTCATCCCAACACAGTGACATCTCTGAAGTCACAGATGTCTGCCAGGCTGTCATCACAGAGTCAGTGTCTTCACTGTCTTGTCACACTACGTTGAATGACAGCTCTCGGTCATCATCTGTTACAACAAATTCAGTGTCTGGTCACTCATTGTTGAATGACGGTGCCACTATGGTGACCCACAAGCCTGACAGACCAGCTCACCGTGGAGGTTCAGAGTCTTGTGTGTTGGTCAGCACCAGTGTAGAAGTCCATCGCCCACACAAGGAAGGAACCAAGGAGGGATCAAACCAAAGGGAGCAACAAAGTAGCGGCCATTTCAAGAAGTCAACAGTGGGAAAAACTGCAGAACACTTTGAGCATCGAAACAGGTGAGGTCTAGTCCCATGGAGTGGGAAGAGGGGGCTAATTGAGAACTACAAGTCACAATAGAAGATAATGTTGTCAGTAGTGTAATTATTATTAAAGACTAAGTGGAATGAACCTTTTTATTCCCAATCTGAATTAAATATAATCTAAAAATAGTGTCCTGACATTGAACTTATTTTTTAAACCCCTCTGTCACCCATTTTAAGGCCCCTTTTGGTTGCGCTTTTCTGTACATTTACTGCACAGTTTGTTGCGACACCTAGCGGTAGCTGTGACATCACCACAGGTAGCACTGCTAGGATTTAGTATAACGCATCTGTGTGAGTTGGTGTTTCAGGCCATACCTAAAATAGCATTCGTGGAATTTAATATTTGTTTATATCACTGTAAAGGTAATAATCTTACCTACAAATGTGTCACTTGATGCACACAGGAATTTAGTTTACCTTTGAGTTATTGCTGTTTGAATATTGCGAATGCTCAAACTTACAATGGGATTTAATATTTTTTGATGTCACAGTAAAAATAATAATCTTATCTACAAGTTTGTTCCTGGACGTAACCACGATTTTTTAAAGTTTTTGACATATTACCATTTGAACATCGTGAATGCTTAATCCTGCAATGTATACGCGGCAGTGGATATAATGGAAGGTTGAGCATTTGCGATGTTCAAATGGCAATAACTAAAAAAGTTAACACAATTACTGTGTACATGCACCCAGTGACAAACTTGTAGATAAGAATATTATCTTTACGGTGATATAAAAAAACAACAACAGTCTGAAACAACAGGCCGAACGTCCGCTCGCCATACTAAGGATAAGGCGTGCTCAGCGGCCGTGCCTTTAGTGATGTCAGCAACATCTGGTGGGCTGTGACATGCAAATGACCACGTTTGAGAAGGCTTAGTGACATGAGTTCACAATGAACAGGCTTCACATTTGGCACATTACTTGACAAGAGTATTAAATTTATGTAAATGAAGTTTCAAAGACATTAACAATTTTGTTTCACTTAGTCTTTAACTTGTAGTTATTGTAATTAATCTGTGCAATTTCATTTATTACAGTGAATTATTTAAAAAATACTACAGTGTTTCCCCTGGTATATGACCAGTGAGGCGGGCCACCTCGCCGCTTTTCTACGTTGCCTCGCCCAAAATAGGCAAAAATTGCCGCTTTGTAGCTATTTTGTATTTTTTTCGCGATATATTCAGCATCGGCTGTGATGCAAAATGACACCACAAAGGTTAGGATTCACCTCTTGGAATTAACTCCATTGGACAACGTGAATGACATTCCGCCAATCACAGAATATTCCCATGGCATCCCCGGTGTCTCCAATGGTGCCACTTGTTTTGACATACTAAAAATCTAGGCATTCATGTAACTTGGCGACCAAATATGGTAGCTGAGTTTGGGAGACATGCGGAACTCGGAGAAAAAAGAAAATGGTAGCTGAACTAAGATGTATTTTGTGCTAAATTTTAGTATTACAGTCTCCGCCCACGATAAATCAGAATGTTGATGTAGTCTGATGTTGAATTTTTGGTTAATGACGGAGATGAGAGTAAAAACCGTGCAGGATAATGACACTACGTCACCTTTAAAAGGGCGGGATACACATAGATAAAAAGTATTGGACTCTCGATAAACCAAAAGTGTTCCTTGTCCACCTGCCATCTAGAGTTAATTTTCTGGATGGCAATCTTGTTACATCTCTTGTTAAATCTCTAGTCGGCACTTGTGTCAAATCTGGACCCTTTTGAAGCCCAAATAAAAACCATGCATCCTATTCACTAGTCGGCACTTTTATCGAATCCGGACCCTTTTGGAGCCCAAATAGCGACCCAGTTTGCGCTAGTCAGCGCTGCTGCGGCCGCCCATTACCGCACCGCGTGCGTAAAATGAGCGATATAGCAGCGTATGTTGATATAAACCAGGGCGCTATTTATACCTCAAAATGGTGCTAAGACGCAATATTCTTAAACATAAATATGCCAAGGAAAATGTTGAATGATGGAACTAAGTCACTGAGGTATCAAAGTTACGCAAAACTCAAGTTATAACGGCGAAATCAAGGTGGGTCCTGATTCGACACAAGTGGCATGCCCACAATGGCACAGTCTATTCAACTAATGTTCTATGCCATTTTTAGCAAAATAAGGAATGTGATTCATAAGATATCTTTGTGCTAAATATGTAATACATATTCCGACAGAGTTGTGTAAACACTTTTGTGAAAGTTGATTTGAGCGAAGTACTTAAAAATATAAACCACCGAAGTTCATATCTCGTAAAAGATGCCTATGGCTATTGCCCAACACCTTGTATACTAATGGATTGTCAATACCTTGGGCTAGGCAAATACATGTTTGCACAGAATGTGGATATACTAAACAACTTACACTGTTTTATAAAAAGGACACAGTTTTGAGAAATGTTCTTGCGATTAAAAGAAACATACTTTTGTGGCATTCCAGAAATGAATGTTTAATTGCATAGCTTGTTATCAACAAATAAATAATCTTTGTAACAGAAACCTCCAATTTAACATCATAATATTGTGATATGGTAAATCAATTAAAGGTGATGATGGGGGGAAAGAGTCTTCAGATGATACCGCTGTCACTGACTCTGTCAGCGTGGTAACAAGGGTTAGGGCAAGAAAAACATCACCACAAACAAGGACCAGTGGTCAAGTGGAAACACCACCTCAACTGGGTACCAGTGGTCAAGTGGAAACACCACCTCAACTGGGTACCAGTGGTCAAGTGGAAACACCACCTCAACTGGGTACCAGTGGTCAAGTGGAAACACCACCTCAACTGGGTACCAGTGGTCAAGTGGAAACACCACCTCAACTGGGTACCAGTGGTCAAGTGGAAACCACACCTCAACTGGGTACCAGTGGTCAAGTGGAAACACCACCTCAACTGGGTACCAGTGGTCAAGTGGAAACCACACCTCAACTGGGTACCAGTGGTCAAGTGGAAACCACACCTCAACACAATGAAACAATCATGATTATTGACTTATCAATCATGATGAGTAGTGTAAACATGTTTACATGCTATCTTGTTTCATATCTTCCTCTCTATAGTCAAGAGTAATGGTTAAAGCATAGATCAGAATGCACCATTTTAAGCTAGTTTAAACAAATCTCTGGAAGCATCAGAGCATACCTCCGGACCCCCCTAGAAACACTTCGCACTATCACCTCGCTCATTATTTTACCCAGGGGGAACACTGATGTCTAAAGTCACATGGTTGGAATGTTCACCATCCCATAATACAGAGACCCTGTTTTTTATTTTTGTAAACCCTGTTAAAAATCATGTTTTACATAGGTTCACCAAATAAACCCTCTTTCTACATGGACAATTACGTTTTCTAACTAAAATAAAATTTGGTGAGCAACTTTGCAGGTTTTGATGTTATCATTCTGTGTTTAGTTACTGCATTGCGCTACCCCAGGAAACATCCGCACAGTCAAGTTTGAGAAAGGCAACAAAGAGAAAAGCTTCAAGTGACACATCAGCTGATGCAGACTTACGCATCTTAGGTATATCTATTTTGGTAACTCGGTGTCAATTTAAGGGATGGTCACATATTACGTATCGCACATCACAGGAAACATATATCACTACAGTGACACTACATATTGGATTAAAGATTAATTAAATATCAGTGCACATTGACGCTGTTGTGGATATCGGAACCAGGTAGATAGGTTTCCGAGCTTGGTTTTAGGCACAAAGGAAGTGTTTAGGTAATGTATTGGCAACCACGACATCATGTGAGTGCTGTCGCTATTGGCTGTGGTTTTGGAAGTGATTGAAGATCGCTCAAGTCTCACATCAAGTATTGGTGGGTGGCTGATTGACCAGTATACAACAGTATGTTTTGGACTTTGCTGCAAATGTATGAGACAATACTTAAAATTATTCAGTTACAGAAATACGCGGTGGCAGCCACTTAGAGTGGATACCACTTGATGAAGCCATCCATCTTAATACATCCCCATTGAAGGTGGTTGTTACTGCCTTGTTTTATTTAAACTCACATCATTTGCGAATTAGGTTCGCTGACTTTCAAATCTGTTGAATTTTGTGAATAGAATATGTACAGTCAGTTTAATACATGAGCGCATATTTTATTTATATTATTACAAGAATTGACTTTGACTATTAACCAAAGACGAGTTTGGAGATAATAAAGGTGTTACTTTTCTTTCGAAGGGTGTTAGTTTAATCCCTGAAAGTTTGGGAGGTAAACATCAATATACCTCCTCACACATACATGCCCTAAATTAGTTATAGTTAAATTGCATCAATTTAGTTAAATTGCATCAATTTGTCCGATGATTTTGTGAAAAGAAAAAGTCACTTTTGCACAAACAAGCTAGTACATGTATGTCAAAGCAGATCCTTGGTGGATTTAATTGAACTTGTTTGAGGAAGAACGTTTTGAAAATGTGTCATTTTGACATTTACAGAATGTTTTCTGGACAGTGCTGGCAAAGAGGGAGGGAAGAAAGCCAACAAGTGCTCCTACAATCCACCTATCAAAAGGAATAAAACCAAGGAACTTAAATCGCAGGTATGCTATTGGTTTTGATCCCATCACTGGGAGAATTAGGGAGGCAGTTGTCACCTTGGAATTGTACAGGTATTATGGATACAATGATTCTCTAAGAAATTAATGAGGACAAATTACGATTAAAAATAGACTAGAATTATGTATTGTGACATATGATGGGTTTGGGGTAAATGTGATTTTCGTGCTTCATTCACAGAGTGTAGATGAAAACTTGTACATGATTTTGGAATGTCTTAAGAATAAAAATCATGCTGACTGACAGCAAGGGTCAAAATCTCTTCTTGCACATTTCAGTTCTAAAATTTTGCACAGTCAAACATGTCACCCGAATTAGCATTTACCATGTTTTGCCCTGATTCCCTTGAACTATATTTGTTGACATTATTTTTGATTCCAGAAAGGAACATGTAACAATTAATGGAGTTGACATCTGTTTAACTTGTTTATAGAATAATGACATTTGTCTTTACATGGGTTGACACAGACTGAGAAAGTGGAGTCATCGAGGAGTGACCAGTCTCTGCTGCGTAGTGTGGACAAGTTGAGTGACACTGAGAGAGACGGACTAGTGTTGAGTCTGAGAGTGGCCCACGAAGTCGCCCTGTCTCTCATCTACACAGATTGCTCCTCACAGCTGAGGGAACAGACAGACAACAAAGTGAGTCATCATTCAAATAGTTCTATAGTTACATCAATTAATTCTGATGATTTCCCAAAGTATTTGTTCATGATGTTTGTTATGATGTAAATGTGAGCTGTTTTTTGAAATGCAAGGTACGTTAAAACTGATTGGTAAATGGAACAATTGCAGAAAACATGCACAGTGTTATGAACAATTTATTTACATCCTTCTGATATCCTGTATGAAGAACCATTAACCATCCTCATGTGCCAGGGGGCGATGCTGATTACATCAGTCTCTGTACCCCTTCGCAGATTGCTTGCTAAACTCTGAAGATATCTCAGCCAATAATACATTGCATGAATACACAATACTTCTCAGCCACTCATGAGAATGGTCGAATGGGTGATTATATTGGGATTCCTGGAACTGGACCGCGTATGGAACAGTTGTCTGCACATTTCTCACGGGTGGTACAGTGAAGTCAATTATGAGTTTGATTCAGCTAACTTCCATACAGTGTGTAGGAGATCTGCCAGGGGTTGTATACATGGTCACACATCTGGCTTGCGAGGATACCATTAGCTAACGTGGAAATTTAAAAAAGGGTACTGCTTTTCTTCCGAAGGGTCATCGATTAATCCTTGAAAGCTTGTCACCAAACCATCTAGAAGGAAAAAGCTAAGACACGCACACGCGCACACGCGCACACGCGCACACGCGCACACGCGCACACGCACACACAGACAAACACACACACACACACACTGTCACGAGATACCTCAGCTGATGCCCAGCAGAGAGGGTATATTTGGACTGATTGCCTAGCAGCAACCTCTGGACTCTAATTAGCATATAGAGTAGTGGGTGCTGCCGCCGCTGTTAGTGTAGTGAATCAGTCTAGCCTAGGATTTAGACCAGTGCAGCTGTGTATCCAGATAGTAACGTATTAAACATATTCTTCTTGACGTGTTGTTTGTATGTTATATAATACATAGTTACGAACAATACCGTTACACACACACACGCACACACAGACACACACACACACACACACACGCACACACAGACACACACACACTCACACGCACACACACACACACAAAATACATACACACACACACATAAAAACACATACATTAGCTAGCACGATTATAGTTAGATGGCTATGGCTCCAAAGGTTAAGTGCAGAAGAGTAACTCTTTGATTTATACATCTTAAGGAGAAGCAAAATCACCCACGTAGAGGGGACAACCCTTGTAAGATTCTTATATGAGGATATGTAAAAGAGGCAGTCAAATTGCTGACCATTGGAATAAATGATTATCAAGAAAACCAGTTATCAAGTCAACTTTAGAAAGTACATGCAATGAAATATTCAGTCAGACCTCATGAATTTAATGCAGACCCTGATTTGTGCATGATTCATTTCTCAGAAAACATGTTAATCTGGACACATAGTATGGGGACAAAAGGCAACAGCTATGTCATGTACAATCATCATTGTTGGGTGGCACATGTCTAAAACCTTTTGCGAGGCAACAGCTATGTCATGTACCATCATCATTGTTGGGTGGCACATGTCTAAAACCTTTTGCGAAGCAACAGCTATGTCGTGTACAATCATCATTGTTGGGTGGCACATGTCTAAAACCTTTTGCGAAGCAACAGCTATGTCGTGTACAATCATCATTGTTGGGTGGCACATGTCTAAAACCTTTTGCGAAGCAACAGCTATGTCGTGTACAATCATCATTGTTGGGTGGCACATGTCTAAAACCTTTTGCGAGGCAACAGCTATGTCATGTACAATCATCATTGTTGGGTGGCACATGTCTAAAACCTTGCGAGGCAACAGCTATGTCATGTACCATCATCATTGTTGGGTGGCACATGTTTAAAACCTTGCGAGGCAACAGCTATGTCATGTACCATCATCATTGTTGGGTGGTACATGTTTAAAACCTTGCGAGGCAACTTACAAACGTTTATCAAATACAACACCATCTAAGCAGGAATTCAGTGCACCACGGCAGGTGTGACAATTAATTCAGATGATATCTTTGTTTCAGAAAAGGAGCAACATTGAAGATGAGGTGAGGGGAACTACTTTTACACATATCTCTGTTTTGTAGAGGACGGCTATATTTTTGCTAGTGTTATTAACTAATCTTTACCATGTCATATGAAATGATTAAAACATAAACTAAAAAGGGTTAGCAACAATGTATTGATGTCCACATGTGGCCACTTGATCATATAGGTTTTGTCTGATATATTCTGAAAGCATATCATAATTTCACAGAGTGTATTTAGATTACAGTGTTTTCCTACATTCCAGGTGGCTGGTGTTGCAATGGCCTACCCCAAGTGCACAAATGCAGTGTGCAATGATACTGACAACAGCAACAAGACAGTCCTACAGTTTGCTTATATACCACTGAACTCACAAAGTAACATTTATGCCTGGAGCAGGTAAGGGAAACATCAATTAGAGACAAAGAAGAGTTGGGATAGGTTGACATTGATAGACATGTTATAATTTCTCAGTGATATGATTTAACATATTAAATTATTTATAAATAGACCTCTTCAGCCAGCAAGGCTGACTAAGATAGCCATGTCCAAATTTCTCTGGGGAAATTATTTATATATGTTAAAATTATTTATAAATTTCTCTATATATTTCATGTTAGTGTAGGATTTTGTGGTAAATATAGTAATTCATATTTTCAATTTGAGAGTAATAAATAACAAGAATTTAAATAACATACTTACCCTTAAAGGTGGCATATTCACAATACAGAGATTATTTGTATGAAATGTTTGCTAACTGTTGTAATTCTATATTTAAGGTGTATGTTGTTGATTGACACTGCAATGGTTGATGTATGAATGTTATTTTGTTGGAATCTGTTTAATTGGTAACATACAAAGAGTTTCAGTGCAAAACGTGATAAATGCCATTTCTGAAATTTCAACTGAACAGGGATGAAACATTTGTTTCATCATGTGTTGAGCTGGTACAAAATCTAAGTTATATTAAGCAGGAAAACGTCCATGATAAACGATAGGCATAAAAGTGTGTTTGTTTTCAAAACACGATAAATGTCATTTTTACCAAAATGCAATATATCCATTTCAGCCAATGAGCACTGCCTTGCTGTTCTTCCTGCAATGTGTAGTGATGGTGCTCATTGTAGGAATATATCACGTTTTGAAAAAAAATGTGTTGGTTTAGATAACAAATAACAGATCTGCATAACAAATCATTTCAGACTTTGCTACCACTCTCTTTGACTTGGGAGTCTTAAAATGTCGCAGCTTCATATGCAAGTTTTGGTTTAAAGGTGCTCAATCACTTCGTTTGCCCATCGCCAGTCCGGTTCTTTTATGTCCAGATATGTAATGTGTGAATAGTTTAACTAGTGCGCCCAGTCGATTTAATAAACAAAAATGCGTACTTGTTTTTTAATCGTCAAAAAAACGATTTGTCGTTACAGCGGGTATCGGTGGCAAAAGCCAATTGCGCTGTCTGCTTACTGCGCCACTTCGGTCACGTGCTTTACGCGAGATCGGTATCCCAGGCATTCGAAAACAATAACAACATACACGTGCTTTAGCGTATCAAGATGAAGATTATAATTACAAAGTGGTTGTACGAAGGTACGTATTACACTATCGCAGTTAGCAACAAGAACGCGTAGCCGTGTATTAATTCAACGAGAATTGCAACTTGCGAACGTCTACACTCGACTCAAGGCTGTCGAGGTTGACTTTAAGTTCTAACTCAAAAGTGTAAATCTAAGACAGTCATCATATCAGCCAGAGAGTGACAACGAGCATAATATTTCATATGTATTGTATTTGGTTACGCAGGATGTTGCTAATAAGCTGTTATTCCGGCAATACATATTGAGAGTAGATGACGTGAGGGTGCGAAATGACAAGTAACATTGCTTTGGCAGCAGGCCCTTGTTGTTTGTGCGAGTACCGTAGTCAGGGAGCATCCGTAATTTCATGCAACAGAACGTCAAACAGGGGAGTGTTATGTTGGTGATCGTAATTATTAAAACATTTTTTGTGACTCATATTTTTGATACTATTACTGCAGAAGATTGTTGATTTGCTTAGTATTTTATGCACAATAATTTAGATTTTTATATGACAAGCATGATGGTGATGATTTTATTCAATATAAAAATGTAAACGTGTAAATACATAAAATATCAATACACCTAGAGTACACCATATATAAGGATTACACAAGAAAATGCACGCACTTGTCTCCATTGTGGTCCTTGATGCCTGGCTATAGTGTATGTAATGCTTTAATTGGTATCCTGTGATACCTTTCAACTGACATATGCCGGCTATTCTTATGTATTTACCAATATATGTATATATTCTAACCACAGCAATATATGAATACATAATAATATATGTAACTTGAATTATGATATTGCTAGAGACCACACTGCAACCCATGAATGAGAATGAGAGGAGGGGTTAGGCGGTCACCCGGGCCAGGCAGACACATGGATGATACATAGTCTGCGGCAGGCCCGCATTTGATCAATCCAGGTAATTTCAAATTTATAACAATCAACCACATATAAGTTATCAACAAATTTTAATGTGCACATTTAAATATACCACATTTGTTTTCATACACATTTTAATAATAACATCTTGGGCATAGAAAACTAGATTGACTTCTGCACTTATATATTATACCCACAAGTATATCAACACAGACATATTAATACACCTTTAAACAGTATTTAGCATATGGCGATGACTCTGAAATAAGTTTATAAAATAAATTAGTCATTCTTGAAGAAGGTAGACATACATATTATGAACCTTTGAATACTTGACGAGGAAAATATATTGTTAGCATCACAATAACACCTCATTCTGTCATTTACAACATTATCCTTGACCATTCAACCTCAGGCTTAAAATGTCAAACATGAATATGTATAGTAGTTACACATGACAGACACTGACATGAATTTGTATACTGAAAACAAAAACAAATGCTTTAGTGATTAGCAGAATTCAAATCAGTCTATAATATTGACTAAGATCAGGCGTCACTGTAATTAAATTGAACACTTAAATTCATGTAATGACAATGAACACATAGTAAAGAAAAATAGTTAAAATTGTTCACCGTTTTGAAAAATTGCATATTCCACTAATGTCTGCATGCTGTATCAAGCCACCCTTCCCCGGAACAACCCTAGTAAACACTGACTGTTCCTAAGATATCAACATGTATAGATGCAGCTGTAGTAGAACATTTCTTGTTGCCTTTTTTCTTGTGAAATGCAGCAGGTCATACATGAAACATTATTATATACCGATTATGACAATGAACACATCATAATTACTTACTCCCAACACTACTATGATGCCTGTTTTTGTTTACTGAATATATGCTTTTTTTTTACAGGAGATTGAACTAGTGTGCTTAGTACCACTAGCTCTCCAAGTTAATATGGCATACTGGGCAGTTGTATTTGTCCAGGATCTCAGACAAGATTCTACAGCCATGCAACATGCTGCATAATAACAGTTTGTCATATGAATGTCCATTGAGTGATCCAAATTGTGTCATGTTGAATCCGTGACAGATTCCCCAGTGCTGATGGGGTGTACACTGGCTTTCAAGTCTACATTGGTTTCCAGTCAGTCAAGCTAACAGGCTTCCAGGTCAGTCACTTAGCTTGACTGACTGGAAACCAATGTAGACTTCAGGTTGCTCGACATAAGAATGTGGTGACGCTTGACTAGCTCTGCAGTTGGTGATGGAACAGTGGGTGCCAGGGTCTGCAGATATGGCAACAACTTTCGATGCTGTCAGACAGGTTCAGTGTCGAGCATTCTTCGGTGAACTGCATCGGTTTAGATATCGATGACATCACTGTATGTTTTCACTGTCTTTGATGGTACTGCATACCAGCTTCCTGACTTTTTGTACGTCTGCATCTACCTATACCGGAGACAAAGTGACAATTAGGATGGCTCTGACATGTATGATATTTTTATATGTGACGACACATTTATCAAAAGTCAATAATACAAGGTATTTGTATTCAATTCAACTATAACTTTTAGCAGTGTCCATGAAAAAATACATTAATTATCCAGAATTGTTACAGTGGTAGGGTTTCATTGTCTTTGTGTTGCTGATAGTCATTGGCAGCCAGCTGAGTTCGTAATAGTATTGAAAGCCTTTTCACATTTTTCAACAACAATCTGTTGATACATTGACAGCAGTGATTGTACGTGTAATTCTCAGTCACATGGCGATGACCCTGTCTAGTCTAGTCAGTATTTTTGGCGAGTTGTAAACATACCAAGCATTGCACAAACTACAACATTTTAAAATTTTATATCCTATTGATGTTTAAAAAAAGTTATTTTTATTTGATATGTACATATTAAATTTGTTCAACTAAACATCTTCCTAAGTAATTGTTTCTCATTGGTTTACATTTTATGGGCATTAAATATTAAAATTTGTTAAATACACATAATTGTTTAGTCACTAATTTTGTGAGTTGTAAACATACAACTAGTATTTGATATCACATGTACTAGTGTTGTTTTTTTGTAACAAAGAATTGTGATAAAAGTAACTGTTTTGTTATATGTACCTGACATTTTTTCAACCTCTTCCTAATTTTTGTTTCTATTGTTGCTTTGCATTTTATGTGTATGTGTTATAAAAATTATTACATTATACACATCAAGTGCAATGATTGTACCTGTAGTTGATTTGTGCTTTTCATAATTTTGTAGTCATGATCTCATCAAATAGTTTCAATAAAATGTTTTTAATTTACATTGTCTACTTTAATTCACATGGATTTCTAACAACACCCATTACTGCAAAATCCTCATGCAGACAAACAAAACTATCACATACAGGGGTGGATCCAGAAATCGAGCCTGGGGGGCACAAAAACCTCCACTGGCGGCTGAACGAAATGGTATAGTCTAAATTTTTTCGCTACCAAGCCGCCATAACTATAACTTCAGCCGCTTGGCTGGAGTAGTGATATCGGGGGAGGGGGGGAGTTGCTATTGAAACATTTTTGCCACTGCATAGGCATGATTACTATGAAAGTACAATCCTCACTGAGCTATATTTTTTCACATGTATTTACTTGCACTGTATAATATACGAATTTATGTTTGTAACAGAAATATTCCAAATTAAATAAATAGAACATTAAGTTCCAAAAGTGAACTGCAAATGAAATGTACAATGTAATTGAAAGTTTCACAAAAATCCTATCAACCAAAGATGATGTACCCACATAACATTGGTCAGAATAAAACATAATTGTTAAAACCAATCACATGTTTGCATATCTTCCAATTATTATGCTATGATTTATATATATATATATATATATCACGTTTGCATAGCTGCATCAATTAATACTTACGTTTGTTCTAACTGTCCCGAGCTGCATCCAGCCTCAGGAAGTGGCTGGACACCTGAGCTGCCTTTGCTATGACCACTGATGCTCGATAGAACCACCACAGATCTTGTCATATGTGAAGGCTGCAGTGGTGTCGAGGTAGTTCACACCTTTGTGTTGAAGCTGTCAAACAAAGTCATGAATTGGAATATGGAATGAGTCAGATTATTTGTGAAAATGAACATGGTTTTACATCACTAATAGCTGTTAATATATATATATATATAATAGTATATAATATTATATATGTGTGTGTGTGTGGTATGTAACTTGTAAACTTTTTAAATTTCATTAACAGGTAAAAATATGTTGCACTGTCTTTTGCCCAATGGTCATTTGCTCAGCACTCAAGTGTGAAAAGTTCATTTGCCCATTTGTGAAAAAATTACAATGATATGAGAGTGGCAAAGTTATTATTGTATATATATAGTAAAAGTGTAGTACATAACAAACAAATGGACAATTTAAAAGTGTCAGCTTATTAACTAAGTACAGGTAGAACGTAGATGGGCTGGAAAGAAGGTTACAGGAAATAAAGTCACAAAGTAATTTTATTCGAAACAAATGTATAAATAAAATGTTTTGCAATTTTTCACTGATAGTTCAGCAAAGCTTGAGGGATTCAATAATAAACCATGCAAAATACCCAATGCCTTAGTTGTGATCTCAATGTGTCATTCACTTAACACTGCCAATTGATGAGGAGGACATTTGGCTGGTAGTGGTTGAACCCCTGGCAGTGTCCACAAAGTTCTACTGTTTACTCAGAGGGTGGATTACCACTGTAAGTCTTTAGAAGAACATTCCAGCAGTTAGTCATGTCTCTTATGAGAGCAACAAAGGCATTTTATTATGGATTTCCTGGCTTGATTTAACAAACAAGAATGATAATGGCCTTTCAACTACTTGCAACTGTGGTTATTAACTAGAGGTTTCTGACTGGGAAAGTATGTTCTATGAAGCGAAGCCTCTGTGGCTTCAGTGTCATCAACGTGCAAACAATTTGTAAACTGTCCTGTCAGAAACTGTTGCAAAGTAAGATGAAGTTAATTAAATGAAACATAATTTTTTTTACATTTTTCTACAAAATGTATGAATGTAGAAGTATAAATTACAAAATGCATGTTATTGATAAATTGTAGCTTTTTTTTCTTGAAAGACCAAACTAAAAACAGAACTTCTATAATTTACATGTAGTAAGGATTTGTATCTTAACAAAACATGGGCTGCAATTCTTTGTATAGTAACAGTAATTATCTGCTCTCTCACATAAATCAGTCGCAAGCTATCAATACATGTTATTGTGATGGACATTTTCACAGTATTGAGGGGTAGTAGTTTTCTGAACATAATAAGCAACATAATATTATATTCATACGAATAAATATGCGTGGCTGAAGCTCACTACTGAAATTACTAACCTGCCTAGAAAAAGTTTTGCAAACACAGCATCTGTTCTTAGACTAGTCTTACTCCAGCTGTTTCTTTTGTGACTTGTCAGTTGTCTTGACTCTTGTGTTGTTCCACAAATCCATACTGGTTTTTCCCAAATAAACCGTCTGACGCGAATATTGTCATTGTCTGCGTAATTTGGCCCTTTTTCGCTGCGTCGGTGGCATATGTCCGGGGATGTCCCATCGCCGGCGTAAATGCCATAAAATAAGAACGTGTTGTATAAACACTTCCGAACACTACTATCAACAAAAACGGCTTGATCGAGGCATCAATCTTGAGGGTCAGAGGTCAGTCTCGCCCAAATTCGCGAACACGATACTATTATATGAAGTTTCCACTTCCAGGTGCATGTCCATGTTCAAATAAGTGTTGCTAGTTTCGACTCGTTCGACTTGAAACCAATTTCGAAATAGTTCGCAGTTTGTTTATTAATTTCAACAAAACGAAGTAGCACAAGTGCACCAACGAACTAGGATATTATAGGGGATACTTGATAGCTTTGCTTTTTCGGGAAATTAGTCAGAAAAGCCAGGAGGATAACAATCCAACTGATATTGCAGGTTTAAGCTTTGAGGATGAAACACAAATGTGACTTTTTCTCCAAACCACCAAAATAGATATATCATGTTTTGCCCTGAAACCCTTCAAACGTTCATGTATGGGGCCAGGTCTGTGCTGGAGGACTTGATGTCTGCCAGCCACATAAGGAAACTGTGTTTTGACGGCCAGGAACTGATGCAGACTCTCATCCAACACTTTGACTACAGCCACGCGACAGGTCTGTGTTAATGACAGGTTCTTGTATACAGCTGTAGTTCCACGGTGAGGGGACATGCCCACCATAATGCAACCTAGTTTGTTTCACTACCTGGAATCATCCCTCAAGCCAGGATTGGTAATTATTAACAGGAAGTTCACAGAATCAGTTGTACTTCATCCCACTTGATTGTGTCCAGGAACTTGTGGTTAGCCACAACCATCTCTGCCATTGCTGTTTGATATTTTTTTACAGAATTTGATTGTTTCAAGGGCGTCCTATTCAAATTGCAAATGCTATTTCTGGCTCCCTTTGATCTGTTCTGCCCTCCTGATGAGTCATCTCCACCCATCACAACCGTCTCTTATTCTCTGGCTTCTATTCACCCCTGCCCTTTTGAGATCTCTGTTATCATTGTCTCTCCATCTTAATTTTGGTCTTCCTCTTCTTTTACCACCTTCTTTTTTGTTTAAAAATAAAGTTGACACATACCTCAGAAGGCGGGATACATATAGATAAAAAGAGTTGGACTCTCGATAAGCCAAAAGGCTTTCTTGTCACCTGCCAACTAGAGTTAATTCTCTGGGTGGCAATCTTGCTCAATCTTTTTACATGCCCCCCTTTGTCAATCTCTCCTCACTAATTCTCTGTACGTGTCTTGCTCATCTCAAACTGCTACCATCTACATCTGTTTCAGATCTTCCTTCGCTCTGGTTTTCTCTTCATTCCCCAGCTTCCACCTGTCATCTTGTGGTCATCCACTGATGGTAATTATTAGCAGGAAGTTTACTGAATCAGTTGTACATTGTCACAATATGCGGTCAGTAGTGTGGGAACCATTCATCTTCAGAGGTATTTGTGGGTAGGAACTCCTGCCTTCACAGTATGTCCACTAATGGCTGTTAACAAATCGAATGTTTTGTTCACAATTTGAACATTTAGCGGGCACAATATTATATTCAAATTGTGAACAGTGTTTCAGGCTTATTAAATGCAATTTGGTAGGCAGTATACCTTCAACATGTTTAGTCTAGCATTGAGAAAAATTTGGCAGGCAGTATACCTTCAACATGTTTAGTCTAGTGTTGAGAACAATTTGGCAGCCAGTATACCTTCAACATGTTTAGTCTAGTGTTGAGAACAATTTGGCAGGCAGTATACCTTCAGGGGTCAGCACACTGTTGGACTTCCTGCTTGATTACAGACGAAAAAAAGTGCATTCTAATTTTGAGAAATGATTTTTTACGATGTTCACTTGCTCTGACATAAGTGCATTTCAGTAGTCAGATTTCTAGATGTGATTGTAGCAGCTGTTGACAGTAAAATGTTGTCTTTTTAGCTGATTTTACTAAGCGCAAGGGTATCTGGCAGCAATTTGGCTAGTTGACACTTTAGCCGGATTACTGCCTGCATGCATTTGTAAATATTGACGGGTGTCATACATACAGGCATTTTGCAAGAGCTAGAGATATTAAATTTTGACTAAAATTGACCAGCATGTCAATGAGATGATAATAACAGCAGGTGGGAAGTTTAAGAAACTTTATAGGTCACGTTTTCTTATAATCACACAAAACATTAACATGGTCACCAATGGGAAAACTGACAGTGTGCTGAGCCCTTCAACATGTTTAGTCTAGTGTTGAAACCAATTTGGCAGGCAGTATACCTTCAACATGTTTAGTCTAGTGTTGAGAACAATTTGGCAGGCAGTATACCTTCAACATGTTTAGTCTAGTGTTGAGAACAATTTGGCAGGCAGTATACCTTCAACATGTTATGCTTAATGTGGAGAACATTCATGTAAGCAACCAGCTTCGTTACTTTTTTTACTCCTGTAAGAAAGCCTATCCATCTTCGATCATCTGATTCTGATTCTATTCGTTGAGTCAATGATAATATTGGAACCAGGGTTTTATCTGTTGCTGCACTCTTTGTAACTTGCTTCCTCATAGCGTTAGATAAATTGAAAATATTGCACAATTTCACTATCATTTAAAAACTTACCTTTATAACCTTGCTTATCCACCTGAGCTCCCTGGCATATCCATCCACATGTTGACACCTTGAATACTGCATATTGATTTTGAGATTGACCAAACCTTTTGTCTTGATGCGCCTCTGCGCTTGGTTTCCAAGGATTTAGGTGCAAAAGAAGTCACATTATTATTATTATTACATATAAACACGAGGAATAAACATCCTCTGGTTAATTCCCCCTTGTCACAAATCACTGACCACAGCTTCATCTTGGACACAGCTGACCCTGTTGTTCTCTTGCAGTGACCACAAGGTGGCGTGTTCTGGACGTGAAGATTGCCAGTTGGCTCTTGGATGCAGACAAACCCGCTCTCACATTCACTGAGGTCATAGGTCACCACCCTGAGTTGAAGAAACGGGTAAGTGTGGGTGGCTCCCCCATCTATCAAGATGTCATCTTCTGGTGACATGTGATTGGAAAGTCATTGTGGAAACCCAGAATGTTGTTCCATTTGACATTTCTAAACTTTATTTTCATCGCCAAATATTTTGTCGTGGCCTTTGTCGGCATCACTACAGGCATGTCACATGACTGACTGATGTCATGTGATACAGGCTGGAGAAGGATGGGAGCTCCTGTCCAATGTCTCTGTTCAACAATACAATAGTATGACACCATAGCTGACTGGATGCACATCAGAAGTTTTTTCTCAGCGAATAGTTAAGCTATGGAACTCACTACCAAGCAATTGTGTCAATGCACTAACCCTTCACAACTTTAAAACTAAATGTCAAAATTACATCAACAACCACTGACTGGGGGAGGGGCGATATATGAGCCAGTAGGCTCCCTGCCCCAAACCCATTGAAGGTATAATTCAAGGTATGATTCAGTGCTGGTTTTGCATGATAGTTCAGTTCAGTGTAAGTTTGTGTTTTATAAAAATGGGATAAGTTAATATCTATAATTTCAGTAAACTTTCCGAGTAAATGATTTTAATTGATGTATACTAGAGTACTTTTTAAATTTCTGGCCTATCATTTGTACATTTATGAAATTATAGTCACTTTCCTAAGAAGGAACACATTTAAATTGTCAGTACATTATGACAGATGAAATGGGAACTACTTTTATTTGAGCATTTTTCAATTTCCAATGACATTTATGAATGTGAAGAGTTAATTTCAGAGGCAAGATGACGGTAATGGAATTAGCGCCATCTGTGAAGATCTGAACTTACTAGGACCCGTCACAACAAGTCTTTACCAGCAGCTGCAGAATGCTGCACTCTGGGAACTGTTCGAGAAGATTGAGATGCCGCTCTGCCCTCTATTGGCCATCATGGAACTACGCGGCATAAGCATTGACACAACAGAGATGATCAAGTCTGGACAAGTGCTCAAGGTGGGAAGTTACTGACACTGGCAGAAATACCCACCCTCCAGATGGTGCTACATAAATAGTGTAGTGGTTGGCACATCAGATTGTCAATCACGATTCTGGGTTCGAATGCTCTTGCTGCCAGTTCAAACCTTGGGCAAGTTCATTCATTCCATGTAACTCCAGTCACAGGCATCGTAAATTCATCGGTCAACCCTTCGGGCTGCCCGGCATCCAGCCCTTGCCGGGCCGCTGGTCCTGTCCAGGCCTTTATTTTTCCGAAAAAGAAGAGCTAATTTTAGGGTTTATGTTCATTGGATATTTAAGCCTACTAACTACTAGTACTAGCACCATAGAAACATAACATGCTGCGTTCACTATCAAACACTGGCCCATATCATTGCAAAATAAACAATTAACTACAATATATGTGTTTTACTGTATATTACTGGACACTTCTGTGTAGGCAAACATCTGCGCAGGGTGGTAAGTACATCGTGCAAGTCTGATATGCTCACAGATATGCTTTTGAGAATTATGAAGCTGAATAATTCATACGCCATAATTTCCAGATCAACATTGCTTTCTTGTTGAGATGGCATAACTGTTCACGTGGAGCTGACCCATGGTCTTTCGGAATTATGACTTGATGCGAGCAAACACTAAAAACGACCATTCTGTGGGATAGACCGTGGTTGGCAAACGCATTAAGGGTTCCATCACTCTCGTATAAAATGACAGGCACTTCTAAAAATTATCTTTTCAGCAACTCTGTGATGGCGAGGAGAGTGGACAACAACCCTAGAACAACTGTCGCCTCGCTGTTGAATTTGTTGCAGTTGATGTTGTGGTGGCGTTCTCGAAACGCCAGATCTATGGCGATCTTGATCAAAGCAGACTTGCCATGGCCCACCATTGTTACGAACTCTATGTTATAATTTCCATCGATAGCTAAAACCACTTGTTTGAGCCACTCCTGATGAATCCAGGAAATATACTGCTCGTGAAGCAGCTCAGCTTGATCAGTGTCAGGGTTTATGTTCAATCCTCTTCTAGCAGCAGGTGTGAGCTGAGGACCCTCTCTCCATCCGCACTGCATCACTCATGACAGTCTGATAGCAGGTGACAAATCCGTACCAGTCATTACTGTGCTCCTCCAGTCGCGTGTGGAGAATTTTTGTTGTGTCACGTACGATTGTGAAAGGCAGCACTGGTGCTTGTGAAACACAGTGGGTAGGAGTGTGGGCGCAGTATGGGTCTTCCAGATTTTGATTTGAAAGGAGTAGTAAATGTCAGGATGATTGAGCACGCTGAAATGGTGTCTTCCAGTGTCCCGCTCTCTTGCTCCGTTTTTCATCTTACTGGTAAAATAGCCTATCAGTTGTCTTTGAGTGTAGCTGTCACAGCTTTCGAGTTGCACAGCAATTGAGTTTCTGACAAAAGTTTCAGCGTGTTCAATGGTTAGTGGGTCAGGTCATCTTGCTTCGATTTCTCCTTGCCTGCGGGGTGCACTGGTTCATTGATAAACTCCTCTCTTGCTGAGTCTTGGAAATCCTCGTTATTGCCATTACTGGGCTTGCCGTCTTCCGCTAACACTTCATAGTCTCACCATCAGGCCGTGCCCATTCCATCTCATGGCTCCACATATTTCCCTCGCTGTTTTAAAGTATGTAGCAGCTATTTGCCTATCCCGTATATAATTACTTAATTACTCACAGTCGGAATGGCATCTGCTGCAGTCCTTGTCACCAGGATACACACACGATAATGTTTACATGAAAAAAGTGGCTGTTTGTCACAGGCCAGTACCTGGCTGCTTTTTGGAGGTGCGTCTTGACGGAAAGCAGTTTTTATCCAGTGTCATAACAGTTTTAGCCGAAGCCTCGGCTCCTGTCTATCGGACTAACATTCAACAGTGGGTGGTGGTGGGGGGATGCTGTTGGAGATTGTTTGCGGTGACATTCCGCCCATAGGACCCCAGCATTTTCCTGTGGATCGTACAAGAATGTAGGATTTGGTTACGCCCCTGACCTTCGTATTGTTCCAAACATACAACCTCTGGGCTCTTAAAAAAAGCGCTGTGCCTGAATGAACATTTTAAAAATAGAAAAATAAGGTTAGGAATTAGCTATTGACTCTAAAACCAATCAATACCAAACTATGTTAGGGAAATAGTGTTCACAGTTTCATTCGGGTTAAATAATGTTCATCTGAAGATAGACACATGAGGGTTGCTTTCGACGACAATACAGCCTCAAGCTTTGATCGTGGGACCAGCCCTCGGGTAGAATTCTGGGTAGATGCCAGGTAGGCTGTCCGGGGCGATAGTAAAGTGTACAGCACTTTGAGCTGTCCTAAGGTCTGAATAATGTGCTATGTAATATAATAATTGTTAGATGTCCAGTATGAACTCTCATGGCAACATATACATGAGAAGGGCACAATACAGATAGATAAATGTTGGACTCTCGATAAGCCAAAGGCTTCCACTTTCCATCTGAATTAATTCTGTGGGTGGCAATCTTGTTAAACCTTGTTAAATTTAATTAAAAACTCATATTTTGAAGTTGAAATGTCATGTCAGAGTAGTCCCGCCTGCAGAACTAATCATGTTGAGATTGTTTATGTTTATTAGAAGAAATTAGGTGAACTGGAGAAAGAAATACACAGGGCAGCTGGTCGCCCCTTTGTTATCACCAGTCACCCCCAGCTGCGCCAGGTCAGTGTTAGACGGTGAATTAATTCCTCTTAATTAGTCCTACTTATATCAAACTCTAATGTTGCGTGTGTTTGTAGAAATGTGAGTACTAAGACGGACGAATGACAGAGACAAGTATGGCGTTCAGATACTAATTTATTCAACCCTTCTCCCAGGTCATAGCTAGGCGGATGTCGTGGTGCGCTATCGCAGTGTCCCAAGTGCAGCAAAGCCTTGCTGGCAGTTATGGTATTACTACACAAACAAGCATTTTGTTGTTGAAATTCATATTTTTTACTTGAAATTCTGTATATATGTATCCATAAAAATCCACTTTATGTGTACTTTTGATAAATGTTGCCCTGTGAAAGAGGTCAATACTTGAACAAAAGAAACCTTGTCTAACTACAATTTATAGCGATCTTTCCTGAAATGCAGAATATGATGCCGCAAACAGATATAAATCATATGTAAACAAACTGACAACATCTTGAGATGTAAAGAAAAGAAATTCTCATGCACTTTACTGCTGGAGCAAAGACAATATCGCCGAAACATGGATAATATTAAAAAAAATAATGGGTTCAGTGCCATAAAGAAACAAAAATGTAAGTCATTAGTTCTGTGATGAAAAAAATATGAATTTAAAATTCTCTTGAAAAATGCTGGGGAAACTGGAGGAAGTTTCTGACATCATCACTATACCATCTCTCCATTAATGCACAAAATCTCAGGTGATTCTCAACAGGAATTTTGTTTTCAACTGCTGCAGGTTTTGTTTGAAGAACTCAAACTGGACAGCCGCCTACCACCAAATAAACACGTCATTCGGACATTGGTCAAGCAGCAGAAGTCAACGTCCGAGGCTGTCTTGACCATCCTGCAAGACGTCCATCCCCTGCCCACACTTGTTCTACAATACAGACAGGTGGTTCACTCTAGCTTGTCTTACACACCTATCAGTAACATATCCACACATCTAGTCCTAGCACTTCACAATAGTTATAAAAGTTTATAGTAAAAGTATGTAAACAACTAGAGCTAAAAAACATTGAAATAGTAAATGGCACCTCTAAGCATATGCACAGCTGCTGTACATCTAAAGCTATTTCAGTGCATTATGATAAACAATTGAGGAAAAAATGAACAAACAAAACAGTCTGGTGTATATTCTGGATGGAATAGATAAGTTTTAGCTGTGTTTAAACTGATCACGACTGTCACTGTATCTTTGACTGTTTTGGTTGGTACACACACTAAGTCTAGAATTAGGGTCCTGACACTGATGTGATTCTGGGGTCTAAAGACTACCTGGGTCTACAGGTTCAGAAGCTCAAGTCGACCTATGTGGACAGCTTACTGGGTTTCGTAAAAGGGACACAACTTCACACCCACTGGGACCACACGGCAGCTGCGACAGGGCGGTTGACCTCCACTGATCCCAACATACAGGCCATCCCTAAAGTGCCCCTGCAAGTTACCCCGGTCAAGGTGACTGGGGGAGAAATCAGTGGAGCTGGACAGAAATGTGGTAAGATAAATATAAATTTATTTTATATATTGTAAACAGAAAATAGTGGTGGAGACTGTAAAATTGTAAATTTGGTGCTGAATCTATTTTCACATAGCTTTTGCTCAAACTTGGTGCAACTTCCATGTTACGTTGATCCTGCAATATTGGAAGTTGGAAAATTGCCTGACAAAACTATATGGTTAAAACTATCGAAAATTTCCCCAGTAGCCAAAAATGTGTCTTTGGTCCAGAAAATATTTGGAATGGCTTTAATAGCAGTATAAATAGCTTGTTCAGATGGAGCTAGGTGTGCTCTTTCTGGACATAGTAGATTTTCATATGTGGTATGATAATCAATAGGAGTTTTTGTGTACGAAAGGTGCCTGCCTGTTTTGGTACGTCTACAACACTATCCAAATAATAATACTGACTAACTTTCAACTCTTTAACAACTTGTCTTAATCCATTGTAGGTACACATATCCAAACACACTTCCTTCATTTTACAGGATTTAAACAAATGTCCACAGATATCAGGTATTTTACGTTATCCGAAGATTTGCTTGTATATCTAACTTTCAATAAAGCAATAACTAGTTAGAAAGTGCATGTACTTTACCTAAACATATGAGGCTATCACCCAACTGCAAAAGTCTTACAATAAATCAACTTCATTGGTCGTCACAACACATCTAAACTACAGAAAAGCAGCGTCCTCGTTAAAAATGGGTTCTACGTTCAGCTTTTTCAGTTATGAATGTTCTCAGGTTTAGAATGTGACATAGTATATGTAGACCCATTTCTTCTTTTGTTAAATAAGGGCACTGCTGACCATACAGATCTAATTTGACATCAGAGGAGTCAAAAATACCAAATGTTAGTGTTTTACGTTATCCGTGTCCAAGTTATCACTACCCTCAGATGGCGACGTTTTCTTGCCAGATTCAGACGTAATTCTGCTAGGAGACGGAACTCTCAGCTTGCAAAGCCAAAATAAGTCTTTATTTATCTCTAAATGCGTGACAAACACATATGATATTGTGCCTGCCTGAGCTAATTTTTGTTGACACTGAGAACTAATACATTTCCACTTATAATGAACCATTTTGGTGTTCAAATTCTAGTGAAGACTAGCACACTTGTTACTTGCCAAAAGTTGTCTGCCCGTCCGAGAGCGAAGGATCAATATCATAAAATGTAATCAATAACTTAGAATACAAATGGATAACGTAGCACACATTTCGCTGCAATTTTTCCAGCATATATCGGTACTGTGATTAGACAATCTCCCTTGGGTATTTCCAGTAACTTGTAGTCGTCGTCTATTGTCATCTAAGACTGTAGGAATAATGAATCATACTTAGACCTTTCAGAATAATATTTGTGTTTCCTGGTACATGCTCTCAATTATTGGGGTAGAGAGGTAAGACAGATATTTGCAAAATGACGTGAAATTTTGCTCAAACTCATGCGTGCTACAGGAAACAGAAAGAACAAAATTATGCATATTACTTGGCAAAAGAGAGGGAAAGCATGGCACAGTAGTATTTCAAAACAGCAGCGTTGACCAAGGATGCTAGAAAAGAGGAAAAAGAAAGGAAATCATGTGAAGTCAACGAGAGAGAATGTTACGAAGTTCAAGGATGGGAGTACCGGGTATTCAAAAATCACCCAGACAGAGTTCAAGTCCAGAACTAGGAGGTGTTGACGTAAGCGGATTGTACAGAGCAGATATATCGTTTCTAACAATTACGTGTGTCACCTCTTCAAAGAGCTTAGCAATGACTACTGCTCAGAGAAGCAGGTAACTGTGCAAATGGAGCATGACACATGGAAGTCTTACAGTAGTGCTGTATGATCAGATGGCTCACAATGTTGCAACTGTCATCTCAGTCTATAAGATCATCATTGAGTGAGTCTAAGCATACCTGCCCAACACCCAGCAGACACACCTGATTCTCAGACGAGACAATATAGAAACAGCATAATCTTCAACATAGGTCATGTTCAACATAATGTTACCGGTGTCATGGCATTACTACGAATGTGGCTATGTAAACTGCCCATGTGATGGATATGAGGAGCTGGAAAACGCAGCTGGTCGTGCAGTGAAGAAATAGAAACTTATCACGACAGCACAAGACTTCTGTGCATGGGGGTATTTCTCAGACGGACACAGCAGTACCATACCTATTGGACATGAATGATGCAGTGAATAAAAAAAATGTGCAAAACCTTCAAGCAGATCTGTTAAAGTCCAAGGCTCGGTGTGAACTCACGGTGTGATGCTAGTCAACTATTACATAGTACGTAGTTAAGACATCATGTTTCAATCCGTTCTGCTGGTTGTTTGGAAACTTTCATTCTAAATGTCCTTGTATGCCATGAGGAAAACAAAAAGGAAACATGCGTGACCATAGATGAAACAGCAAAAGAAGACGACGATGACACGCTGATAACTGAGGAATCAACAACTCACCAGTGTCAGAAATCAGCAGAACACACATGAAGAGATTATTGTTGAGAACTTTGTTGCAGTGAAATTATATGTTAAGAAGATGTGTATAGGAAAATTGCTGAGTTCGACGATATTGGCCACATTAATCCAACATATTCCAACTGAGATAGTCGATGGGAGGTAATATTGATCACACTAATCCCACAATTATTACAACAGGCAGATCACTGCAAGCATTTAAGGCGTTTAAGCACAGATAGTTATGTTCTATAGGAGCTAGGATCGTTTCTCATCTATACCAATCATTTACAGGCCGATTCGGTATTCTTCGTTATCCGTTTTCAACGGCATCCAAACTCGTAGTACTCCTTTTGACACACAACAAATGACATGACCATTACCTTTTCTTCTGTTGAAGGAGTGAAATTGTAACAACAAAATAGTTATACCAACAAATAGTGCAAACATCTTGCCAGGGTTAGCAACTTGTGTGTTTCGTGTTATTAGATATTGTAATATGCATAAACCGTATACTTACAAATTGGCAAGTCAGTGTATTCTACGTTATCCAAATACATCATTAGTTGAAAGCCAAACCATCAGCCACATGTTCACGTGAGGGGAACCCCATTATAATACAGCAAATGTATATACGACTAGGGCCCAGTGAAAGATATCACAACAGAATAAATTGTATGGCTTACCTAATTTAAGAATAGCAGCTTTTGGAAACCGACCAACTTTGACCATTTCTCATATTTCCACATCAGCAAAACAAAGTCGTATTTTGCTATGACACCTGTATGGTGGTAAATAATGCATACAGTAATTATTTAACAAGATTGTTACCCAGAGAATTAACTCTAGATGGCAGGTGGACAAGGAAGCCCTTTGGCTTATCGAGAGTCCAAACCTTTTATTTACGTGTATCCCGCCCTTCTGAGGTAGGTGTCAATTTTATTTTTAAACATATTCACACTACTAGCACCCACACAATCAGCAGGTAATCTGTTCCATTCATTTATTATTGTTTTGTCTGCTGTGGCCCGTGTCTCACTTTGCACTACGTACCATTTTCATTTCTTACATATTGATTTTAGGTGTATTAAGTTACATTTAGTAAGACAAGATGGCAGATAATGTAGGACACATTGCAAAAATTGGCAACAAATCATCATAGGTTGAATGGTTATTGCCGTAAACAATGAGTAGATTGGATGAGAAGAATTGTTGTTCCAAAAACCTCAACATGTCTACATTCATATCAAAATACAATTTCGTTATTATATTGAGTTCATATTTTTTCGATTTCTAAATTCGACCGGGGACATTTTCGGTAGTTTTAACCATATAATCATATATTACACTCTGCATAATTTTTTAACATAAATGGTAATAACAATAGTCATAATTCTAATGATTTTGCTAGTGATTTCAACATTTTTATTATTACAAATTAACGACAACTTTGGCTCGATTTGTGATCTGCTGACGTGTTGAAGTTGTTCAGTTTCAGATGGTCAAGCTGCGTCGGTCAGTGTGTATGCGAGGGCGCCGTTCATAAGTCATCCAGGATACTCACTACTGAGTGCTGGTGAGATAAATAGGCAAACACATTCAGTGACTAGCTCAACATTTAGGTTTAATTGTGTAATAGGAATATAAATGTATGTTCATGAGTAACCTTATCAAATATACATTTTGTCATTATTATGAGTTTAAAACATAAGTATATGCAAGAAAATAATAGAAGCACTTAGATTAAATAATTACAAAAGATTGTGGTTGATATCCTTTTACCAGTAACTGCTATATAGTTTGAAGGTTTATGTCCATGTTGTGGTATGTAGAGATCTCGTCTACACCTCGATTGTGTGGTTGGGTTTTGTGGAAATGTTCAAGTATTTGTTTGAAAGATGACAAAATCTTTGAAAGCACATGTCCGGGGGTGCATCAGAATCATAAGGTAAGGCAATCTCAAGATTAGATTGCAATGCAAAAGTTGTCAACAGACTTGTGTGTTGTTGCCAGACTTCAGGCAGATTGAGTTGCGCCTTCTGGCCCACCTCTCAGGAGACCCCGGTCTACTGGCCATCTTCAACAACCCCAGTAGTGACGACATCTTCAGGGAATTAACAGCTCAGTGGTTGGTCCTTTTTCATATTTACCTGATTTATAAGATGTTCTCCACACAACCGTTTCCGAGGGCCAATGCAGGAGTTTTCATGTTAGTGGGATCACAAATAGAGACCAGCAACTGTGTAAGTCCATGACAGGTTATACATTTACCACAGTTTGGGATCTCTTTTTTTCTTCCGGTGTAGACTTAGTATAAGGGACTAACAGCTTTTAGTGTCTCATCCAAAAGACACATTTCCTTTGCCACCTATATATTTAAAACCTTTGGATAAAAAATTATACTTTTAATTAAGATATATGTTTCCAGTAGTACATGTTACCTAATCAGACTGTAGTATTACTTTTCCAAACAGGTGGAATTGCAATACAAGTGAAGTTTATTTAACAACTTGCAACACTGCTACCTTCTGAATTGTTTGATACTATTTTGTGTTAGTGTTGAAATGGCTAGGACATTAAATAGATCTGTTGTTAGTTTGGAGTTCATATACCTAATTTTGTTATTTAAAAATTGAATTTAATAACCAAAACAATTGTGTGCAGGCTCGGGAAGAGACGAGAGGATGTGAGTGAGAGGGAGCGGGAACAAACCAAGAGGGTTGTCTACTCCGTGATGTACGGGGCAGGTAAGACCAGTTTTAACCATTTCCTCCCTGGCAGTTATTAGAAATATTACCCATTTCACACCGTAATGACCTTATGTATTGGGACACTTAAAAATAGTTAAATTGTCAGCTGTCTCAAAACATACGGTGCACAAAAATAAATCTCAGATTCACTGTCCCAATACTTAGGAACTTGAGCGAGTCCTGATGTCTTGTCGTCATTGTCTTTTACCCTGCTATTAACCATTTTAATGTTGCAGTGATCCTATATCCCGTGTCCGAATACATAGGGACAAAACTAATTATATTTATTAAGGGATGACAGGACACCGAAATATTTTTTTTAAAGCTGATAATTCAAGTTTTTTGTATTGTGTGAAGTTTCTGTACTAAAACTAAGGCCTTTTCATGATTTTTATTGTTTCTTCCAATTTTTAAATGCGGGAGGGGGTAATAATCTAAAAAATAAGTTGAAAATAGCAAAAATTTAATGCAATTCCAGTGTTTCTGTCTACATAATGAGTGATTCTAATTTTCTGTGCATGACCATTTGTATATGTTACAGATCATTTTTTTGAAATATTTTTTGGAAATTTTAATTTTCTCCTCAAACTGTTCACACTCAAACCCCTGGTATATAATCCAACTGACTGACAATTATTTCAATGCACAGGAATGTATATATTTATGTCTTTATTACTGTGTGAACAGTTGGTATGTCTTGGTTAGTTTTGGAGTTCTATTCATTTATCCTCCATAAAAGTGATAACTGAGAAAACGGCATTCAAAGTATGAACTAAGTAATTTTAATGTTTTGCACATACTAGATGTTGTAAATAAGCATCAATATGGTAGGCTTACCATGTATATACAATATGTGAGTGTTTCTAAGTGTAATATTTTATTAACAGTAACAAAAATATGACAGTTTACCCCTACCCTCTAATCCGTAATGTACGTAATCATAGCTGACGCATCAATTCAGACAGTTAGTCACATATAAGTCACACTACATAGGTTGTGACTTGTGTCCAACATAAAACATGCTTACTGATAGCAAGTAACAGTCCATAAACATAGGTTATGATGTAAAGATACATGTTTATCAGATCAGAGGGTTATTTTACCCTAAGTACAAACGTGACATATCAGTCAAGTACCAGAATAACTGAATGGTTATAGGAGTAATAGTCCATTAACAGTGACACAATTGTAATCATGTTTACCCCCTCCCATGTGCACACAACATAATGCAAGGAATCATGGTCGACTCATCAATTGTAATCATGTTTACCCCCTCCCATATGTACACAACATAATGCAAGGAATCATGGTTGATGCATCAATTGTAATCATGTTTACCCCCTCCCATATGTACACAACATAATGTAAGGAATCATGGTCGACGCATCAATTGTAATCATGTTTAACCCATCCCATATGTACACAACATAATGCAAGGAATCATGGTTGATGCATCAATTGTAATCATGTTTACCCCCTCCCACATGCACACAACATAATGCAAGGAATCATGGTCAACGCATCAATTGTAATCATGTTTAACCCATCCCATATGTACACAACATAATGCAAGGAATCATGGTTGATGCATCAATTGTAATCATGTTTACCCCCTCCCACATGCACACAACATAATGCAAGCAATCTTGGTCGACGCATCAATTGTAATCATGTTTACCCCCCTCCATATGTACACAACATAATGCAAGGAATCATGGTCGACGCATCAATTGTAATCATGTTTACCCCCTCCCACATGTACACAACATAATGCAAGGAATCATGGTCGACGCATCAATTGTAATCATGTTTACCCCCTCCCACATGCACACAACATAATGCAAGGAATCATGGTTGATCAATTGTAATCATGTTTACCCCCTCCCACATGCACACAACATAATGCAAGGAATCATGGTCGACGCATCAATTGTAATCATGTTTACCCCCTCCCACATGCACACAACATAATTCAAGGAATCATGGTTGATGCATCAATTGTAATCATGTTTACCCCCTCCCACATGCACACAACATAATGCAAGGAATCATGGTTGATGCATCAATTGTAATCATGTTTACCCCCTCCCACATGCACACAACATAATGCAAGGAATCATGGTTGATGCATCAATTGTAATCATGTTTACCCCCCTCCCACATGCAAACAACATAATGCAAGGAATCATGGTCGACGCATCAATTGTAATCATGTTTACCCCCTCCCACATGCACACAACATAATGCAAGGAATCATGGTTGATGCATCAATTGTAATCATGTTTACCCCCTCCCATATGTACACAACATAATGCAAGGAATCATGGTTGATGCATCAATTGTAATCATGTTTACCCCCTCCCACATGCACACAACATAATGCAAGGAATCATGGTCGACGCATCAATTGTAATCATGTTTACCCCCTCCCATATGTACACAACATAATGCAAGGAATCATGGTTGATGCATCAATTGTAATCATGTTTACCCCCTCCCACATGCACACAACATAATGCAAGGAATCATGGTCGACGCATCAATTGTAGTCATGTTTACCCCCTCCCATATGTACACAACATAATGCAAGGAATCATGGTTGATGCATCAATTGTAATCATGTTTACCCCCTCCCATATGTACACAACATAATGCAAGGAATCATGGTCGACACATCAATTGTAATCATGTTTACCCCCTCCCACATGCACACAACATAATGCAAGGAATCATGGTCGACGCATCAATTGTAATCATGTTTACCCCCTCCCACATGCACACAACATAATGCAAGGAATCATGGTCGACGCATCAATTGTAATCATGTTTACCCCCTCCCACATGCACACAACATAATGCAAGGAATCATGGTCGACGCATCAATTGTAATCATGTTTACCCCCTCCCACATGCACACAACATAATTCAAGGAATCATGGTCGACGCATCAATTGTAATCATGTTTACCCACTCCCACATGCACACAACATAATTCAAGGAATCATGGTCGACGCATCAATTGGAATCATGTTTACCCCCTCCCACATGCACACAACATAATGCAAGGAATCATGGTCGACGCATCAGTTGTAATCATGTTTACCCCCTCCCACATGCACACAACATAATTCAAGGAATCATGGTCGACGCAACAATTGTAATCATGTTTACCCCCCTCCATATGTACACAACATAATGCAAGGAATCATGGTCGACGCATCAATTGTAATCATGTTTACCCCCTCCCATATGTACACAACTTAATGCAAGGAATCATGGTTGATGCATCAATTGTAATCATGTTTACCCCCTCCCATATGTACACAACATAATGCAAGGAATCATGGTCGACGCATCAATTGTAATCATGTTTACCCCCTCCCATATGTACACAACATAATGCAAGGAATCATGGTCGACGCATCAATTGTAGTCATGTTTACCCCCTCCCATATGTACACAACATAATGCAAGGAATCATGGTCGACGCATCAATTGTAATCATGTTTACCCCCTCCCATATGTACACAACATAATGCAAGGAATCATGGTCGACGCATCAATTGTGTTAATGTTTACCCCCCTTCATATGTACACAACATAATGCAAGGAATCATGGTTGATGCATCAATTGTAATCATGTTTACCCCCTCCCACATGCACACAACATAATGCAAGGAATCATGGTCGACGCATCAGTTGTAATCATGTTTACCCACTCCCACATGCACACAACATAATTCAAGGAATCATGGTCGACGCATCAGTTGTAATCATGTTTACCCCCTCCCACATGCACACAACATAATTCAAGGAATCATGGTCAACGCAACAATTGTAATCATGTTTACCCCCCTCCATATGTACACAACATAATGCAAGGAATCATGGTCGACACATCAATTGTAATCATGTTTACCCCCTCCCATATGTACACAACATAATGCAAGGAATCATGGTTGATGCATCAATTGTAATCATGTTTACCCCCTCCATATGCACACAACATAATGCAAGGAATCATGGTCGACACATCAATTGTAATCATGTTTACCCCCTCCCACATGCACACAACATAATGCAAGGAATCATGGTCGACGCATCAATTGTAATCATGTTTACCCCATCCCACATGCACACAACATAATTCAAGGAATCATGGTCGACGCATCAATTGTAATCATGTTTACCCCCTCCCACATGCACACAACATAATGCAAGGAATCATGGTCGACGCATCAATTGTAATCATGTTTACCCCCTCCCACATGTACACAACATGATGCAAGGAATCATGGTCGACGCATCAATTGTAATCATGTTTACCCCCTCCCACATGCACACAACATAATGCAAGGAATCATGGTCGACGCATCAATTGTAATCATCGACTCATCAATTCAAACAGTTTCCATATATATAATTCTGCATTTCACATGTTGACTTGTGACCTTCATGAAACATGCAAAATGTAGCAAAATGAAGCACTCCACAGACTTGCTTGCTTCAAACCATTATATTAGGGAGTGTAAAAAAAAACGTGTTATGAGAATAGTCAACCTAAGCATTACTTCGTTGAGGCATTTTACAAATGCAGCAAGTGTGTGTCCATTGCTTTGGAAGAGCCGTCAAAGTTGCGATCACATGTTGTGTGTGCAGCTTGCCAGGCTTGCAATGCTGCCGTACCCACGCTGAATCTGTTCTCTACCAGTGCGCATGCATGGCAGTAGTTGGAGACGACCTCATAGTCGACGACTAGTCTGGTCTGCACCTCAATGACAACACCGACACCATGATGGGACGTGAATCCTCGTTTCTGCCATGTTCCATCATAGTTCACGGTCAAGTTGATGACCACGGCATCATCCATCAGGTCACCGTACGCCCCACAGATCACCTCGGCAGCAGCGTCCAAATCGCTGTCAGCGACTGACTGACATGCCTGTTACTGTGTGCGGTTGTGTTGCTGGAATGTCTTGAGGTATATGTTGTCTGTAGTGTCTCATGTCCCTTGCCCAGCTCATGGGTCTGCATAATCATCAACGTATTGATCTGAAATGCCACATTGTGTTTGTTTGAATCCTGAAGTCGAGGAGACGAGTACACACAACTGGCAGTGTATGGGCAGTGTGTGCACTGAAGATGGAGGGATTCAGCAAATCTCTTCGCTTTCTGGCCATCTTTCTGCACGGACAGTGCACCGACACTGTGGCAGGCAGGGCAGAAGACGTCAGCAATAACTGTGTTCAGTTGGCCAACATCAACGATGCACCAATCTCGACTGCTCAGTTCGTTGGGTTCAGCAAAATTGTCACATTTCACAGCGTTCAAGGTGTCGATTTTCCGTGAAGACACAACTACGTAGGGCGACACAGTGTTGCCTGGGCCACTCCTGGTAGTTGTGCAATCGCTCTGGCGTTAACCGTTGCAATCTTCCCGGTGCTGTCTGTGTCTGTCGCAGTGTCGTCTGCTCCGACAAAGTCACTTTCGCTATCGATTACAGCTGCTAAGTCGACTTTCTTAGTAGACCGATGACGTGCCGCATTGCACTGACTCAGATGCTTCCGTACAAGTTTTTAATTCTTCGGCGGCATCTCGATTAAACTCTCTTTTTTACAAAATATATCATCTGCTTATCGGTTGTCAAACTATTCTCAGTAGCAACTACTTCGTTTTGAGAAAAAACGTCATAAAACTGCGACAAGGAGCCTGTATGACCCCTGAACTTCTTCTGTGCCTCGTTTTGAGATCTTCAGCCAGTTCTGTGTCTCATTTGCATAAATTCAAAGCTTAATAAGGAGATCGTTGGGATTTGGGACCAGGTTTCAACACGGGAAAATTCAACTTTGGCAAAAAGGGACGGGACTACCAACATAACTGACAGATAGCTAAGAAGACAACTGTTCTTTTGATACCAAATAAAATGGCGTACCTTGAACGAACGTGGTCGTTGTCAAGACATAAACATGAACTACTTTTGGCGTGTTTCATCGATTAAGATTTTTATTGTAATTTCACATTTAATGGGCCTTCTAAGTTAGTGCTAAAATAGTGACTTACTGGTGAGTAACTACTAAAAATCAATCTTTATTGTGAAGTAGTATCACCAGCATCATCGACGTCATCGTCAGAAACTCATCGAAAATATCGTCAGTTTCAGCAGTCGTACCTTCAGTGACAGGTTGGCGAAAACACATTATCGCCTTCCGCAAACATGCTTTCGTCTTAGTCCAAATCATCACTAAAACTGTCCATCAGACGTTCCAAAACATCATTGTGTCAGCATTGCTGCTGCAAACAGCCTCTGTCATAATCGTTGGTCGGCAAAAGAAGTGAAATAACTTTGGAATTGTCAATAGAACAGTATGACAACTTCAACATAAACAGAAGCCCGAGTTATTCCCCTAGTAATCAATATACAACAAGTGGTGCCACATAGTGAGTAGACAGGAGTTATATTGCATGCAAGCAAGCTTTTACGTGAACCTGCTATTGTGGGCAGCCTCCTCAAACGTCACAGTATGGCTGCTCACTATACCCTGTCAGGTATATTTTATAGTAAAATCACATTATATAGCATACTCTAGCATCCTAACTACTCAATTGTGTTTTAATGAACAATGTATTATTTTACTTATATCTGTGAAAAAAAATTATGTTTCAATTCAAATATCATATTTACATTGTGTTGTAAGTGGCAAGGTCCGTATTAAAAACAGATCATTTTAAAATTATGTTTAAAAAGTCTGTACAACATTTAAAAAAAATTGCATTGCTTTTGTGCTTGTTTTTAAAACACTTACACCATAACTTTCACCAAATTTCTTATTTGCATACTGTCTCTTTCACATGTGTCCTGCTAATGTTCTGTCGTAACATTTCATGTTTTACTATGTAAGACGTTTGGTTTGCAGGTAAAGAGCGCCTTTCCGAATACTTGAAGATCAGTCCCGATGAGGCGAAATGCATCATGAACAGCTTTTTAGGTAAATATCTTATTATTGAATTAATGAAGCAATGCTGTATTGATTAATGTCCTCGTCACTATACTGGTTGGAATTGGATTACCTTCCAATCTCACTTTGCAAATTCAGTGCTGACAGTTCAAAGATCACTTTGTATATTTATTTATTTATATATATATATATACACATTCATAGAAAGAAATAGGAAATAATTATATGCAGGAAAACAAAAGGTTTTTTCACTGATTTTAATTTCACAGCCAAAGCATAGAAAGCTTACAGCATAAAACTTCTTCTCGGATACATATAAGTATAAGTAGTCAGTATTGAGATTTACACGTTTTTGCAAAAGCAATTATATCACTGTTACACATGTAACAATTTGTTTGCACACCAGGCAGCCTGCAATTAATCACAAATAAACAATTTATATACACAAATATACGCAACGTGGTTGCAATCAATGAATACCTCAGTACATGTTAATATTTAAATTTAAAATTAATGTCTCAAGTACTCGAGCCACACATAACTACAAAGCATCTGAAAACATTTGTTAAATGACGGTCTTAAGATTAAAAAATTTCCATATATTTGACATTGCTGCAGGAATTTAAGTTTATATATTGTTGTTGCTCTCTTTTGTAGGGTGATGAGCTCGGTAGTGGTCCAGGATTTTAATGTATTTTAATCTTAAAAGAAAAGAGCTAGTGACGAGAATATTATTGCAGTATCTTCCCATAATAAAGCATACGCTACCTACATTGCTCATCACAGATGCTTCCTCAAGACTTAGCACTGAGCATATACCTCACATATAAAATACATCTTGAAAACAACTTATACATTATGAAAATAAACACATATTTACGATCAAACAGCTGCAGTATATTTCAGAGTAGATGCTTCTTTATGACTAACATCTAACGCATGATGTAACATATTTATGCTTACAGATACATCAAAAATACATTGAAACACATACTGCATTTGAAAACAATTTTTTAACAATGATGTAATACACTTCAAAGCAATGACTGCATCCAAAACAGATACTTCCTGATGACTAGACCCTTGGTATCGGTCAAAACAGATACCATTGAACCATGCATCAAAGTGTTCAATACCCCAGATATGTCAAAAACAAAATTCAAACTGTCACCATACTTCTCTGACTAACCATGGTTATATACAGTACACAATATCACAGACAATTCTTCCATTATAGGTCAATCAACTAAAAAAAAGTAAAAAAAAGTAAAGGTAAGTTCTTATATAGTGCAGTATCCAGTCCTCAGGACTGCTCAAAGTGCTATACACTTTACTCCCTGGCAGACCTGTTCAATCGAACACCATCTCGACTTCTCTGGGAAGCATTCAGCCATGCTGCAGTTAATGCGCAAAGACTATCTGTACACAAATATCCACCACTGTCTACAGCCAGGTCTCATTTACACAGCTGAGTGAACTGAAGCAATGTAGAGGAAACGAACTTGCCGAAAGTTCGACACAGGATTTGAACCCAGGTTCTCTCAGTCGAGAGGCTGAAGCTCTTACCGCTGCACTACTGCGCTCCACAACTCTCAACACGTTGGTGACTCAATGACCTTCACTTGCATCCTCTCAGTGGCAAAATAAACATTCTCTCTGTCTCCATCTAACGTCATCAAGATAACCGTATAAAACCCGTCAAACATCCACATTCAAACACCAACAACCATGTTATGTTATTCGCATGAGTCTGTATGGAATATTAGGCATAATAGAGTCGATAGTAATATTTTCGAACTAAACTTTATTGACTGCTCTCCCTCAGGGAGTGACTTCTTATTTGATGGCCAGGGAGCAGTCATTGTGAGATATTGTTACATACTTCACTGCAGTAAGAGCAAATTTAAAATGAGACTGACTGTAAATTTACAAACAATATACAATTTACATACTACTTCATCTAATATACAGTAATTTTAAACTATCAAAAGTGGCATGATTAATTTTTTTTAAATTTCTTATGATTTTATTAGTATTGATGTTAATAATATCTTTTCTCTGACAGTGATGTTCCCAGGAGTGAATCGTTTCACAAGGAAATGCATTGAAGAAGCGAGAGTGAAAGGTTTGAGGGAACCGTTTAAGTATACTGTCCCTTAGGCATGATGCAATTGTTCTGTCCTAGTGGGGCAACTCCCCAGGAACACTCGCACCTTCCACTGATATACATTGCATACTTCAGTCAGTGACATCTTAAAAGATTTAAAATATTACACTATTGTAAAATAAAAAGTCTGAGAAACAATTTAGTTATAAGCAGTAGCAACATTAGTACACCTCAATAAATTGTTATTGTTTTATGTGTTCATTAATTTGTAGATAAATTAACTGTCATATTGCCATATGTAATGAATGCATAATATGCACTGCCAGGCAAAGCACAGCAGCTGAAAATCCGTGATTTTCAGTAATGGGAAAAATTGTCCAACTTTTTTACAAATATTTTTACAGAAGCTTACAAGTGAAATGAAACATAATATCTTATCTATAAAAACAATATTGTGTGACAATGCCTTTGAGAAATTCAAGCGCTCAACAAACAGCTGTTATTATTATTACTGCACACACCCACATATTTACCAAGGTTCATTAACGTAAATGATGCTACAGTGTGAAAGACATATACAGTGTTTGCAACGAATGGCCCCACCTCTCTCTAGGATGTGGTAATAGTTAGTAGTTTTAATCGTCTAAATGTCTGGGAGGCGTCTTTTTAATAGTTCTGGTGTATTACCATAATTTAAGTATGGTATTCTATAATGTGGGCCTTGTTTTTAGAATGTATAGATAAAATAAATGGGGCAATGTTTAAGACCTCAAATGGCCCACATTTGATTGTATTGTGTTTTAGCTAACAACTCATCCAATTATCGGGTGAATATTAAATAAATGTCAGAAGGTTATTCTGGCCACATTTCTTCCATGTCTGGTGTTGTCTTGTTGCATTGCGTAAACAGTGTTTGCAACAATGCATAACATCACTATGATATATTTTGAAAAATTCAAGGTTCCTTGTCAATTCACATTTTTGTATGTTTCATTTCAGATTGAAGAATCCACTCTGACTCTTGTTTAACAAATTTGTGTGTTTACTGTTCTATCTTCTCAAAGTTTAGAGAAGATAGGTAAGACAGATTTTCTTTCATTTATTATTTTCACAGAGGTAATACTTTAGTGTATGTAGTCATTTGAGTATTTTCTTGGTATTTTTTGCGAAGATGTCTCCGCGTTTTGAGAAAAACATATTTCTGTTATTTTGACAGCAACAGATTAGGTCAGGTGCCAGATATTTATGTGTAGCTTTGCAAAAGTACTATACATACAACTCTGCGTGAAAAGGCCACAGAAAGACACATTTTTAATGACACTCCACTGTTGTTGCCAGGTTACCAGGAGACGATCTTCAGAAGGAGGCGACAGTTGCCACACATCCACCACTGGAAGGCGCCACTGAGGGCACAGTGTGAGCGACAGGCCGTCAACTTCTGCGTGCAGGGTATGATGTTGTTGTTTCTGTCCCACGGGTCATCTTCATCGTCAGAATCATCCCACCTGGAAGAGTAATAATGAATGTTATGAAATATACTGTTCATGGCTCCAAGATTCCATTAGGCATCAAGAAATAAACTTACATTTGCTCCAAAGTAAGTTTATATCTTGCTGTCTAATAATAAATGTTGTTTATTCGTGTCAGACATGTTCTTCCCCATGGTTCCCTTGTACAGCTGGTGAGGTCTAGCCCATGTACTTGTGGAAATTGAGTGTTGTCTGCTTAATGATTTCATAAGGAGTAAAAAAAAATTTGAAATGCATTTTGGGAATGTTCACTAGGATATCATTTGCTTTGCATTTGCTTGTTTTGTTTAACTAGCTTATGTTTATGCAGACTGATCAGTTTTGTTTACCCCGATTTATGGCGCCGCATGAGACAGTTACCTTTTTGGAGACATCAATCATTAATGCAGCTGCTGTATCAATGTATGCCTTCACGTGTTTTCTAAAAGAATTACCTTCACTGAATAATAAAATGCTTTCTGACTACCGTGATGATGTGATTACCCAAATGGTCTGTCACTACACTCGTCTTGACTGATGATGTGATCACCCAAATGGTCTGTCACTACACTCGTCTTGACTGATGATGTGATCACCCAAATGGTCTATCACTATACTCGTCTTGACTGATGATGTGATCACCCAAATGGTCTATCACTACACTCGTCTTGACTGATGATGTGATCACCCAAATGGTCTCTCACACACTTAACTTGGCTGTTGATGTGATCACCCAAATGGTCTCTTTACACCCGTCTTGACTGATGATGTGATCACCCAAATGGTCTCTCAATACACTCGTCTTGACTGATGATGTGATCACCCAAATGGTCTCTCATTACACTCGTCTTGACTGATGATGTGATCACCCAAATGGTCTCTCACAACACTCGTCTTGACTGATGATGTGATCACCCAAATGGTCTGTCACTATACTCGTCTTGACTGATGATGTGATCACCCAAATGGTCTCTCGCTACACTCGTCTTGACTGATGATGTGATCACCCAAATGGTCTCTCACTATACTCATCTTGACTGATGATGTGATCACCCAAATGGTCTATCACTACACTCGTCTTGACTGATGATGTGATCACCCAAATGGTCTGTCACTATACTCGTCTTGACTGATGATGTGATCACCCAAATGGTCTATCACTACACTCGTTTTGACTGATGATGTGATCACCCAAAAGGTCTCTCACTATACTCGTCTTGACTGATGATGTGATCACCCAAATGGTCTATCATTACACTCGTCTTGACTGATGATGTGATCACCCAAATGGTCTGTCACTATACTCGTCTTGACTGATGATGTGATCACCCAAATGGTCTATCACTACACTCGTCTTGACTGATGATGTGATCACCCAAATGGTCTATCACTACACTCGTCTTGACTGATGATGTGATCACCCAAATGGTCTCTCACTATACTCGTCTTGACTGATGATGTGATCACCCAAATGGTCTCTCACTATACTCGTCTTGACTGATGATGTGATCACCCAAATGGTCTGTCACTACACTCGTCTTGACTGATGATGTGATCACACAAATGGTCTATCACTACACTCGTCTTGACTGATGATGTGATCACCCAAATGGTCTCTCACTATACTCGTCTTGACTGATGATGTGATCACCCAAATGGTCTGTCACTACACTCGTCTTGACTGATGATGTGATCACCCAAATGGTCTATCACTATACTCGTCTTGACTGATGATGTGATCACCCAAATGGTCTATCACTACATTCGTCTTGACTGATGATGTGATCACCCAAATGGTCTCTCACACACTTAACTTGGCTGTTGATGTGATCACCCAAATGGTCTCTTTACACCCGTCTTGACTGATGATGTGATCACCCAAATGGTCTCTCAATACACCCGTCTTGACTGATGATGTGATCACCCAAATGGTCTCTCACACACTTATCTTGACTGATGATGTGATCACCCAAATGGTCTATCACTACGCTCATCTTGACTGATGATGTGATCACCCAAATGGTCTCTCATTACACCCGTCTTGACTGATGATGCGATCACCCAAATGGTCTCTCACTATACTCGTCTTGACTGATGATGCGATCACCCAAATGGTCTCTCACTACACCCGTCTTGGCTGTTGATGTGATCACCGAAATGGTCTCTCACTATACTCGTCTTGACTGTGACTGGTGTCGTCCCATGGCAGGTGGTTTGGGCTGCTGGGGCACGGTAGTGTAGTGGTTAGAGTGTTGCAATCTGAATCGAGAGAATCCGGGTTTGAATCTTCTTCTTGTCGTTTTGAAGCTTGGGCAGTTTAGTTCCCTCCATGTTGCTTCAGTGCACTCACTATACAGATGAGTGCCCGGCTATAGACAGTGGATGTTTGTGTAAGAATAGTCTGCGTAGTAATTGTAGCATGGCTTAATGCTTCCCAGAGCAGTCGCGTTGAACAGGCCTGCCAGGAAGTGAAGTGTAAAGCACACAGGACTGGATACCGCGTTATATAAGTTATAGCTTACCTTTGCTGTGGTCCCATAATCAATCTGTGGCACTTGGTCTCTGGCGAAAACAGACACCAATGATAGGTGGTTCCTACATTTGGTCCATGACCGAAACCAGTCTGTGATAGTATTGATCTCTATAGACAAATGGTCTGTGATAGCATACATATCTAAAAACAAGTGGTCTATGATAACATGTCTCTCATGCGTGCATGTGGCATCTAGTAAACTTTTGATGGGTAACAGTGTTGTGATGGAAAATGATGGCATTGTTATTTGTTTAATGTTTATTACGAAGTACTAAGGTAACTACTATTTGTTGTAGGGTGTATGATGTCACTGATATTTGTTGTAGGGTGTATGATGTCACTGGTATTTGTTGTAGGGTGTATGATGTCACTGGTATTTGTTGTAGGGTGTATGATGTCACTGGTATTTGTTGTATGGTGTATGATGTCACTGGTATTTGTTGTAGGGTGTATGATGTCACTGGTATTTGTTGTAGGGTGTATGATGTCACTGATATTTGTTGTAGGGTGTATGATGTCACTGATATTTGTTTTTATATATTGTGATGTTACATATATTTGTTGTAATGTTGTGATGTTACTGTTGTTGACAGTTGTGATGTCACTGGTATTTGTTGTAGTGTTGACAGTTGTGATGTCACTGGTATTTGTTGTAGTGTTGACAGTTGTGATGTCACTGGTATTTGTTGTAGTGTTGACAGTTGTGATGTCACTGGTATTTGTTGTAGTGTTGACAGTTGTGATGTCACTGGTATTTGTTGTAGTGTTGACAGTTGTGATGTCACTGGTATTTGTTGTAGTGTTGACAGTTGTGATGTCACTGGTATTTGTTGTAGTGTTGACAGTTGTGATGTCATTGGTATTTGTTGTAGTGTTGACAGTTGTGATGTCATTGGTATTTGTTGTAGTGTTGACAGTTGTGATGTCACTGGTATTTGTTGTAGTGTTGACAGTTGTGATGTCACTGGTATTTGTTGTAGTGTTGACAGTTGTGATGTCACTGGTATTTGTTGTAGTGTTGACAGTTGTGATGTCACTGGTATTTGTTGTAGTGTTGACAGTTGTGATGTCACTGGTATTTGTGTGCTATAACTGCCATGTGCCTTCTTATTAGTACAATATGTATTTATTATATATACAGCTGCATCTATGTTTGAGGATCACATTGGACAGTGTGTGCTTTTATGTAATATCCTTAATATTATTATGTGAAATTGTTTTGCTGTTATTCCTGTGTACTGTTTACTGCATGTGCTGTGATGTCACTGGTGTGCTGTGACTGTGCTGTAGGTTCTGCAGCAGACCTGTGCAAGGCGGCCATGTTGCAGGTGGAGGAGGCTCTTGTTGGCAAACAACACTGCAGGTGGGTGTCTTTGTATCATCCACTATAAGTAGATCTATTACCATTTTTTACTCTGTTCTGTAACCCAAGTAAAATTATGTTTGGATTCTATGGATGTCTATTCAGTTATATAGTTTAGTGGTTTAAACTTCTCAGTTCGTTGTCATATATCACCAGCAAGAGTGGCAGACTTTTGACGTAATATTCTGGTTTAATAGTACAGAGGTGGGCTGGTGATGACTTTAGTGATTTGTTTAATGATTTTAATAATTGTTGTGATTGTGATTCAGTAATCATAGAGTAATGATAATTTATTTTAAATGTTGTTCCTGAAAGACAGCTTTTAGCCAGTTGACATCCATACAATGTAATACATAACAAGATATGTTGTATATTAATAATAATAATAATGTCAACTTGTAGAGCGCCATAATTCTAGACAAAAGTCCATTCAGAGGCGCTAAAATAGATTAATACATAAATATTAAAACAAGCTAGTTAAATAAATGATAATAAAAATAAATAAATAAATTGCTAAAACCATGATGCATAATGCATAGGCAATAAGATTAGGTGGTAAAAGGATATAGCATTAATTAAAACGTGACATAATATGTGCATCATAAGGCATAAAAGAAATAACTTAGTTAAATGAAATAAGTTATTTAAAAACACTATGTCATGTACGAGATCAGACTGAACTAAACATTGAATGCTACACGGAACAGGTGGGTTTTTAAGTCGTTTCAATGTGGCTAGCACTGTGACTGTCTTTAATTCTAACGGAAGAGTGTTCCACATATGTGGGGCCGAAACTGAGAAGGAGCGATCGCCGTATCTGCTGTTGGATGGCAGCATATGCAGGTTGTTGTTGACGGCTGAACGTAGCGCACGCGCTGGTCGGTACGCATCGAGCAAGTCGGTGATGTACAACGGGGCAATGCCATGTTGCGCTTGGAATGAAAGCAGCAGTATTTTATACACGATTCACTGCTTCACTGGAAGCCAATGGAGCTTCTTTAGCAGCGGGGTGATGTGCTCTCGCCTGTTGCAGCGGACTACCAGTCGAGCTGCTGAGTTCTGCATACTCTGCAGTTTCGAGATCAGGACGCCGAACAGCAAAGCGTTCCCGTAGTCGAGTCTCGAAATGACCAGTGAATGTATTATTCGAGCAGCTGATTTCTCCGATAGACACGATCGTGTGGAAGCAATGTTACGCAGGTGAAAGTATGCAGCACGACATACGTGTTGCACATGGCGTACCATCGACATTTCAACGTCGAACACAACGCCGATGTTGTAGGCACTCGGACTAGGAGTGATGTCACAGTCGCCGATCTTTATCATTGTGATGTTGTGTTTCTTCTGGTTGGTGCGTGATGCCAAGACGAGCGCGACTGTTTTGTCCTCGTTGACTTTCAGCAAATTTTATTAACTGTGTGTATTTCTTACCTTGTAAAATAAAGTTACTTACTCAATAACTGTCCATTGGCTTTAGAGTTTAGACTCTATTTACAGTTATAGACTTCATATCATACATAGATGATCATAACACTGCTCAACAAGATCACATCTTTTTCATCCATAAAAGTAATCATCTTCAATCTTCTCATTCCTTCTGTATGACATGTCCATACATCCAGTGTGCTCACTTTTGTCTCAAATAGATTAACGTCTGCCTGAAACTGTCTAATTTCTTTCCTTTCCAAGTTCTTGCATGTTTTACATATGACCATTTCTTGTCCGTTTGAGCTGGTAATTAACCTTCTATGTTGACATTGTTGGTAATAAAATGTTTGTTCATCATTTTAAAATATTTGTCAACTGCTAGATGGCTCATTAGAATGAGGCATTTGTCCACAAAATGGGTAGTAATATTAATTTTGTATACCAAACAACGAATTGTCTGAACATTTAATAAGACAGTAATAAAGAATAAATATAAACTGTACTGGTGGCCGAGACATAGGCAGCATGCTGACTGCACACAGAAGGAAACTAGGCAAACAAGCTAAACGTACAAGCTGGATTGTGTGGATCTTAGTAGACCGTAATAACACTTCACAACACGGCCCTGTTAAACTATTCATTGGTGGCATCATCTTGTCAGACTAGACGGGAAAATAATGTTTTTTTACATGAAGACTGCCTACCATTAAGCCTGTTAATGGGACTCCCGTCTGCATATGAAATGGAGGTAGCAAGTAGAACACCCATAGGAAACAAGTGAATGAAATGGAGATAAGTTTGCTTGAAATAACCTGAAGGATGCATATGACAGAAGCTATTGATTGCATGTCCTATCTAACTACAGCCTTGCGAGTCACGAGGGAAGTTTTAAATAAGTGAGCATTTAGTGTGACAGATGTGATGGAAACATGTCTGGAACGTTTCCCATGATAAGTTCCTTTTCATTTAGATAAACTAAGCTGAGTCAGCACAAAATATGTGAATGTTTGACCATGCCAGGTGTAGACACATCCACATTTTGTTGTTTGCATGTTGTTGCTCATGTAGACTGCTGGTGCAGATCCATGATAAACTGTTGCCCACACTTTGTTGTTCACAAAGTCATGTTATAATCATAGACAGCTGGTGGAAATTCATGATGAGTTTTTGTTAATAGTGTGTTGTTGTCGTTGTCTGTGTGCTGTTCCATGTGTTGTTGTTCACGTGTTGTGCATATATAGACTGCTGATGCAGATCCGTGATGAATTGTTGTTCACATGTTGTTGTCTGCTGGTGCAGATCCATGATGAGTTGTTGTTCACATGTTGTTGCCCACATGTTGTTTCCATGTAGACTGCTGGTGCAAATCCATGACGAGTTGTTCACATGTTGTCCGTATAGACTGTTGGTGCAAATCCGTGACGAGTTGTTGTTAATGAGTTGTTGTTCACATGTTGTCCGTGTAGACTGCTGGTGCAAATCCATGACGAGGTGTTGTCCATATGTTGTTGTCTGTGTAGACTGCTGGTGCAAATCCATGATGAGTTGTTGTCCACATGTTGTTGTCCATGTAGACTGCTGGTGCAAATCCATGATGAGTTGTTGTTCACATGTTGTTGTCCATGTAGACTGCTGGTGCAAATCCATGATGAGTTGTTGTCCACATGTTGTTGTCTGTGTAGACTGCTGGTGCAGATCCATAATGAGCTGTTGTTAATGAGTTGTTGTTCATATGTTGTTGTCTGTATAGACTGCTGGTGCAGATCCATGATGAATTGTTGTTAATGAGTTGTTGTCTACATGTTGTTGCTCATGTAGACTGCTGGTACAGATCCGTGATGAGCTGTTGTTAATGAGTTGTTGTCCATATGTTGTTGTCAGTGTAGACTGCTGGTGCAGATCCATGATGAGCTGTTGTTATTGAGTTGTTGTCCATATGTTGTTGTCTGTATAGACTGCTGGTGCAGATCCATGATGAATTGTTGTTAATGAGTTGTTGTCTACATGTTGTTGCTCATGTAGACTGCTGGTGCAGATCCGTGATGAGCTGTTGTTAATGAGTTGTTGTCCATATGTTGTTGTCTGTGTAGACTGCTGGTGCAGATCCATGATGAGTTGTTGTTGGAAGTGCCAGACACGGATGTGGATGCCATCGCAGGTGAGACTTATTCCCATTTATGCCCAGTAACCAACAAATCCCACCACACTCAATTTTTCCCACTCACTATAAATGGCACGAGGTGGTAATATGGTAAGGTTATTTATGTCAGTTTTCCATTATTTCTTCCTCCAAGAAACGGTCAACATTGTACTTTTCAGTTTTCTTCTTCGCTCTCTGAATGCCATATACCATGTGTGTAGGATCTACTGGGTATTTAAACTGCATTGATACATAAATAAATACAGGTAGATCTTCATACATCATTGGTTGGCCAGGACCATAGCATTGATAAGCTATTTCCAGATGGGTTGATTGTGCATCGAGGAAGAAAGGTCAGCTGCTTCAACATAAACATGTTAATGGATCAGTTTAGTGTAATTTTCTTTCAATCATACACTCGAGGGCGATTACTACTATTTAGTACATGTTGTGAAGGTTTCTTGGTACCAGAAATTATGTGGGACCATAAGAAATCTACAAGTTTACGTTGGTATTGTTTATTGCAAAAAATGTTTCAAGGTGTGTGTCTTTCAGGGATTGTGCGTGACATCATGCAGTCTGGAGACGGGCTGTGTCACAATTTCACCAAGCTGTCAGTGCCACTCAAAGTCTCCATCCATGTGGGCAAGTCCTGGGCACACATGAACACATGGGCTAGTCCTGGGTGCACATGAACTCTCAGGCAAGTCATGGGCACACATGGAAACTTGAGCAAGTCCTGGGCGCACATGGAAACTTGAGCAAGTCCTGGGTGCACACGAACAAGTCGTGGGCATACATAAACACTTGGGCAAGTCTTAAGCACGCTTGAACACTTGGGCACAGATGAACACTCAAGCAAGTTTGTTGCAAACACTGGAGAACAGTTTTACTTTGTTTTAGTGTCTAAAAAAAGTTGTATTATTCTTCTTCAAACTTGGTGGACATTTTCAACAATACACAATTAACTTTATCCTGTTGTATAATAAACAGAAAAGATTTTGTTTTCAGTAATACAATTTGCCTACCAAACAATGCTGAGATGCTTGTTTAATTCTGCTTTGTGATGTCAGTGTTATTGTTTAATGCAGTTAATTCTTCGAAACTGCCATTAGATCTGGAAGTTTGAATTTATTACGGCTTATGAGGCACATTAGATACTAGAAGTATTAATTTATTATGGCTAATATGTATAAGAGTGGCAAAACTATAATCAGAGTCCTGTATGGCGTCACTAGCATATCCACCAATGCTAGATATTATATATATAAAAAAAAACACTGACTGTCAATTGTTATTGATGTGTGTAATTTGTTTGCCTAGTCACTGTTTGTTTATTGATTACTCACATCTACAGTATTTATATGAAACCACCTTGTTATGTAAGTGGTAGTCAGATATTTCAAGTCTGACTTTTCAGCATCTTGAGTTAATAATTTTTTTTATAGATAATGACATTCATTAAAATGTTACATTTCCAGAAAAATGTGTTACTTTCTGTCTATAATTTTTCGTTACCAAAAGTTGTTTAGTTTTCTTGTTACTTTCTTTCCAGTGACATGTTAATTCACATGTTCACATGACTTGTTAATTCACGGCAGATACAGGTAGCTGGTCATGATGGCCTTATAATAAGTGATATAGGTGGTGCACTCTTCTCACTGTAGAAATGTATTGCAGCCGTCTTTTTAAGGTTCAGTTCTAGAGGCAGCGTGGAACATTATGTGAGCATTACTTTAATAGACTGCAAAAATTCATACTAAAACAAACAAAAGTAGACGGCTACTATGACACTTCACATCACAAAAATTATAGATCTGTTGTTTTCTGTTAATGTTACATAACATGTATATTGTAGACATCATGTATATAGCCTTACTTTCTGGTGATAGATTTAGTGAAGAGAATATGTACAAAGTGACGACAAATGTTTTATTTTGAAAATTGTAACAAACAAAAATACGACATGCTACAAGTGGTGTCGGTCAATAGAGCACAACTTTTCCAAATAGACTTACTGTAGCAGGGTATGAGTAATTACTCAGGGGACAATACGCTGATTACTCTGTAGCTAAGTTTCTAATGGGATTCTCAGATTTGATGGGGGGCACTACTTTTAAAATACCAGTATGTTAAAATTAAGATACCAAAATACATAATTTCAAGCACATTCAATGATTGCCATTAGTGAAATCCTTGCACCTGTTATAATGAATTCCAAAAACTTGAAAGACAATATGATTAGGAAAATATTACTGTCTAAATTGGTTATTGTTACTGTGAGTACAAAGTCATTTCAGAGGAGTTTTACTCTATGAAAATAACTGCCAGCTTGACATTGAGATCAACAAAATGATGACGTGTGTAAACAGTTATGTACAACAACAATTATCTGCCTCAACAAGCACACGTACAGCAGTGTAACACTGATGATTGTCTGCCGACAAGTAATCCGACACAGACTATAGCAGCAATGTGCAGTGTGACAACGACTATAGCTGTGCTGGCAACTGCTGCCAATGCTTGGAAGCTAGTGAAAGACAAAAAGAAAAGCAGAAATAATTAAACATAATCAATATAGTGCGAAACACAGTAGGAGGGCATACAACTGCTGCACCAGAACAGTAATTCAGCATATTATAATATTACATTAATTCCTAGGCTATATCATACCACTCAGGTACTAGTATATTCCTTGGCATAATACGTTTACATCAGTAGTACTTACGTTTCATGTAAACATTACAGTTTCCAGCCTCCAGGGCCCAGATAATACAGGAACCTCACCTGACAGTATTTCACTTGAACACAATTTCCATCCAAACACCGATATAGCTCATTATGTACATAATTCGCATATCCAGAAAACTTGTTTATCTAGACACTAGCATTGGGAGAGGGACGCAGTGTCCAGGTGGCACTGTATATGGACATTTTGCCAACAAGTTGTTACTTTGAATAGTTGGTAGAAATATTCCAGTGAGTTGACAACTCCAATCACCAACATTGTTTAAGACATTTACAGGTGTCATGAATGAAAACCACCTGTTAAGCACTGTACGACTCTGGATGACGTGGGTTGATATGACAAGATTACATCTCAACTATGTCACACATGATGTCAATGCTGGCAGGAAATACAGTTAAACATTTACCCCGGAACGTGCAACATACACCTTAGTAATTCTTACACTGTGTGGAAAGTTGATTAAATACTAGATTATAAGCTAGACATGTTCTTCACATCTGACGTTGGGTCTCATAATAATTCTCCAAAACGTGGTTAAAGTTACCGATATTCAAAACTTAGACAATGTTGAATAGTTCCAATTAATTCAACTAGAATACTGACTACTGTTTGATGATAAATTAAAAACACTAAATAAATGTTGACTAGTGTCCTTGTTCCTAAGAGTACTCTGTGAGTGGTGCTGCTGTTGAAATACCTGCCAACTACACCAGGCAGATGGTGTATTTAATCACTTAGAATCTCCAGTTCATCCCAACAACACAACATTGCACGTAGATTCTTAGAAATACACAAAGCATCTCACCAATTTGGCACACAAGTTGTTGTGAATTCCGATATGGTCAACAAATCGGAAACATTCCACAGTCGCAAAGCAGGCAAATTAAACCTTTGTGGAAGACGTAGAGCTGGAGGCATATTTGTAGACCACCCACCAAAACTAATGTTGCAGAAAACCATCATTAACGATGGCTGGCTTTGTTAATCTGCCATGCTGGTTTCCGTGTTCTTACAAACCTCATTAATAACATTTCATTTTTTTAATTCTGAACCAGTCAATAGATTTTTAACAGACTAAAACAAATTGAACTCTTAACTTGGTACAGGGCAGGGTCACAATTTGCATGTGCTTGAATTAAGTCATGAGTTTGATTCAAGGAATATGCTTGAATCAAGTATTGTTTGAGTGAAGACATACATGTTTGAATTCTGTCGCGTCTACACAGGGCAGTGTATCCTGGCAGATTTATCTCAATCAAGTTATTATGTACATTACATAGTATACAAAGATTACATAAATGTATATATATGGATACATACCGAACATGGAGATACAGCGTACATGTACAACATTAATTAATTATTGACTAGATGTTTTACCATTCTTTTCTCATAGATAATCATGCATACAACTAATGAAACAAACAAATTAACATTACAACATCTTTCTATAATACATAGTTACCCTGACAATATGGCTTTTAAATAATTAATTAGTTATAATGACTGACTAACCTAGGTATTGTGAACGAAATGAATTTGCCAGGGGTGATTTAGCAACAGTGCAGGATGAAGGCGCAGACAATCACTTGGTACAGGATCAATCACCCTGCGTTATGTATGAAATATTCCACCCCTAAAACAACTATAACCGGTGCAATGACTTGAGAAAAGTAGCACCACATAAGGCAAGACAAAAGCAACCATTGTATAGATAATAGGGGTAAAACCCTCTACTGTGTCCAGTATGCAGTAATACCCTGTTATGGAGCACCCTTAATAACCAGTACTGGCTTTGTAGAATGCGTAGCACGTCAACATGCACGCACGTCGGTTGCAAACATTGTACTCATCGTTTACATACACCGATCAACAGCCAAATGCATTCATCGCAATAGCTTAAAAATGCAAAAATCCCACTTTGTAGAAAAGTCAGTTCGAGTCATTCCTGACTCTCGTGTTCCACATGTAGCTGGTAACATGGACTAAATTACTGAACTTATATTCAGGCAAACATCACCCCCTAGACACATGTTTCTGGGGTGATTCCATGCATGCGCAAGTTAGTCATGCGCTGCATCACGCCGCACAGGTCGTTGCCGACATTCCCCATAGGGGGCACCACGTTCTTCATGTAGGTCGAGGACGACGATGACGAAGATCGTGATATTGTCGTGTTTTTCTTTGGCGAGCGGGGCAGGTGGACGTTTTTCATCGGCAAGACAACAGAATCGATTGAATCTACAGAGTCGTCACGGCGATAGTCACGCCGCAGTCGGAATTCTTCATCATAGCTTCGTTCACGTCGCCGACTCCGGTATAGTTTCCCGCGGTGATGTTGTGCTAGGTTTGGGCTGTCTGTGTAGTCTGGCTGCGGCGAGGTCATCGTTTCATGTGAATGTAGTTTGTTGTACGTCGTACACGGGGACAGTCGGGCGGGGTTCGCCGTCATCGATTGGTTGTGGTTATTCCCCATCAGGTCCAATTCCTCCTGATTCGGCGACGGAATGAACTGGTTCATGTACTTGCTGTGTGCGCACAAGTAGCGTGAATGAGAGATGGCGGAAAGAGAAAAGAATGAGTGCAAAGACAAAGCCCTGGCACATGCACGTTTTAATAACTGTACAACTTTACTACTTAAGTGCTCAGTGATTCTGTAATACTAATACCTTTCAGACCGAACATTATTCATGCCATTGTGATCGCCCTAGTACAAATTGTTTCCGTAATAGTAAAGTATCGGAAATTAGTTCCGCTAATATGTTCACCTTGCTTTTCAGGTCATTTTTGCTTGTCACATGGGTGACCTTAATAGTGAGGTTCCACTGCCATTTGCAAATTAGTCAAATTGAACACTCCCAGCATTATCTTTCACTGAACAGTTGAATAATTGAGAGACACTGAACGTAATAGCTGTGCATCATAAACAAAATGATTACACTTTAGGAATATAATGTACACATAATATGCAGTGTGCTGGTTTTCGAGCGATAGTCAAAAGCAATCATTTCAACACAAATTTGTAAACTTGAATTTAATGTGCAATAATGCAGGAATGCAGATGGGTCCAGCCATTACACCGAGATGTTGTTGCTGGCACCAACACATAAAAACCAGCTCTCAAAATGCCTTCTTTCTGTCACACCCCTTCTATATCAAACTCCGAGACTCGTCTAGTCTTGAGTGACACTTGTTCGCTATCAGATAACAGTTATACACATAACTTAACATGTAAACACATTATAAAGTTATGCCAATACTGAATAGCTTAATGCTACCTGTATATTCAGGTATATTAAAGATACACAAAGTCTGATGGTTGTTATTGTCTCTTCATGTTATATACCCACATCATGTTATATACCCACATCATGTTATATACCCACGTCATGTTATATACCCACTGTCATGTTGTTTTACCCAGATATCATGTTTACATAAAAGCATGTTAGAATATTTAGTAGTTTTACAGTTTGACATAAAAAACATTAAATTCTGCTGTTCAACTTCATATGCAGCCTTTTTGAAACGTTCTGCTCCCCAAGATCCCCATTCAGGGCCATCCAAGTGAAATTAAAAAAGTGTACATCTGCAACCCACCCTAACGGCCCACTATCATGCCTACATAATTTCAGCGCCATACATGTGAAATTGACAAGAGATATGTTCGGACGAACATACAAACAGACACACTGTAATATCAATACAGTGTAACATGATTTTAGGATAAAACTACCAGACTTTGTATCTTTAATCTTTGGCAACATAATTTATAGTTACCGGTATATACAAACACGCTAACAGTATGACTCATCAATAATTGATCATTTTTATAATATTGCCAAATTTGTAGCTTCTAAAACAAACATGGCCCATATTTGTTTTAAAAAATGATCAACTATTGGAGTCTACCCTTTTACACGTAGCATATGCAAACTTGCTTGATTACAGTTGTAATAAATTACACAACATAATCGAAAATAATGTTCGGTTGTAATAACAACTGGTTTTGATTGTCATCATAATTTTACCAAAACAAACAGCACAAATCCAACAACATAAATTCAAACTTAACCAGGTATAGAATACAAATTAGACATACCTACGTAATAAACATTATTGTCGGCAGTGTAACCATGATTTTCTGTGATGTTTACTTTTAAATATAAGATTTCTGTAACCAAGCAGGTCTGTTTGAGGTTACCCAAGATGTAATTGTAAATCAAGGGAAGTTTTCACGTCAGAATATATTAAGAAAAACTTGCATGCTTACGGTGTACGTCGCATGAATAGTCTACCTAAAAAAACATGCTGAACATGCAAAATTATCCTAACAAATGGCAAAGAAATATATTCTTCTAACACTTGGAACATGCAATGTAAACACATGCAAATGAGGTAGAAATTAAACAATACATATATTGTTCCACACATTTAATTTGTAGGCAGGGTTAGGGGCCATCTATAAAGTATGTGCGCATTGAAGGGGGCTTACACAAGGAAGTGGGTAACAATGATTATATAAGTTGTGTGTATAAAGGACATCCTGCATACAAAGGGGTCACACCAGACGGTATATTGGGGAGGGATGGTAGGTTTTATAAAATTTTAAGCGTACATAATTTGTCGACGATTCCTAATACACTGTATTGACGATCAGCAATACCACAGTTCACCCAGCAAATACAATTTCATTATAAGCTATTTTCCAGTATGTACACAAAGATTCAACTCTTAAAATGAATGCCCGGTGTATAAATAGCCCACATAAGAAACACCAACGAACTTTTATTTCAGCATTAAAGGTTGACTTATTTTACCCTGCGAGCACAATCATGTGTTAAAACCAAATCTGACTTCCCAAATCTTCACCAACCAACAGACTCGGATCAATTGAAAATACACCCTGTTTCCTAATATCAGCTATACCGTTCTCTGTGTGTGTGTGTGTGTGTGTGTGAGTGTCACATATTAGAATACATCAAGGTACTTCAGCTGAAATACACGCAAGCTATTCCTAACCATTTGTGCCTTAACAGATGATGTGATATGTATAAACATTGGCATTTTTACCCACCTCTAAAAGAGCCTACGACAATCGCGTAAGTGCAAACACATGACTCTACACAAGAAGTTTATTTTTACATTAGAACAAGCTTGCAAACTGTTAACTGTGTCCTTATAACGCCTGCCAACACCAATCACATCACCGTAAATGGTCTTTTGAAATATGATCATTTTAAAAATCTCGTCCTAGAGTACCCTGTTACTGCTGGCTTCACAGTTGCAGACAAACCTACTGGAATTCTCACGCATTGCACAATATCCTCTTACTTAAAATGGCAGGACACATTGTGTGAAGTACAAAGTTTTACTGAAGTAAAATTTTTTTCTGAAGTACAAAGTTAAAAAATTAAGAGTTCACATGACAACTCTTGTTGTTCATCGCTGCGAAGGCACATCTGAAGTCTACGTTACTTTGCATTATTTATGCTCATATAAAATGCTCTTATTAAAAATCCACCAGTTTATGACACTTCAAGCAACCGATGTCACAAAGCATCCGTATGGCCATTATATTTTTCGTAATTTTAATATTTCTAGTAATATTATTATCTGGTCTAATGACACAGAATCTCTGCCATTTCAAATAATTTGTTTAACTCAAGAGAATTCCAGCATATTGCATGTTTATAGCAGACAATATAATAACTACAACTGAGAATATACACACAAAGTCCACAAATGTCACAGTGACATTGTACACTGGTTGCAACAGAGTTCATGCTTCTAACTTTGACACTGGTTAATTACTATATGTGAATGTGATCCGATTTCAAATATTGGATTAATAATGAATTTTAAACCAAATCTCAAGTCACCATTTAATGTTTCAGTTGATAAAATGTTCTTTTAACATAAATGCAACAGGATTTTCCACAGTAACTAACTTGAGGGTGTTAAGGTAACACTTGATACAAACATTTACATAAGCTGAAGGATCTGGATTATGCTCGACAAAGTCCTTTTAGGATATTGTGCTGATGAGGATGTAATCTATTCTGGGCCATTATGTTGTAGTTTGAGTGGCATTTATATAATTGATAGTGATTATTTGTGTACTGGCAAGTTAGTTACTATAAATTAACTAGTTGGTGTAACTGGTTACTGTTAATGTATTTTTACATTTTGGTTAAGAAATGAGTTGGCTTCATCACTTGGTAAATTAAAGCGTGCCTGTATTTTGGCCGTATGGGCTTGTGACTGAAATTCGTTGGCGTCGAACAAGTCAAGCCACACTGACTTTTATGTTCTTCTTGGCAATGTGAGCTTGGTTCAGACCAACTGGCAGCACCCAGTCCACAATTTGTATGGACACATTGCCATCAACTGTCATAGGACCTTTTTTCTCTGCTGCTCTGATTTTCAGTGTCACAGCAATAGGATACACTGGCTCACACCCCCAGCCACCCATATATGGCACAACAGAACCCGGGCAGCAGTTATCACCACTACAGGAGTGTTAGCTACCACTCACTCTAGCTGAGCATTTCACTTCCAATTACAACAACGACAGCAAATTGAACACAAAGCCACAGTGGAGCAGTCTCACCACTCAATCCGTTAACTGTTTCCATGTTTCTCCGATGGGCCAAACACCACATCACAAACACTACGTGAATAACTACCTTTGCGTGTTTTTAAGTACATCACCAGTGCGTAGAAGAGGGGCTAATGGCCCTAGGACGCGAATGAACACAGAAAGAGATGAGTGGATCTCAGAACCTCGAAGGAGATGCAGCTGTACTGCCTCCAAACTTAGCATGTTAACCCTGGTGTAGATACATCTGTGGAGAATGGGAGAAAGTTGCCATGTTATACACAGTATGTCCAGCATACTCCCGCCTCACACAAAGTAGGCTATCTTGGAGTTAACGGTGTCGACCGCTGCTTCTGTTTCCTGCGGCTGTCTTAGAAGGCATGTTGTGGTTGGCAGTGATCACAACTACCATTGCCGACAAGACGGATTAACACCTGCTGACGTCCAGGATCCAACATCTCTTTTGTACTTTCGGCAGACTGCAAGCGCGTACCATTTGGCACAAGCCTGTAATCTGTCTGACTTGAATCACCATCACTCTCCAGAAGAAGATTCAATTGCAATTCTTGGCACCATCCATTATGAGAGTGACAGTTGCAAGCTACAGCAAACAGATGAACGATCCTTTCGTTGTGGACATTAATTTGGGGTATCCAACTGGGAACAAGATGCTACCCCTTGAAGAGAAGACTATTGTGACTTCACTGCATTCGATGTGTTGGGATGTGACTAAATATGTGATATATCTCATCATTAAAAAGTGATATCTCATCAACACAAAATCTAAATAAAATTGTAAATTACACTAGTTCCAGTAAATACATAAATTGCTATATAATATTTGGCTATATGTACTTTGAAATTTGATCCTGAAAAAATATTAAATTTAATACTGTATCAAACCTTTAGAAATTTGCAAGGTAGGACATTCTGTTCAACTAATTTTTTTCAGTGCACTAGAGTAAGAACATTCCAAAAAGCAAAAACAGAACTACATTCCTGTATCTACGAGGTCTTTGATTTATGTAGGAAATATTGCGAAAACGTAATATAGAACATGTAAGTAGCTAAGTTCAACAGCCATATCTTCAATGCTGTGTTGAAACCAGTGTACAATGACGAACAATCTGCACTCACCGGAGAAAATACATATGTATTACAAATTTCCTAAACCTATAAATTTTATTATTCTAGCAAAACAACTGTACAATCATACCAACTAAACAACCAGAGCGTTTGAGGATTAACACAGACACACTGGCTGTTGGTGCAAATAAAAGTATTCAAACACAAATGAACTTGTAGAACATTCGCAATCTGAATGAAATACACAACACAGGGGGTACACTGGTGGACAGAACAGGGTAGTTTGCACAGCAGACGAGTGACAGTAAGCTGGACATGCGGAGAGTAACATCCATGTCTTACTTGTCGTCGTGTGCAAACAGGTTGTTCGTCTGCACGTACTGGATGACGGAATCTTGCACGAGATATTTGACACTCTCCCCCCGGCGCAGTGCACGCCTGAAAACAACAAGTCATAGCAGTTGTGACGTATTCCTGTCACAAACATGTAATTATTTTCACTAACAGAAGTGACCATCCTCCAGATGGCGCTACTTACACAGACGCGTTTCGTGAAGTATTTCTATATGACATTTAACAAACAAATGTGACCTAAATTTGAAAACTTACACAACACTGTGCGTGCATGTCATCAATGACTGTCGCGAGGCATGTAAACTGTCGCCAATTGATTCACAGTTTACATAGCCCAGAATCATTGCAGAACACGTGTAATGTCATGAGCTATTGTCTAGACCATCTTCTGCGTTTGTATAAATAGTACAAACCTTACTAGGTAATAAAAACGCAGGGTAACAACACATCGGCCGGTTGCTGGCGTTCTGGATCTGAAGGGTTTAATTAACGAACTACAATTTGTAAATTTGACCAACATTTTTGTTCTAGAAAAAGCAACACGGAACATTTTGTTGAGGCATCCACAAAACTATTCCGACATTTTTATACAAACAAGAGTGTGTTATACACACCAGGCGGGTGTACATGACGATAATACCCTCTTGTGGTGAAGGGTATACTGGACAGGTACAAGCCAGATTCAACAAACACTTACCTTACTCGTGTTGAACTGATGTCGTTCGTTATCCATTCTGTCACCAGATGCATGTTGTTCTGAAAGCAGAACTGGCTGAATCAATGGCGAGCAATAACAGCTAGAAAGTAGACACGTGGATGAATTGTGTACATATTTCCCAATAGTAGTGTTGTGATATAAGTTAAAATGCCCATGAAACGATTTTTGCTACTTTTTGTCATATTCTAAGTATACAGTTTAAAAGTAATTGATGTGCTCATTTTGCGAATTATATATGTAAATTGTTGTTTGAGAAAAGTTTGCAATTACCAGAATGGGGACAGTATGTAGGTACATGCAATTGACGTATTTAGAATCAGACGTCACAATCTAAATTATGAACGTCACCACCACGTTGTCTTCATGAAATATCAGTGGACTGTATTACCATGAAGGTGATTTATTTGGCTAAATGATGCCTTTTCAAGAAGAAATAGAACTTACAGCAACCGTGTCAGCTGGGCACTTTAATTTGTAACCATTATGCAAACTGTAACTTTTTGCAGTGACTCCATGTCCTGTACCTAGGGTGTGGCTGTGTACAAGAACGTGTCAACACTTTTTTTCAGTCTGATAATTTAAACACAAGACACTGCATATATACTAATAAGTGTTTCAATAGTTTGAAACACATGGTAGCACGCACTCATGCTAGCAACCAGTTACACACACCATCTTTCTTCTAACATTGATCTTAACAGTGATCCTATTTCAAGGATTATATTATATGAACACTACGCCAAGATGAAGTGTGAACAACTCACCTGGAATCGCGTCAACACATCGGACTCGTAGATAAACTTCTCAGGATTTGAGCCTTCTCTTGTTATGACCACCAAGCCAAATTTGTTTAAGATTTCTTCAATCTGAAGAAAAAATTTTACCCAGCCATAGATAGCAATAACACTGCCAGCTGATTCTCAATACTTCCATGATTTCACACTCCCAAGCAGACCTGTTCATTCCAACACCTCCGAAAAGCATTCAGCCACACAGCAACTACTGCACAACAACATTTTGTTAATATACATATATCCACCGGTCTATAGCCAGATACTCATTTATACAGCTGAATGAACTACTCTGAGAAATATATTAAGTGTAACTAAGGTAATTTGAAGTAAACATGTATACCAACTTCAAATGCATTTTCTCAGTTTCAGCCGTATTTACCCCTGTCATGTTCACTGTGGCATAACTTTGGCTATGAGTAAGTCACGTTCATTTTTTGTGTACCACTAAAAAGCTCAATATCTCTTCCTTCCAATGCTATGGATCAACACATATCCACCTCTGTCTACAGCCAGTTACTCACTCATAGAGCGTAGTGAACTGGTCGATGTTGGGCAAAGAAAATGTCCAGTTGTCAACTCGTGTAAATGTGTCACCAGAATTTTTTAGATATACTGTTCATCTATGTATGTATTATTTTTACATGAACAAACAGTGCATTCTGGGTAAGTTGAACATCCAGGAACTCATAGCAATGCTTCTAGTTACTACAGTTATTTCACACCTTATAGGCCCACTGAGGAAATGGATCAACTTAGACAAAAATAAACTTAAATGCGAGTGTACTGCATTGATTGTCTAAAATTAAACCTTACATCTTCTTCCTTCCAGAGTCCGGGCACGGCAAATGACTCCAACATGTCTGCTCCACACAGCAGCTTAACCTGCAGTGGGCCCGCTGTTGTCGCTGAGTTGGCATTCAGGTTCCTTATGTTGTAGTCACACTCGTCTATAACACATCAGACCATTACTTACACCCGCCTACACATCAGATCATTACTTATATCTGCCTACACATCAGATCATTACTTACACCCGCCTACACATCAGATCATTACTTACACCCACCTACACACCAGATCGTTACTTACACCCACCTACACACCAGATCGTTACTTACACCCACCTACACATCAGATCATTACTTACACCCGCCCACACACCAGATCGTTACTTACACCCGCCTACATATCAGGTCGTTACTTACACCCGCCTACACACCAGATCGTTACTTACACCCGCCTACACAACAGATCGTTACTTACACCCGCCTAGACATCAGATCGTTACTTACACCCGCCTACACATAATATCGTTACTTACACCCACCTACACACCAGATCGTTACTTACACCCACCTAGACATCAGATAGTTACTTACACCCGCCAACACATCAGATCGTTACTTACACCCGCCTACACACCAGATCATTACTTATATCCGCCTACACATCAGATCGTTATTTACACCCGCCAACACATCAGATCGTTACTTACACCCGCCTACACATCAGATCGTTACTTACACCTGTGACCTGCCTACACACGAGATCATTACTTACACCCGCCTACACACCAGATCATAGCTTACACCCGCCTACACACCAGATCATTACTTACACCCGCCTACACACCAGATCGTTGCTTACACCCGCCTACACAATAGATCGTTACTTACACCCGCCTAGACATCAGATCGTTACTTACACCCGCCTACACACCAGATCGTTACTTACACCCGCCTACATATCAGGTCGTTACTTACACCCGCCTACACACCAGATCGTTACTTACACCCGCCTACACAACAGATCGTTACTTACACCCGCCTAGACATCAGATCGTTACTTACACCCGCCTACACATAATATCGTTACTTACACCCACCTACACACCAGATCGTTACTTACACCCACCTAGACATCAGATAGTTACTTACACCCGCCTACACATCAGATCGTTACTTACACCCGCCTACACACCAGATCATTACTTATATCCACCTACACATCAGATCGTTACTTACACCCGCCAACACATCAGATCGTTACTTACACCCGCCTACACATCAGATCGTTACTTACACCTGTGACCTGCCTACACACGAGATCATTACTTACACCCGCCTACACAACAGATCATTGCTTACACCCGCCTACACACCAGATCATTACTTACACCCGCCTACACACCAGATCGTTGCTTACACCCGACTACACAATAGATCGTTACTTACACCCGCCTAGACATCAGATCGTTACTTACACCCGCCTAGACATCAGATAGTTATGTACATCTGCCTACACATCAGATCGTTACTTACACCCGCCTACACATCAGATCGTTACTTACACCCGCCTACACATCAGATCGTTACTTACACCCACCTACACATCAGATCATTACTTACACCTGCCTACACACCAGATCGTTACTTACACCCGCCTACACCCATCCATGGACTGGTGGAAATACAAACTACGCAAGTCATTTAGCACCATTACAGTGGCGCCACCTGGTGATCACAACTCTCAGGTTGCAGAAACGCCCCCAAGAAAAGATATGTGTGCATATCAGAAACATAAAAAAATAACTCTATAGTTTGTTTGTTTTTAAATACATCGCCAACTGGTCCAAGGTCCAAGGATGCAAATGAACACTTCAGCGTCTTGGAGGAGATGTTCTTACAATACTTCAACGTTAGAATATTAATATATTATTTACACCCTCCCGTGGAGCAAGGGCAGCAGTTGCCTCCACTGGAGCATTTTGTTGCTGCATCGACCAGTCAGCGTGGAGCTGGTGGTAGTTTGCCGACTTTGCACCTTAATCGCCCTCACAAAGTCAGTCACATGCAGGTGATGAAGACTAAAGCAATGATGACAACTAATGATACCTGTGCGTACCTGTCTTTATATTGTCTTTATGTGTCACTCACCTAGCGAGTGGTCGGGGTTGAACTTGCGTTTCTTCTGTGGCATGTCAATGAGGTCATTCGAGTTTACCAGTGTCTCGTAGATGTCCTTCTGGCGTTGAAGGACCTTCACTGTCTCAGTCCAGCTGTCCTGCTCTGTCTCCCATGTGTCCAGTCTACAACAGTGGACCCACTGGACAGTAGTCACTCAAATAACTGGACACACACTGGACAGTGGTCACTCAACTGACTAGACACACTAGACAGTGGTCACTCAAATAACTGGCCAGTGGTCACTCAACTAACTAGACACACTGGACAGTAGTCACTCAACTAACTGGACAGTGGTCAGTCAAGTAACTGGACACACTGGACAGTGGTCATTGAACTAACTGGACAGTGGTCACTCAACTGACTGGACAGTGGTTGCTCAACTAACTGGACAGTGGTCACTAATCTGACTGGACACACTGGACAGCGGTCAGTTTTACTGGTCACTCAACTAACTGAACACATCTCTGGACTGGCAGCTTACTGAAGATATAGTTACAGAAAGACAGTTGTTACTGTGGTAAGATGTCAACTACAAATAGTGACACAAATCACTGCAGAAGATCAGCAGTGACGAGTGCTGACACTTTCATCAGCATTAGGTTAAGGCTTAAATATATTACAGTGCAAAATATTCTTATACTCTTTCTGTTATCATTACAAACAATGTAACACAATATTTAGCTATTACTATTACATACTGTGTCAGCCTGTCAGGCCTGGTGAGCAGACAAGAGCCTACCTGATCCAGTCTGACGTCTGCAGTGCCAGTCGCAGCATGGCACATCTGTGGTTGGCCTGAACAAGATCCTGCAACAGAAACAATACATCTGTGGTTTGGCCTGAATAAGATCTAACAACAGAAGCAACACATCTGAGGTTGGCCTGAATAAGATCTAACAACAGAAACAACACATCTGTGGTTGGCCTGAATAAGATCTAACAAAAGAAGCAACACATATGTGGTTGGCCTGAATAAGATCTAACAACAGAAGCAACACATCTGTGGTTGGCCTGAATAAGATCTAACAACAGAAGCAACACATCTGTGGTTGGCCTGAATAAGATCTAACAAGAGAAACAACACATCTGTGGTTGGCCTGAATAAGATCTAACAACAGAAGCAACACATCTGTGGTTGGCCTGAATAAGATCTAACAACAGAAGCAACACATCTGAGGTTGGCCTGAATAAGATCTAACAACAGAAGCAACACATATGTGGTTGGCCTGAATAAGATCTAACAACAGAAGCAACACATCTGAGGTTGGCCTGAATAAGATCTAACAGAAGCAACACATCTGAGGTTGGCCTGAATAAGATCTAACAACAGAAGCAACACATCTGAGGTTGGCCTGAATAAGATCTAACAACAGAAACAACACATCTGTGGTTGGCCTGAATAAGATCTAACAACAGAAGCAACACATATGTGGTTGGCCTGAATAAGATCTAACAACAGAAGCAACACATCTGTAGTTGGCCTGAATAAGATCTAACAACAGAAGCAACACATATGTGGTTGGCCTGAATAAGATCTAACAAAAGAAGCAACACATATGTGGTTGGCCTGAATAAGATCTAACAACAGAAGCAACACATCTGTGGTTGGCCTGAATAAGATCTAACAACAGAAGCAACACATATGTGGTTGGCCTGAATAAGATCTAACAACTAAAACAACACATCTGTGGTTGGCCTGAACTAAAACAACACATCTGTGGTTGGCCTGAATAAGATCTAACAACTGAAACAACACATCTGTGGTTGGCCTGAATAAGATCTAACAACTGAAACAACACATCTGTGGTTGGCCTGAATAAGATCTAACAACTGAAACAACACATCTGTGGTTGGCCTGAATAAGATCTAACAACAGAAACAACACATCTGTGGTTGGCCTGAATAAGATCTAACAACAGAAACAACACATCTGTGGTTGGCCTGAATAAGATCTAACAACTGAAACAACACATCTGAGGTTGGCCTGAACAAGATCTAACAACTGAAACAACACATCTGTGGTTGGCCTGAATAAGATCTAACAACAGAAACAACACATCTGTGGTTGGCCTGAATAAGATCTAACAACAGAAACAACACATCTGTGGTTGGCCTGAACAAGATCTAACAAGAGAAACAATACATCTGTGGTTGGCCTGAACAAGATCTAACAACAGAAACAACACATCTGTGGTTGGCCTGAACAAGATCTAACAACAGAAACAATACATCTGTGGTTGGCCTGAACAAGATCCTGTAACAGAAGCAACACATCTGTGGTTGGCCTGAACAAGATCTAACAGAATCAACACATCTGTGGTTGGCCTGAACAAGATTCTACAACAGAAACAACAGATCTGTGATTGGCCTGAACAAGATCTAACAACAGAAACAACAAATCTGTTCGTATTGCAAATTCAACATCTGTAACGTTGTGTTCATATAAATATAATGCAGTGTACACAGAGAAAAGCTTAGCCTAACTTGAGACTGGTCTACGATACAGTGGCGCACGGTAGGACAGTGTTAGAGCTTTGCACTCTCTATCAAGAGATTTAGTCTTTGAATCTTGGGCAAGTTCTTTCACTCCATGTTGCTCTAGTTCATACAGTTGTATAAATGAGAACATAGGGCATTAATTGCAGCATGGCTGAATGCTTCCCAAAGACCAGGGGTGAAGTGTAAAGCACTTCAATCAGTCCCATGGACCGGATACTGTGCTACATAAGAACATAACCTTTTATACAATTGTTTGCAATTCCACAGGTACTTTCTGTGATTAAACAAGCTACGTAATTGTCATTCAACGTACAATTTATCCAGTTTACTTGTCCGCCATAACTCTGTATGAACCCTGCTTAAGGCTAAATGTAAATTATACTGTGGTAAATAGTTACGTATTTGCATTCATATCATTGTAATACAATTAATAATAATGTTTAAATGTTATCATGTATGACAAATGTTGGTGTAAGAGGTTCGAATCTGTACAGATGTGTGCCTACCACATGCTTAAATTACAAAATTGCACATTTTTGCATGAAAATTATGCATTATTCACTGACATACTTCTTTCGTCCTACGTCATACATCTGGTCTACCTGTCAGACAGGAATAACAGTTTACACAGATCATGGATATAATTTTTGCAATTGTTTTCACTCCCCGTTTCTTTAAAATACCTAAAAGTCAATAGTCGGTTGCAAAAATCAGCGAACAGTTCCCAGATAAACCGAGAGAATGTCAATAGATAGCATTCAGAGGTGCCAAAGCAGCAGACATATATACATGTATTGTTTTTTCTCCAACCTTTATAGAATCTACTGATCAATTGTTTTTGGGCCAAAAGATATTGCCAACTCCTAATTTCAAGATGAACTCATTCTACTCATTTTGAAAACAAATACACAGTGGAACCCCACTAGTGTCAAGGTCACCCTTGGGACTTGGCAACAGTGACCTGAATAATGAGGTGACCTTATTAATAGGACTAATGTCTTAAATTGTACTGTTATGAAAATCATTTGGGACTGTGCTAGGGTGACCTTAATTGTGAGGTGACCGTTAAGAGAGGCTCGACTGTCCTGCCAAACAAATGTCATGTCAAAAATGCACTAAGCATAAAAGCGCCAGAATTAAGCATAACCAGTACCCGAGTTAAGTGAATATATGTAAGTCTAACAATTTATGCCCCATTCCGCCTACAACCACGACACAAGGTCTTTATCTAATACCTTCACATCATGGAAAGTTCTACCACAAAGTAATCTCCTTTTGTTCAACATTACATGGCACCTCTGAGCAGTCTAAGTATCAGCATTGATTGTTGTACAGAGAGAAACTCTTTTTAGCATAACATTTGCACCAATCACTTACGCCGGGTCTAGCAATCAGCAAAAAAACAACAGAAAAATGCAGCTATTCTGGCACAAACCCACCAGCCAACAAATGTTGTCTACGGTAATTGGGAATGTTTTATTTATGATGCTTTCACAATTACCATAGACAAAATCTGTCCTGCTGATACGTTATGATGTATCTGAAATCTTCGGTTGTGTCAGGAGGCGTTAGCTTCCGTACCATCGGCTACAGTGGCAAGGATGATGACAGAATCAATAGAACGCCAACTAGTACACAATCACGCATAAACCGGGTGATGAACTGGATGAATAATAAACAGAAAAGAATTGAAATGACAACAGATGCTCACTACAAGGAATGTATCAGAACTTTGTGAAATTGTTTCTTATATCCAATATTCCTTACACCTGCAGACATATAACACAGTGAAGGACTGGACTGGGGTTTCAAAGTTGTTCCTTTTATTTTTGTTTGCAAGCTCCTTACATCATGGATCCTTAAAAGTATAGTGACTGTCTGTTTGACCACATTCTCTTTGAACTGGGCTTCTGAGAACTATGGTTACACCTCGCAGGTGTTACCAGAATGTTCAAGCAAAATGTTGTCAGCCTATCGCAGAAATAAACCCACTTGCCTATATCTACTTTGCTAACAGGACGAACAATCAATCAGTGTATATTCTTGACAATTATAGTCCTGCGTCACCTACAGCATAACTATGTCATTTTGTGTTTCCTCCGGGTGATATGAAATGCTTTATGCACCAGACAATGCCTCGGAAATCTACCAGGAAGTGAAGGAACTATCATTCGATATAAACCAAACTGTCTGTGGGTAGTTGGCCAACACAGAACCAACTACAATGCTGCAGGGTGTAACAAATCCACAATTAGAACCTGTTCACTGGTGTCAGCCAGACTGTATGAAAAATAAATCAAGCCGAGAAATAAATCAAGCCAATATCTGTTCTCATGAGCACTAGCATTTATTCAAAAGCAGTAGCCTTAAAAATGATCTTGCCACAAATTGCCCACAAATAGCGCTGATGCAAGTTGCGAATAATTTGTTGCAATTTACAGTGAAAGTCAAACTATTGATTTTCAGCATCAACTAGAGTGAAAGTTTAACCAAAATGTGCCATTATCATTAAACCTACCCCTCACAGACACAGATAACATGTCATCGTTGCATTTTCATGTCCTTGGCAATTTCAATAGCATTTAGTGAGCGACTGCCATTTATCCCATGTTTTCAAAATCAATCTAATCATAGACTAGCAATGAAGTAAGACTATCATATTTGAATGATATTTAATAAACTAAATACTTCATTCCAGTAAAATGTTTCATTGCCAAATCTGACTAAATAGGCATTTTGTAAATGCTCAATGGGTTGCCAATTGATCAGTCAATAAAACTAAATTGTTTCCAATTACCACTGGAGACAAGCCCACATAAATATGTCCGAATGGTAGAGGGGACACGTTATTGGATGGTTATATTTCACCACTACATCACTGAGAGTGTAACTATTAAGCCTAGTGTACAGGGCCAATAAATAATATGTCCGAATGATAGAGGGGACACGTTATTGGACGGTTATTTCACTACCATATCACTGAGAGTGTAACTATTAAGCCTAGTGTACAGGGCCAATAAATAATGCATACACCAATGTTTCTTCTTGTTCTGTTAAGACAGGGCCAAACAACAGTGGCTACTGCGTTGTAACAGGATCAAACCGAGCATAGAATAAACACATCATGCAATGTCTCTCAGTACGATCAATACCTTTGTAAACACACTGGTTCATGAGGTGCTACCATCTTAAACAAAACATCTACACACATATATATATATATCTATATATATAGATATATATAATCATGATGCATTTTATTTTTAATTAACTTATATATCTAGTTATTTAATTAATTTAAGCATATTATTTATTTTATGTATTAACCGTATGCATTAATTCTTTTAACTTATTCTTTTTTCATATACTACACTATAATTTACTCGGGTTTATCTAACTTACATTTTATATAACTTTTATGTGCTAATCTTAAATGATATATTTTCTTTTATCTTTCCATTTAACATGTTTTAACTAATTTAATGTATTTTACTTATATTGTACTATTGTCAGTGCTTTTGAGCAATTTTTTTTATCTGGATACATGGCACTCAATAAATGCTTATTATTATTATTATTGTCAACTGCAAGGCTAACACTATGACCATTACATAAGCTTAGCTATACAAAATGGGAGACATTTTGCCATCAGAAAATAGAGGGGAAAAACATTTGGGTAAGAATTTAAAAAAAATACATTTTTCCAAATGGCTAAATGAAAAAATCTTAGTGAATACAAGAGTAAATTCCAACAAGCTGAATGAAAAAAGATAAAAACCAAATCTTCAGCTAGAATTTTTTAACCTAATAATATTTATTTGATGTACTGACAGATCCATTAATGTTCGCTGTGCTGTACAAAGAAACGGAATGGAAATAAAGCAAAGATAATCAGAACAGAAAGAGTGTTCGCAGCTGTAATAAAACAGGAACCTGGAAAGGAATATTTAAACAATGAGAATCGGTACAGAAAGAGAATCGATCGCATTCATGTACGTGCAATCGTGTCTCAGAAACAAGTTGTTGTTTATTTACATCACAAATCACAACTGCCAAGAATAGAGCCAAAGAGAACGACTGATGCACAGACCTGAGTGTAGAAAATGCCAGCAGCACCAGTAACAAATAATCAATGGCACGTAAACATATTTATTACCAGTAAGTAGCACGCAATACAAATGTTATTGCATCAACACTATCTGAAGATGTCAGAGATCAGCAGAAAGCGGATTATTATAATTGTGCGATCAATGACGAATCAGTCAATCCAGTGATTACAGACAACACAGAGCTGCTTTTCCTGTGCTTGCATCAAGACAGTCACCCATGAATGCTTGCTGGTATCCTGCCACGCTTTCTAGAAATTACACGCAACGGTTGCATGCAAGAAAGTGAAATGTACACCTTATTTCTAGAACTATTGTGCAATTTGTGCCACACAAAAAAGTGTTTGCATGGCACTGGCTGCCTTAAAAAAATAACTTTATTTTTAATGCTAAAAACAAGTATGTTAGTGTCTCACATCTGTTAGTTAGTAAGTAACATCACCACCATGTAATAATGTTGTGGACATTTTAAAATTATGTAATAATTGATTGGGCTTCACCAAACTAAACTAATGAGAATGTATCTACCAAGTATGCCACGTCTTCCAAAACTACATTGACCATATTAATTTTTAAAGAGAATGTAAGCACAAGCTGAACAGTGGTGCCGATATGGACATAAATCAAATGTGATGTTGGACATGTAAAAACTGCAACAGTTACACATACAGATATTTCTTACCTTTTTCATATAGCTATCGCTGACAGGTGAAATAATGCCTGCCACCACTCTGTACCTGCCTGTCTTGTTCAGGTAATCACGCGCCAACTCTGAAAACATAATGACGACCGCCTTTAGAAAATCACCATTTCTACAAACGAAATGTACACAGTTGATATTAATCAGTGTTTTTCTCACTAAACGCAGATGGAGCAAAATAAACCTAAATTAAAGGTGAGGAGCGTTAGATAGCAGAGCAATCATTATAAATCCACAAGTAAAGTATTTGACTATAACTAATATCAAATAGGTGACGTACACAAAACTGAGCACAATTAATGGACTATTTCTATTTTCACTTGGATTATTTGTGCTGTTCTTACTTTCAAAAGTAACTTTACACACTTATGTCCATTACCTGAAAAAAGCAAACATAAATTTAGCACAAATCAAAACAAATTTGTAATTTATTGTACAACCAGCTGGAGATAAAACAGTGAAGTAATAAGTATATTATAATCCACATTAATTCCATTTAAAATGTTTAACTCTATTTCTGTGACTGAATTTTCATGGGATTTTATTCCCTAGATAATTATGTACCAACATGATGGCCAAACTGATGAACTGTAATGAATTAATATGTATATACTTCCATGGGTATATATGTGTGTATGTTTTTTGTTTAATATTTTTTTTTGGTATTATTAAATACCGTTAATTTATAACTACATGTATATATATATACTCTATTCGCCGGCATACATGTCATTTTCTGATGCTAAAACTATTACAACAGCTTTTGTTAGCAGCAGACCTGACTATTGCAATTGCATCCTTTGTAATATAGCTAGCAAGGACATTATAAAACTTCAATGTGTCCAAAATTGTTTGGCAAGGGTATTTACATGATCTCCTCGTTTTTCTCGCTCAGTGCCACTTTTAAAATCACTGCACTGGCAACCTGTGTGATATCACATCATTTTTAAGATCTGTACGATTACTTACCAAGCCCTGTCATCCAAACAACCTTTACACCTACATTCTATGCCTAATCCAACAAAGAATATGTACTGTGTCTTTGTATTATTGATGCCAAATAAAAAAAATTTCAATTCAATTTCAATGTTAGATTTGATAATGGCTGAAGCCACCAGTAATGACAATGTGCATCAACCAATATAGATGGTGTCAATCCAGCTGTCAAACTGATCATAAACATAATAATTATATTAGAAAAATATGTGACCCATCTTAACAAAATGAGTCGGATGTTGGTAAAACTGATTTTCCATAAATGCGGTTTATGTAAAAAATCGCAAATCTACAGATTTTTAGATTTCTCCTTAAAATGATTCCTTCATATTCGTTTTATCGATTGCCACTACTGCTGCTTTTTAATTAATTCTGTTTTATGTATTTTATGTCATTTCTGAGGCGCTATGCGAAGTATCCCGCTTGGTTTCCATAAAACAAAGTTGAAAATGCTGCTAATTGCGTGCAATCTTTACAGCCATTTTGTTTATGATCTCTAACAAATTTGATATCCCTGCGAAACTTGACACATCGTCTTTCTAAATATGGGCACATAATAATTGCGAACTGTGACCTATAGAAGGCAAGAAACACACCCCCTCTAATGCCAGATATGTAAACAAGTTCGGATCACATGGTAGCAATGCATCCATGTGACCCAAGCGGTTTCACGCATTGGTTCAGAGGTAATTTGAATAATTCTCTAAGCACGCAGGCGTACTGTGTATTTTCACTGCGTCAGCACTGTCACTTGTGACCCAGATAGTTGTTTATAACAAAGCAACAATAACATTGGACGTGGCTTTGAAGATGTGCTCTGTGCAAGCCCAGCCGAGGAGGTTGCCTCTATTACTGGACCGCCTGGCTAGTAGGAGTCTGGGCGTCGCCGGAGACTGCCCTGTTGTTGTTTCTAACAAAGATATTGATTTCATATTAACAGAATGTCTTCAGAATGCCATCATCTCGAAGTGGTCCAAATTTCAGCAAGATTTGTCCATGGTAACTAAGGCACATTAAATGAAACACAACAAATATGTTGCTTAAACTTTGAAGGTCATTTTGTGGGTTAGAAGACTTCAACCCCACAAATGTTTAGCGAGCCGTAACTCTAGTTATAATTGAGATATCTTCTATCATATGAAAGCGGAGAATCTGCTTTTTCAAAGGATGCCAATAACTCAATATTGAAAAACGCTGACATATGACTCATTTTGTTAAGATGGGTCACATATTATAATACTTGTACATAAGTTATATACGATAATTAAAGTCAGACAAAATTGTATATTTATAAAGTTAAAACACAAGTAAAATATGTAAATTATATATATATACATTAAATACATAGCCAAGCTTTACGATACACCTATATGTAGACCTATGACATATGTAAGCTGATTACAATCAGTCTATTCTGCTCAGACCTAAGTACAATTCACTAGCAGTCAGGGCCCTGGCCCAGGACCAGGGGGAAACCCAATCTCTAGTGGCAATCAAGAAGTTTCCTGAGCCTGATAGTGATACTGTTACTAGTGTTAGTCATGACATAGGCATAGCCATAGCATAGCCATAGGCAATAGCAATCACAACCAGGACATAATTAACCAGATCCGGGTGAATGAACAACTCACGAAGTGGCATCTTCCATATGTAACACACCAGAAACATATACATTCGAATATTTATATTGACTAATCCATGATGATGTCATTGTGTTCATGAAACATAAATAATTTGTAGACAAACACTGGCGTTATCAGCACTGCAGACACTGAGACAGTGCAGTAGCGATGCGTGACATTTCACTTTCTTTAATCGTATATTAAAAATGTAGGTTGTTTCACCTAGAAATGGCTAGATACTACTTACCAAACATCCTTAAATGCATGTTCGTAACAGGGTTAAACGAGCCACACGCGAGGAGTACGACTCGAATGGGTGTCTCCATGTTGTTAGCAGACGTCGACATATCGACGTCTCCGACCGACTTTGCGAAAGCGAGCTCGTCCGTACTGTCACGTGACTGAAATACGCGCGAAATAAATGCATTACTTTCTATTAAACAAAAAACAACGCTATTTTTTTAAATCTTACCACTCATGAATATCATATTAAAATTAAGTGCAACAATATTGGTCAATATTAATTAATTGGCCACGTATGTGTTATTCAGCAGTGTATTCTATAGCCTCTAACCGACTCAATTTGGTGACCGCCTTTACCAGCTCGGGCACGCGAACACGACTAGCGAAGTGAGAACCGTGCGTTTCTAAATTTAATATCGCGTCATTCATAACGGTATGTAGAAAGATGGTGTTTTAGCTGTCTAAGTAACTGAACAATGCATTTTGGGAAAAGCTAATGGATAGGTAATTATTGCAATATTCTTGTGGTGACCTACTTGTGGAGTCCTATTGGGCGATAATCAAGTGTTAAAACGGTAATTTTTTGGTGTCCCAGACGTTTCGGCCCACCACGGACCACGCATATTTGGGGTAAGACCACATTAAGGATTCGTCCGCCATTACCCTGTTAAAGAGTGCCCGGCGATCTTTTATTTTCTGACCTAACCATGAAAACGACCACCTACAGCCACCAAACTTCTCACATATCTTACAACATACATAACATATACACAAACTATGTTACAGAAAATTATTTTACATTCCTACCATGATTAAATTTCGCAAAACAAACTAGTAAAACTCTACGGCGGCAACTGTCTGTTGCTCCGCAGTTACCGTAAAATTGGTATTATGTCGAGCTTCACAGAAATTCCGTACAGTGGCGCTAGTATAAGTAAGCATATGCGCATCTACCTTTTTGATCCGTGAATGGTAACGGCCATGTCTTGTATTGTAAGGTTGCTGTCGAGGACGCATTTAGTAGTCATTGTGATTTAGAACTGTTGGCCTATAATATACGACGTTTTTTTTACGAATGGTATACCGTTATAATATACGACGATGTTTCTTTACTATTTGTTACCTACTGGTTTTGTAGCCGCTGCAAGGCCTCGTGAGATGTGTCTTAATTTGGGAGTGATTTGGGTCAAATTTTTCTTACCAGACTTTCACCAAACTGATTTATTCCAAAATCTAAGAGATGAGGGCAACAAATTTCAGGAACTTTTGTTGCGTTCACATGGATTCACCCATATAGCGAATTATCTTACGGTGTCCTCTTAGTAGTAGCAGAGCCACTGTTAATTATATAGTCATCGCCGGAGCTACAGCCAAATCATATGGCGTCCGGCAGGCAGTGCCGGAACTGTAGTCGATTTATACGTTTTCCGGCAGTCTGCCGGAGCTACAGTCACTGTCCGGTTGGCGGCACTGTTGCTATTGTTTATAGGTAGTTTTGCATTGCGCATGCGCAAATGAAGTGCTGGAGCTATAGCTACTTTACAGTATGTCCGGGTCCGGACCAATAGCAACGGCCATATATATATGGGCGCGTGAGTGTATGTGCGTGTGTTAGTTATAATATTGGCATTGTTTCTGTTTAAAAGTAGCTTGATTAATTAAGGCATAATTATTATCACCATTATAGTTTGCAGGTAATGAAAGGTTTCTACTTAATGTAACCAAAAACAAAATGTTACGAATAGCCAATAATTGTGTTCTCGTTGGATAAATTATTTTTCAGTTGATGACCATTGCACGAATCAGTGCTCCAATGAATGACACAATTTTGGGGGGCATTCAGACTTAGGATGAATCATATATATATTCATTTATATGAATATTTTGTTAAATCAGTGCGTCACTTTGAAAAAAACAGGCGAGCAATAAATCGCTTGCCTAAATATGCCAAATAATTTAACGCGACCGATTTGTTAGTTTTATTTTTATCCACTACATGGTGTTCCTGTTTGTCCATTTGGTAATGCCACTGCCCAGTCAGGCCAAAACGCAATCTAGGCTAACCATGCCATAGCGGTATCTATTACGCAAGATTAATTTGATCAGGTCAATTCGGGACATCAAGCAATTTCACGCTACCCCAGTGCAGAAAATTGCAGCTGATTAATGATCTATGACTGTCAAACAATGGCCAGCCAAGAAGAATCCTGTTGTACAATAAGCAAACTCCAAGTCATAGCTCTGGAAACGTCGACAACTGCGCGCGAATGCTAATTTATGTGACAAGAACATATTTTCTTTCAAACAAAAGGGTGTATATTTTGCAGCTAGAGGGCACCACATGCAGCAGGTCTGGTGACTCGAGCGATAATGGCAATTGCCGCGAGCCATAAATCTCTCCCTAGTTGAGCGATTAGTGCGAGCGGTAAGGAGCAACGGCGATCGCTCGCCTAAAAATAATGCACTGGTTAAATTGTGCATTTTGTTAAGCTGGTAAAGTCATTTCCGTAATTAGTTAATGTAACAAACTCAACCAAGAAGAGTGGCAGCAAATTGTGCATACTCGACTAAGAAGACGCATTCCTCATTTCCAACTGGTTTTTTGTGTCACCAAGTGCAGGGTTGGAACAAATTATGCACAATTTTCTGCCACTCTTCTTAGTGTTAAACACAAACAAATCATTGTGCAATTGAAACTAATAAAGGGAAATAAATATTAATGCTCTTGAACACTGCCTAAATAATGCTTTCAACAGATGTGTAGTCACATATGTACACATAATGACAGAAGTGTGCACTTGCTCATAATTAGATCCAAACAGGTAACTTGAGGTAAGCATAATAATAAACTGTGATCCCTTCTCACCACAGTGTTCAAAACAGGGCCTCACCCAGAGACCCGTCCACCCGTCATTTGAACGGGTAAAATTCGAAAATCGCGATTTTGGACGGGGTGAAATTGATTGTGGACAGGTCTGCCAGTATTTTTTTGCGCTGGACAGCCCCGTCCATGCTATTTTTACGACGTCATTGAAACTGCCGCGAAGCCAGTTACAAAATCTACTGAGATTGGTTTTGAAAATCGACCACCCGGATCGCCTGGCGAGCTGCCCGACACATGTCAGAAACCAATTAAGGCCTCGACTTGCTAGGGTAATTGTCACCTAACCGCTAGCAGTGGCTGTTTGAAAAGCAGGCAACACTTGCGTAGCCCAAATAATCAGGGCGGGAAGTTCCAATAAGCACTCATCGATTATGATGAGACTCAATTGGACAGTTTAATGAACTGATTGGGTGATGTTGCGCAGGCACCAATTGAGTGTATTGCTGTAATGATTAGTGCCTGGGAAGAACCCGCTCTTTCCATTCCCAAATGATTTCCTAGACGTAATTGTAACCGTATCAAAGGTACCGGCGACCACTAGCAGACAACAGTGACTATCACAGTAACTAACTAGCATTACCACAGCGGCCGCTGCGGCTGTTGGATCTGGCCAGATCTGGTGCAAAACTATGACAAACCACGCAGTCCTTACATCGTTCAGTCCGCATTAAAGGATACATATTTAATACCATCGGAACAACAACAGAACATTATTTACAATGGTATAAAGTTTTAAGAAGTATTCCTTTATTTGACGAACTTGTCGTCGGTGATTTAGCGAAAATGCGCGCTAAGAATTTCATGCCGACGGCTCGTCGCGAAGGTATGGTTTTCTTCGCAAAAACACAGGTTGCAATCGAAAACTCGCACTTATAATCATATTGGGATCATATGGATTGTAATCAACCAACGAGGAGATGTGTTGGTGTTCACCGTTGCAGGGCTGCCTACCATTACGGATTCTCAGTATTCATTACGGAAATTCACCTCAGATCACGGCATTACGGAAACTGCCGCCTTATTATGGGAATACAAATATCCGACTACAGAAAATGATACACATTAAAGAATTGCTAAATCTATCAATACTGCTACTCGAGATACTCTGAAGAAACTGTCTCATTCACTTGTTTCAATTTATCATCACATATTTAATCCACTACGAGTTCTACAAAGTCAGTACGGTGACGTCAACCATTGCTGTGCCTGTGTACAATGTTACAACTTTGACTGCCACCAGCCTACTGACTGCCGTGGCATGTGGCACGTGAGCATATTATTATCAGTGTCATTAATGCGCGTCTAGATATTAATAAAATGTTGAAAGGACATAGCTGAAGTCATAGACTTATGTGTTGCTATGCCCTACTCGAACTATGAAAACTGAATAAATACAACAGGAATTATAAATAAATCACAAAATAATATTCACAACTCATATATATACTGTTTACTATAGTGCTTGTGTTACTATTACATGGGTTTAACAAAACATCACCTTCAATTAACAATTCACAAATATGTAGAAAGTAATGACAACTTGATTGCTTTTTTAAATTGTGTTAAACTTGGAAGCTGAGTCAATTTGTTTGGTAAATTGTTCCACGTTTTTATACCCTTGACGGTGATTGACAGCAGTCTTGTCTTGTATCATGTATGTGTATAGCTGCGGTTGGTTCAAATAATGTTTGAACACGACCATTTAAAGAATGGTTGTTTGCTTTATAAAGTATGATCATAGTCTTGTATTTAACTAAATCATGAAATTTAAGCATGTTTGAGAGATGGAAAAATACAGATGTATGATCATGGTAATTAAGATTATAAATAATCCGTATAGCTTTTTTCTGTAACATAAATAGTTTTCTGAGTCTAGATTGATAAGTATTTCCCCAGATCTCACAGCAATATGACATATGTGGTTCAACAAGTGAATTATATAATGTGTGTAACGCTTGACTATCAAGAACATGCCTAGTTTTATACAAAACTGCTATGTTTTTTTATTCAACCATTTTATGTGTTCTCTCCATGTTACGTTTTCGTCAATGGTTACTCAAAGGAATTTAGTATATGATACCTGCTCAATGTTTTTCCCATTCAAAACTATATGCACATCTGTTCTAGGTTGCTTTTTATTGTTGAACATTATAAAATGTGTTTTGTTCACATTAAGTGATAATTTGTTCGCTCGAAACCACAGGTCTAGTTTTTTTAGTTCGTTGTTAATAACAGTACATACTTCATCTGTGTTACTAGCGGAATAAAAAATGTTTGTATCATCAGCAAACAAAATAATATCAAGCAATTTTGAGACTTCACACATGTCATTTATGTACAGAATAAATAATAACGGGCCAAGGATTGAACCTTGCGGGACTCCACACTTGATTTCCTTTTGTTCTGAGTTACTGTTGTTATAGCATACATATTGTCTACGGTTGGTTAAGTAGCTTTTTATCCAGGCCAGAGCCAGACCCCTGATTCCGTAGCATTGCAATTTACTTAGCAGTATGTTGTGGTCAACAGTGTCAAAGGCTTTTTTTAGGTCGATAAAGACCCCAATCGTGCTATGGCATTTATCCATTGCGGATGTAATTTTTTTGGCAAATTCTGTTAAAGCTAGTGAAGTTGAGTGATTACTTCTGAAACCATACTGCCCATCTGTCAATATGTGTTGTGTTTCAATGAAAGACCTTAGCCTTTTGTTGAATATTTTTTCAAGTATTTTTGAAAATTGGGACAAGAGAGATATAAGTCTATAATTAGAAAATTGAAAACGATCTCCTGACTTAAATATAGGAATGACTTTTGCTAATTTCATATCATTTGGAAATGATCCGCTGATCAAAGATCTGTTAAAAATGTGGGTTAGCGGTTGTACAATTTGCTTTATTACATGCTTAACTGTTTTCATGCTGATTTCATCGTGTCCGTATGAAGTTTTACTTTTGCACCCAGACACAATTTCGAGTACTTCTTGTTCAGTAACGGGGGACATATACATTGATTGTGATACAGTACGTTTTACATACCCGGGGGTAGTCGGTTGGCTTTGTTCCCGGGCAGGGTTCTATGAGGTTGGATAATTTAGTACCTATATCGACGAAGAAATTGTTAAAATGATTAGCTATTTCTTTATTTTCTAATACTACTATGTTATCGCCAACATGAAACTTGTTCAAATATGTGGTATCAGGTTTTCTTTTACCTATTATGCTGTTAAGAGTTTTCCAAGTTGCTCTTATATTAGTCTTACAATCGTCGAGTTTTTTTCTGTAATATTTTTTCTTTTCTAGACGTAATAATTTTGTTAACTTATTTTTGTAGCGGATTTCTGTTAATTCTGTAATATTTTTTAGAAACGCTAAGTACATGTTATTCTTCTTTATGCAAGCGTTTTTTAGCCCGCTTGATAACCAAGGTTTATCATTCTTTTTTGTCTCTCCTGAATATGTTGTAGTTTTTATAGGACAGGCATCGTTATAAGTATTATTTAGTATTTGCATAAAGCGCGAGAATGCTAAATCAGGGTTTGACTCGTTCATTACAGTGTCCCAGTTTGCATAATTTAAATCGTGCTTAAATTTGTTTAATGAGTCCTCATCTAACGTTCTGTTATATTTATATGTTGGATCATCGTTAATAACCGCATAAGTGCTGTTGTCACACAGGACGAAAATTGGCATATGGTCTGTAGCATCGCTTAAAACAATGCCGCACATTTTGTTTCTACACAGTTCAGAACAGAAAATGTTATCTATTATACTAGCAGTCGTGCTTGTTACTCGTGTGGGCCTGCCTGGTGATCAAGGGATATAATCCAGAGCTGAACATTTGATCAATGAAATATTTTGATTCAGCTTGCTCTTCGCAGTGCAATAGGTCTATATTGTAATCACCACATATATACACGATTTTGCTGGTGAGATTTCCCAGTATGAATGAAAGATTGTCATTAAATTTGCTGATGCTGGTATTCGGTGCTCTATACATACAACCGACATTGATTTTTTCGTGTTTACCAATTTGTATCTCAATAAAGATGCTTTCAAAACAGTCATCAACAGCATACGATATATTCCTTAGACAAATATCAGAAGACTGGCAATTGTTAAGTACAGATTCACACACATATATGGCAACGCCGCCACCGTGTTTGTTTTTTCTGGAATTACAGTACAGTTTGTAACCCGAAAATACGACATCGTTACAGTTTACTTAACTTCCGTCCCAATTGTTTTCTTTAAGCCACGTTTCTGATATAGCAATTATATGAAATTTATACTCCATGCTTTGGATAGTATCTTTAATCTTGGGTAAGTTAACTTTTAAACTCCGAGCATTAAAGTGTATCATACTCAGTTTGATTGGCTGGTTTTTGCCAACACTGCTAAAGTTTGTTGAAAATTGTGCTGGGGTGTAGTATTTACATTGCGTGGGCATATCGTTATACAACAAACAATCAGTATCAATATCGTGTTCGTAACAGTGTTCATTATAATCAAACGGTGTATCATACGGAGGCGTTAACTCGTCATTTTGTTGTGTAGTTGACGCCATGGTTAAGTCATCACAAAAATGTTTGCCATGATAGTCAACAGGTACTTGGTAGTTTAACCACGATTTGCGACATCGTGTCGCTCTCTTACCACCAGTTTGTCAAATGACAAATATGCAACTTTGCCCTCTTCCCTGGCCTTCATCATTTTTGGTAGCAGTTCTTTCCGCCTCGCCATGACCCTCTGCGAATAGTCCTCGTTCACGTAGATGCCACGAGGCCGTTTCTTCTTCACCGCCTGCAGTACGAGCTCGCGGTCCTTGAACAACTCGAACTTGACCACGATGGTCCGGGCTCTCGTCCCCGTGCCGCCAGTTCGGTGCGCGCGACCGATGTTGATGGCGCGCACTTGGGCTTCAGGGAGTTCTAGGGCTGTTGTCATAGCCCTGCGCACACTCTTCTCCGTCTGCTCCCACGTCTCGCCGTCGACCTCAGCAACGCCGTCGAAACGTAGATTACAGCGTCTTGACTGGTTTTCTTGGTAGTCGATCGCGTGCTCGACTTTCTTGATCATTTCTTCAAATTCGATCATCTTCTTCGACAGATCGTCAATGTTTTCCTTCGACTGCTTCTCTTTGATCTCCTCGACTTGGGTTTGCGTGTACTGCAAGCTGACTCGGAGTTCGGTCAGCGCGGTGGTTGTCTCACGCATAATCGAACTGTAGTATTTCTAATATTATTATGTGATACTTGTACAACAAAAAATCAGATGCTTTAAAATTCCAAATATTAGCTTCCATAGTCTATCAGACCTTGTATACAATTTGTATACACACATTTTAATTGTATATAAAATTAGCATTTCACATTAAATATGTTTGCTAATTTGTTATAGTTTTGTTAGTAATTTTATAAATTGTGGCAATTAAATGTGTTCTAGCAAAACAACTTATTTGTGCTATATTGTAAATGGCATTAAAATGTGAATCACATGCTTTGAAAAAAAAATAGACACACAAATTAGGAATTCTCATTCAATACATTCGATCGCGTGTCTGATCGCATGCCAGACCTCGCTTTGTAGCATGTCGGAACAAATTTGGACTGGCAAAAATTTGATCCTGGGTGAGGCCCTGGTTCGAAATAGCACTTGTCCGTTTGTCCGGGACAAGTGATTTTTGGCCCGGACAAGTAAAATGACTACATGGTTATCCGGTGAACAAAACTTAAAATAAACGACAAGTAACCAACGCGCCTACCCACTGAGCTAGCGGGACCACCGGAAACCCTCTGACTGATTTAAGTTGTTATGATAAATTGTACAACTCCTTCATATATCGATATTCTAGTGATATTATGAGATTATACATGTTACTTTATGTAACTGGATACAATATATGTTTGCTATGTACGTTTATTGGTGTAGATTATTTCCTGTTGGTTGCATTCGATATAATTATTCTGAAAACGAGCCCAAGCTCGCCGAAACCTAGTCGACTTTTAGGCCCATTCGCATTCGTTGTTTTGAATAAAATTCGATTCATGTGGAACAGTAAGATAACTGCTTGTTGCTCTATGATGACTAGTGTTTGTATTACGTCGGAATATTGCACAGTAACTCATTCTGACGCTCGTTTCGACCCAAAAGCTATACTTGTAAACATGCTCTGAATGCATGGAAAGGGTCGGCCTGATGCGAGTTTGAGTCATAAGCGACATCACATCTCGGCATCCAGAAAAGCGCGCCAAAAATATGCATATTCGAAAATGTCTGGATGCACAGCATAAAATGTGGAATTTCTAATTCATTTTTTTGGCTTGGTGGACGTGTAAATAGTATATATTCCGCCTGGTAAATGTAATTCGGGCACCGTTAAAACTTTTTATCATCATTGCAATGGTAGTAGAACATTTAGGAAAAATATGCGTTTGTTTGCTGATGATCAATTAAATATTATCTTCGTTTGTAAAATACAGAACTTTGTTAATATTGAAGTTTATAGACTGATAGAGGTTGAACAAAATAATATCAGATTATATAGATTATTATGATTTTTGTGACAACATTTCCTGGCTTTGCATTGGTCGTGTTCCTGATGGTTGAGTGGCATCTTCAATGACAAACTGATGCCAAAATTATACAGCAGTGTTATATGTTATAATGATACTAAGACTTTTTTCCGAAGCTTCGATTCCCCTTGACAACCACTCGGACAAGTTAAAATTTTGGCGGACAAGTAGATTTCAAAACTTACTTGTCCGGCAGACAAGTAAATATTCTGGCTTATTTCTATCGCTGCACCATGTTAGCAGAAGGCAGGAAACATCCATTTAGATGATGTCATTGCCTAGACCTAGTTCTATTCATTGACTTATGTGTCACAGACAGCTGACTCGGTTGAACTTGGTTCCAAATTATCTGCAAGGTGACATCACTGTCATAGTACATCTATTTTTATAATATCAATAAATGAAAGGACAATGTGATGACTTTGTACATGTAGCGGCACTTGTGTTGTTTTGTCATATATAGCCTTTTTGTCGACAACATACTATACTCCTCAAGGCTATGGTGCAGCACTTCATATGTCCTGTCATTTTTTAATCTATTTTATTCCTAATATCAGTACATATGTGTGGTCATGATTAACAAATTGTTGGAAGAAATCATTAAACTTGAAAACAGTTCAATATTGTATTGTGTCAATGGTTTTGCCAATGATGACAAATCACTGCGCAAAATCTGAGAACCTCACTGTAGTTCTGGTGCTACCTGCATGGTGGCGCCATTGAGCCTTGATGTTTCTGGGACGATACAGTGCGTCTGAGGGAGGACACATGAGTTGATGCAATTCTTGCTAGCAGTTTGCCTTCTATCATGGTTTTTGTTAAGTGTGTTGATAGCAGGGACCATGATCTCCAAAGCAGGGACCGCATAAAATGCCCTTCCTAAGTCCCAGATCACTACAGATACAACAGGACTATAATATAATGTAACACTATTGAATAATAGACAATTTATTTTGACTTATGGGCAGTTCTGTCAAATGTTCAACCGTAACACCATTTTTTCAAATTAGCTTTATCCATACAAATATGGTATCACTTTAAAGGTAAATGTCTGTACTAACTGGAAATGTGATGGATTTATCATATAATTGCAGGAATTGTTAACTAATTAGGGTCAAAGACAGACTATGATGTTTTCAAATAAATTCAATGTTAAAAAAAATTAGTAGTTTGTCAGCACATTTTCTTTTTTGAGACAATTTTTTTATGTAGTAATCAGATAGAGGTATATATATAACATTCTAGCTGTCAAATTTAATTTCTCTGTTCAGCATGTTTTTGGGTAAGGTGGGTCCAATTTGGGTCACATCAGGCAAGTACGTCTACAACATAAAATTGACAATTGTTTCTTTGTATTCTCTAATAATGGCTTAATAAAAAAAAAATATGCAAAGTACATTTTCAGTCCTGAGTGTGCACATGTACTTAACTTTTTTGTAAACAGTTTATGGTTGATCTGCATTATGGACGTACACATTTTATGACACTCCATAATGCTGTATTACTATTTGCATAATACATTTCTCAACAGTGCAGACACAAGGGAGCTACCAAATTGGTGACAATAAGCAATTTATATGAAATTTTACCAATATGTGTGCATATATCTAAGTAATGACATTTAGCAACATTTAGAAGAACTAAAATTTAATCTCTGGTGGCAGAATAGTTATTTTTCAAGTTGGTCTGCAATATTGGCATTCATATTAAGTATACATTCGTATGTTACCTTTCCAAACATTTTGAAATAAAAATTAGCTACATAGGTCTGTAAATAGTGGATACATAGTCGATTGTGTTTGAAGACGGTGGTTATGAAAAATAAGGGGATAGGATTAGTGTTTCGGCTTTGTGTGAAAAATTTTACATTGTTTGTCACAAAATCTACTATTGTTTTATTTGGAAATGAACTGGGATTGTTGGGAGATAAACATAATTGTCATGCACCAGATGTATAAGTAATGATTTAAACTAATACCCACCCTTCACGAAACAAAACTAAATTTTTATATATTTTAGCATATGTTATGTTTATCTTTAAATTTCATCAATATTGATGTGAGCATTAACTACGAATTTGTATCTCACCATTGTAATCTTGTAATTAGTACATATATTGCCGATTATGTTCTTTGTCGGTTATAACAAATAAGGTGGTTATGAAAAATAAGGGGGTAGAGATAATATTTTGGTTGTGTATCCAAATATATTACATCATTTGTTAGAACATCTAGTGTTGTTTTATTTGGAAATGAATTTGGAAGTTTTGAAGTGAAAGTAGTTGTTATGTTCCACGTATGTAAGTAATTCTTTGGAACTGTTGTACATCTTCAGTCACGAAACCTAACTAAAATTTTAATATAACTTGATATATTTGGTGTTTTCAATTCTATCTATTGTATTGATTTAAAATTTGCTGCACTTAATTTTATAATGGATCATATCATAGTAGATATATACCTGGGTAGCCGATTGTGTACTTGTTGAAAAACCTTCAAAAAGCCCTTCCTCCATTTTCACAAAATTGCTCACTACGCAATAAAAAATCACAATAGAAAGTAAGTAACATACAGGCTGGATATGACCAGTAAAGGTCATGGATAAATCCTGGCATGGATGACAGCTTGTAACATTTTGGTACCCCTAAAGTGTTTTCTAGAGCCCTTTTGAGATTTTGTTCCTAAACTAGCAGTATCATTCAATCCCAAGTCAAAATACAGCAAGTCACATTTACAGTGCTGCATCTGGTGAATGAGATGTGAAGTTAACTTCAATTTACAGGTGACCCCCTAGTGAATATAGCTTACCACCTTAGGAAGAGAAGGGTAAAACTTACTAAAAGACATATTATGCACCACCCGCAGTGTTTTTGTACTCGTCCCGGGTACTCGTAAGCCACTGGAGGGCGCTGCGAAAATAATGTCACAAAAGCATCAATACACGCGCATTGCAGTGTCTCATCTCCCTATTCCTAATATATGGTTATAACTCTGGAAAGAACACACTGAGATTTAAAATGTAGACAAATATTAAGGCCTACCAGGTAGTAATGATATATAATAGTGACATCGATGTGGGCTTGGTTTCTACACAACACAGCTTATTTAACAAGATTCCCATCCAAAGCTACAAGCTCCAGAAGGCATGTGGACTAGGAAGCTTTAGGCATATCAAGAGTCCCACGTATAACCCCAACCAGTTATTTATCAATTATACCTCTAAACATGTTCACACTGCTAGCATCCATTCAAGGTATCGTATTTGTGTAGTGATGTGTAATATATGAAGATTTGGTTATGCCTATTGGCAAACATAATGGTGCAATCGTGTTGTGTTGGAAATAACATATTGATGTTAATAATAAATCTAGTTTTGCATTAGAAGAAATGATAGACTGACAATGTATCATTAATACCTCAACGAATAGCCACAGGGATAGGTATTCTGCCAGCAGTTATTTTTTACGATGGATATGTTTCAATTGTAAAGCTAATGGTACCACTGTGAAACACTTAAATATTTATTTTGATAGTTATTAATATTATGAAACCAACTTATGAGCAGTTGAGGAAACAACATTCCTATGCTTTGACTTAGAGATAGATTAATCTTGGCAATTTCTTGATGCATGGATTTCATTTCCACCATAGTGGTAGGAGAATGAATGCCTGCATAGCATTGTCAGGTAGCAGTGTTTGTAAACTCGGAGATACAAAGCCTGGCATTGTATGTTGACTGATTTATTTAAACAATTAACACAGATGTAACTTGTAAAAGGACAGTTCCGTCGTTATGTATGTACATTTCAGAGATTTTTTAAACTTTGCCAAGATGCACAATAGAGATAGGTGAATTTTTAAATAGGCCTAATGTGTAACCCACCTAGTACTATTACCATGACAAATGGCAGCACTCCAGCTTGACCCCTTTTCAAGAGAAATGTCCTAAAAATAGCACTGTTATGGACATACGCAGAGAAAATTAATTTTGGGTGGTTGCTTCAACCATTAAAAAACTCTGAAATATGGATACATAAAAATTTAACCAAATTATGAGTTTGTGCAATAGATTCCAGACAAAGTAGAAATTCATTCATTTCCTGTCCATATGTCAGTCACAGGGTCATGTGTCTGAGGTTACGGATGTACAACTCTGAATGTTATGCACGTACATTTAACATTTTCATGTTTAAAATGCAAACGATACATCATATCAACTTCAAAAGATTATTTATTTGAATAAAACTTTAAGATGCATTCTATGCTATATTCACAAATCATTTTTGTCACGTTTTATGAATAAAAAATCAACTTTCAACACTTTCCACAGATGTCCAGTATATAAAGCCAGGTAGATTACTCGGGTTCCGGCTCTTAACAAAACCCTGCTTCTATGGTTTTCTTGTAACGGTGTTGTGTGTAATAACAAATAAAATTGTCAAATATTATATAAACAGTTTTACAATTTCATTAAATTAAATTAAAATGTAATACATTACTCAAAACTGTTCCTACTTGCTATTGTAATGTTGTTATAATGTGAACATGTTTATTGTATTTTACTGAGATATCTACCACTGCAGCAAGGATAACTGTACACTGGTCAATGTTATTTTTATTTACAGTAACACCAAACGGCCTTTGACACAGATCGGATCATCTAATAGAAGGCTCATGCCAACGGTGAGCTATGTAGCATGTTTGCTATTAATAAAGTGAGTGTTCTAGCAGGCACACAACCAGCACAACAATGGTGTCCGGTAGTGCAGTGTACATTTTAAATTAACCTACCCTACCAAAAGAGGCTGACAGTTAACTAGTCTTGGTGTCTTGGCATCCTTATTACATCAACACTAATAACTGTTAAGTCTTCTGAAATAAAAATATTTGTCTTAACAGCATTATATCTTTAAAATAACCATCTATAGTTGTTTACAAAATAGAATGTTAGTTTCTGGCAGAATCAAATAAATTACATGTAAAATGCTGACCAGTATTGAGTCGGATGTCTTAGTCTTACCCCCATAATGTGTGTCCTCTCCGTGGAAGTTGCACTTCTCTGTGGCTGTGTTTTTGATATGATACATTAGTAGCTTGTGAAATCCATAACAGATGCATGATTACATTTAACAGGTGGTACGCACGGTTTTCTTTGAATTTTAGAGGGATTTAATGTACGATTCTGTTTCATTATTCATGAAACATGTAATGATGGTCACGACAGTAATCTCGGGCTCTCAGCTCCCAGAAAGAAGTACCCTTCAAAACCCATGAAAAATGTGAAGATTCTGCCACCAATTGTATACAGCTATGTCTGTGGTATGGGCATAAAGTAGAAGAAATTAGCATTTTGTTTGTATTTTCAGTGTGTTTCAGTTTTGGGCAGGGTGTTAGGGTTGTAAAGAACTAAAGATAGAGTACCCTCACAATACATGAGTCATCACTAATGCATCGCGATACCTATTATGATTAAAATAGTGTATGGCTGGTATATATGTATATAGTGTTCCCCTGGGTAAATTGATATACAAGGTGGTAGGATGACGAATGCCAAAAGCGTATATTGGGGGACTGGGACATAATGGTTGACCTGTCATATTTAAAAAAATAGTAATTTCAAAAACTTACATTGTGGTGCATTTTGAAGTGTTTCAACTTTTGTTCCGATGATAGAAGAAAAAACAGTTTTTGTTCTGTAAAATTGAAAATAACCAAATCTTGAACAAACAATTTCATTTGTTAACCCAAAGTAAAGTGGAAATAAAAATTTTAATATTTTGGTGATACAGTATATAAATATTAGTTACGCTGTGTTGCGTATTAATCATGGTACAGGCTGTATAGTGAGTTACTTGTATATCAATACATTGATTGATCTTTATTACAACCATACTACGGGAATACTTATTTAGCCAAAAGCATGTGACTAGGGTATGTACTAGAAAATTTACAAAGAATCAAAACCTGTTAACTTGTTAAAACCTGGAGTCAGATAGATTTCATGAAGTCCAATTCGTAGATATATAATATATATACATATCAGCCATTCCAGCGTGACTTCTCACTTCCGTAACAAAAGCTGCTCAAATTGTAGTGATATTGTTCTGGTAAGCATGCTCAAAACTAGTTTCCTGGCTTCCTACAGTGTCAGCAGAAAAAGTTGCCCCCTGATATTATTAACTTTATTCTGGCCTGGTATTGGACATATATGATTATCCTCGATGGGATTCCAGTTGTAGTAGACATTACCACTTCTGTACAGGAAATTCAGTCTTACATCCTTGTCATTTAGCTGCAGGACCCAGTAGAATGAAAGGTAAAGATTTAATTCAAGTATTGCAACTAAGTCTATAATGGTACATGTTAATAACACCCATAATGTAGTGCAAGGGTTGTGATAGTAAATATTGACTGAATAACGTACATTGTAAACTTATCTTGTATTACATAATTTAAGGTTTCAGAAGTTTTCTGTCCAGATATTTTCACTGTTTAATTTATCCGCTTCCTTCTCATACACAAGCCCTAGCAATTATGTTTATTAACTGGGTCATCATCAGTTTTATTTGATTTCTTCGAGTTGTTTTTTCGACATATGTCAGGCAGAGAATGGTCTTATTTCATGGGGAATCTAATGTCAGTTGTTGTTCATTTATATAGACTATTCAGTGGTCACTCAATATTTCTGCATGTTTTACAAAGTGGGAACATCTCGTCTCTACCATGGAACACCTTCCCCTGATTTCCCATGACAATGGTTTCATATCCTCTTCTGGCCTCGTGGTCTAATAAGGCTCATGATGCTGGTTAATCATACTTCATTTGAGTCGGTTGAATGACAGTGGCCGGTGTGTTACATTTTGGCTAAATAACCAGACTTAAATGAAAACCTCTCTTGTATGTCCACCAAGTTGAATGCCTTAGATGACATGATGGGGACACCCTGTTAGAATGACCACTGTGAATTTAAAGCTCCCCTTCAGTTGATTTAGCAAATCTTGAAGGTTCACTGATGATCAAGCTATGCGACTATAATCACGCTAACACAATGTGTGTCTGTGTTAACATGTTTTGTTACTAATTTAGTAGTAACTAAACGGTATGCATCTCAGGCACCAAACTTTCAAGTATTAATCTATGACACTTTGGAAGAAAAGCAACTCCTTTATTCTGCATTTAGCACTGCCAGGAAGCAAGCATTATTGCTACCGGTACTCTAATTAATGTGTTTGGTTAATGAAAGGAGGCATGCATTTACTAAGGTCATTAGACAATTTACTTTAATCATTCAGTAGGGTAAGTTGTAAACTGTCATAGCAGGCTTAAAACTTACATTGGAGCTGTATTTTAAACTTGCAACATTTTGATCTGTGTTCCACGTTTCTTGGTCACGCACTCGTGTCATGTGACTTGGATACAACCTGATCATTCCGCCAAAATCTCAGCCACATCACATACCATCAGTGCATGGTCAAGATCTGCGGTAGACGGATCGAAACGTTGCAAGTTTAAAATACAGCTCCAATGTAAGTTTTATTCCTACTGTTACAATTTAATCTTGGAGCCATAAACAATATCTTCCATAAGTTGTGAATGTTTTGAACAGTGACCTTTATACAACAAACTACAGCTATACTATTTTATTCTTTAGCCAAATTGTCAATTGGTTTGTGATGATTTCACTGAAACAGAACAACAAATGTGTGCAAATGAGCTAGCATATCATAGCTGATATTAGATAGGTTCAATTATTTAAAAAATTAACCCAAAATGACACCCAACCAAATTTATTCAAAGAATTTCTTAAGCACACAGTCAGTCTGTTGGTTGTTTGAATTATTTCAGCTACCATCTGGAGATAACAGTTTTGATAATCTTTTTAAAACATTCAGAATTTTGACAGTACTTGTTTATAAAAAAATAATTATCTCAGAGCTGTTTCAAATACGTACAATGATTGGAGGTGTGAAATGTTAACTGGTAAGTGTGAGAAGTGACGTTAGCAGGTCGGATGTTATTGCCTCGATGTGGCGTCAGCTGTTTGTAGCTCATCCAATTTAGATTTCTGATGTTGCAGTTACATTTTCATCCCATTTTCAACTTTTTATGCCAACATTATACCCAAACTCCACAAGGATGTGCTGTCTCCAAGGGATCAGCCAATTTCTTTTCTGTACTACAGGGAGCAGCTGTTTTAGCGCCTTAGTCTGCGTTTGGTCAGAATCAAGGACTAGGGATCTGTGAGACCTAAACATTATTTCTTACAAAGGAAGACCTACTATTAGGACTTTTATGCTTGCAATGAGTTGTGTTGGCACTGAGATGAAGGAGGAGTCACAAAAGTTACAAAATAAATATACTTTTATGTACTTGCTGGGATACCTGTGTACGTATAGGAAGCTGTGGCACAGGCAGTAGAGTGCTCATCAGACTTTGACTTCAGATATTTGAATTATCTTGCTGCCATTTTGAATCTTGGACAAGTTCATTCACTCCACGTTCAAGTTCACTCTTCTGTATGAATGACTTTAGTCAGTGGTATATGAATCATCTTCCCACAGTGTGGCTGAATGCTTCCCAGAGAAGTCAAGATGGTGTACAGGTGAAAACGTCTGCCAGAGAGTGAAGTGTAAAGCACTTTGAGCAGTTGTAAGACCTGGACACCTTGTTAACTTCTTGTGTCCTTTTTATGTTAGACATAATTATGGTCTTCATAATTGTTCCCTTCAAAAGATGGAAGGCTGACTAACTACAGTACTGTCACAAGGCTGACTAACTATAGTACTGTCACAAGGCTGACTAACTATGGTACTGTCGCAAGGCTGACTAACTATGGTACTGTCGCAAGGCTGACTAACTATGGTACTGTCGCAAGGCTGACTAACTATGGTACTGTCGCAAGGCTGACTAACTATGGTACTGTCGCAAGGCTGACTAACTATGGTACTGTCGCAAGGCTGACTAACTATGGTACTGTCGCAAGGCTGACTAACTATACTACTGTCGCAAGGCTGAATAACTACAGTACTGTCACAAGGCTGACTAACTACGGTACTGTCACAAGGCTGACTAACTACGGTACTGTCGCAAGGCTGACTAACTACGGTACTGTCGCAAGGCTGACTAACTACGGTACTGTCGCAAGGCTGACTAACTACGGTACTGTCGCAAGGCTGACTAACTACGGTACTGTCGCAAGGCTGACTAACTACGGTACTGTCGCAAGGCTGACTAACTACGGTACTGTCGCAAGGCTGACTAACTATGGTACTGTCGCAAGGCTGACTAACTATGGTACTGTCGCAAGGCTGACTAACTACTACTGTCGCAAGGCTGACTAACTACTACTGTCGCAAGGCTGAATAACTACAGTACTGTCCCAAGGCTGACTAACTACAGTACTGTCGCAAGGCTGACTAACTACAGTACTGTCACAAGGCTGACTAACTACGGTACTGTCACAAGGCTGACTAACTACGGTACTGTCACAAGGCTGACTAACTACGGTACTGTCACAAGGCTGACTAACTACGGTACTGTCACAAGGCTGACTAACTACGGTACTGTCACAAGGCTGACTAACTACGGTACTGTCGCAAGGCTGACTAACTATGGTACTGTCGCAAGGCTGACTAACTATAGTACTGTCGCAAGGCTGACTAACTACGGTACCTGACTAACTAGTACTGTCACAAGGCTGACTAACTACGGTACTGTCACAAGGCTGACTAACTACGGTACTGTCACAAGGCTGACTAACTACGGTACTGTCGCAAGGCTGACTAACTACGGTACTGTCGCAAGGCTGACTAACTACGGTACTGTCGCAAGGCTGACTAACTACGGTACTGTCGCAAGGCTGACTAACTACGGTACTGTCGCAAGGCTGACTAACTACGGTACTGTCGCAAGGCTGACTAACTATGGTACTGTCGCAAGGCTGACTAACTATGGTACTGTCGCAAGGCTGACTAACTATGGTACTGTCGCAAGGCTGACTAACTATACTACTGTCGCAAGGCTGAATAACTACAGTACTGTCGCAAGGCTGACTAACTACAGTACTGTCGCAAGGCTGACTAACTACGGTACTGTCGCAAGGCTGACTAACTACGGTACTGTCGCAAGGCTGACTAACTACGGTACTGTCGCAAGGCTGACTAACTACGGTACTGTCGCAAGGCTGACTAACTACGGTACTGTCGCAAGGCTGACTAACTACGGTACTGTCGCAAGGCTGACTAACTACGGTACTGTCGCAAGGCTGACTAACTACGGTACTGTCGCAAGGCTGACTAACTACGGTACTGTCGCAAGGCTGACTAACTATGGTACTGTCGCAAGGCTGACTAACTATGGTACTGTCGCAAGGCTGACTAACTATACTACTGTCGCAAGGCTGACTAACTATAGTACTGTCACAAAGCTTTTGGTTGTTCTTTTCCATGTCGCCATGCTGTTCATCCTCCTCCATCTTTCTCGTCACCTTTGTCTTCTCAACATAATTGTGGTCTGACCCCTTTTCTTGCAGCCTCGTTGTTTCACTGCCTCTGCTCTCTTTGCCACTCAGTCCACCTCCGCCTGCACCAAGGGACCTGCCATTATCTCACTTCATTATTCTTCCCCTTGTCGGAGCGTTGTCCCACTGGCGACTCTCAGGCCATTCATCCTCCTGTCCAGTTTCTTTCCTTCAGTAATTACCTAGACATTATTGTCACAAACACACAGCTTCTGCATGTTGCTCTGTTAGTGCCAACATATCCAAACCACGCAGACTCTTTGGAGTTTCCAACACAAAAAATGAAATATTTTTGTGTCCATTTTGATTATAAGTTTTCTCTTTCTGCTTGTAAATGTGAATTCTCAGTAACCACTCCTCTGTTAAAATGATTGTTTTCTGAACATTGCAATTGTCTCCCTCCCTCTCCTCTCTCTCAAACTCCTCCCTCCTTTGCCCTCATCCCTGTTTCCCATTTCTCCCTCCCTCCTCCCCTCTTACCTCTCCCTCCCCCACTCCCCGTCCTTGTCTCTCTCTACCCCTCCTTCTCCCTTCTGCTTCTTTCCCTCCCTCCCTCATTCTTTCTCCCTATCTCTCCTTCCCTCTCTCCCTAACCATAACCCTTCCTCTCCACCTTCATACCACCCTCCATCTCCCCCTCCACTTCTACCTCCGTCCCTCCCTCCCTCTCCACACCACTCAACCCTCTTTCTCCTCCTGGTATCTTTCTTCCCGCTCCACACCTTCTCTTTCTCCCTACCTCTCTTTCCCGTCTCTGTCACTCCAGGACACTTCAGCTCCTGGCTACATCTGGGACTGTGTTGAACACGTTGCATTAACCCTTAGTTTGAGAGTTGATGTGGTTTATGACCACCTGTCGGCTGGCTCTACCTCAGGCCATTTCAAAATGTCATCCTACAGATTGGATGATGTTTTCTGGTGCCTCGATTAGGGGACATCTGATGTACATCTGACATATATAGAAGGGATCAGTCAGTGAGACATGCATTTTGTGGTTAGCATAGAACCTTGATATTGTTTTATGCTGCTTGCTACCAGGAAATGGTAGCAAGCAGCATTAAGATAGAGTATTATGAGGTGATGAAGGATTATTGTGAAGTTTCAACGTTTACTTTTGGTATGATTTTGACAGAAGTTTGCCAATTAAATTTTGTTTTGTGAAGCTCGTAATTAATTAAAGGAGTAGTAAGGAGTGATTTTATTAAAATCTGGTTTATTTACAAACTTTAACATACATTAAACTGTTACTAATGACATTTTTAGTCCTTTGGGCCGAAGGTCCAACGGACTATTGTTTCATTGTTTTTTTTTTAAATATATGATTAAGAAATTTACATGTGTACAATTTATGTATAATATGTATGTTTTGGGATGCATGATCAATAGTCTTGCTCTAATCATATTTTAATGTATTTGATAACAAAATGCATGATCACTATACTTTTGTTCAGACTTCTCATGTTTTATTTCGATAAAATTATAACAAATCATTGATTGAACAGTTATTTAAATTGACATCACCCACCTACCAAATGTATAGATGTTATTTAACAAAATGAACCAGAGTGATAAGATAGTAGCTTACAACATTATAATGTTGCTTCCCCGATGTAGGTAACATTGTTATTGAAGACTAGAACTTAGACATGCTTGAGGGTGTTTCTTGCCAGTAATGTGATTACTCTAGTGCCAGCGACAGGGGATATGTTGGCAGCTTTCTTGTCCAATCACTCCATGATCAGCGTCATTTCTCATTTCTACTGCACTATATTATGAGCAATGTGGATGGCTTCACTTTTCTTTTTTCACCTTAACCTTGTGAAATATTAACCAGCTTAGGAAATAGGGTTTTTCTCTTACTTTTTTCACTTGTCTTGTTTCAGGCTCATCTCTTAAAAAAGTGAGTCTGGCATTATAACAGACATTTATGCATATAAACGTGTAACTCGGCATCAGAATCGAATTTGCAAATATAAGAAATCAATATGACTGTATGAGCTTGCGTATTTGTTTGTGCCAAGCAAAATTCTAATTCTAATTGTCACATCCAAGAATTCTAAATGTCGCAGTTTGGCACTTATTGGTCAATCGTCGGGGTGTGATTTGACAAAAAACACATCAGAAACACAACAAGCAATGAAGCAGCCACTTGTGCCAATTTGATAAATTCTTTATCGTTATATTGCATACATGACCAAAACGTGGTTGTATATATGGAAAAACAAACAATGATCTGTCCCTTATACAAATAATGGTCTGTCCCAAGGTTATACAAATAGTCATATGTCCCTTACAGAAATAATGATCTCTCCCTTACTGCACTCCATTTTCATTGAGTGCATCTCAAAAAAAGCCGTTTCCTTTTTCTGCACTGACAATACGCTGTAATTCCACTACATCCAACCACCTATCCAGGATAAAAAGAAACCACCTCTTTTTACTTGGGCCTTCAGGGAAAGTCAAACTGATTTTAAGTAATGCAGTACATCAATAAATACAATTTGTATCTTGCTTCTGCCCCAAGCGCTGTGGGGGTTTAAAAGGATGCCATCAGTGTGTGAGAGCAGAGACTGTCACAGCGTGATTGTAGAGAGTTACAAAGCAGTTGAATCTTTAAACATTTATGGCATTTGTCCTTTCCTTAAGTCAGGACACAAAGAGCAGCTAGACTGATGATGATTGTTATGACAAATGTCATAATGGTTGACATTGATCTTTTTTCTCGCTCCTCGTGTATTTCCCTTTCCTTGTGTTGTCAACATCCTTTCTATGTTCCTCAAGTCTCGGTTTGATCAACAATCTGCGCCACAGTTCTTGCATGGTATTTGGTACACCAGTTCGCCCTGTTCTTCTGGCTTGACTTTATCCTTGGGTGTACCAACAGGCACCTGAGGGTGGTGTGGGGACGCACGGCTGTTGTTACCCCATATTTCTTCAGTACTGGATGTACCCTCTCTGAAACTTCCTCCACATATGGGATAACTACTTGGTTTCTGTAGGTCTGGCCCGTTTTCTTTTTTTTTGTCTTTCTTCCTGTTGTTATCTGTCATCTTTTTCAAGGCCCAAGGTGGATAGCCACAAACTTTCAGGGCTCCTTTTAGTTGTTTCTCCTCTTCCTTCTTGTCTCCCTCTTCTGAAGTTATTGTCTCACATCGGTTCATCAGGGTTCTGACAACTCCTAACTTTTGGTGTTTGGGGTGGTAGAATGCAAAGTTCAGGTATTGGTCAGTGTGTCTTCTTCTGATACACTATAGACTTCATGCTGCCATCTTCCTTTCTGATGAACATCAAGGAAGGGCATGCTGTTGTTCTGTGCTTCGTTTGTGACAACGATGCTGCCCGTGTAAGGTCAACAGTGTTCATGTGTTGTTACTGTAATTTCTCTCCTCTGTTCCCGTGTGTACTAGGCAGATAACATCATCCACATATTTCTTCCAGTTTCTTGGTTGGCAATCATCTGGTGCTGTGGCAATGATTTTCTGCTCCAAATCCTCCATGTACAAGTTACAACAATGGGGGGTACAGCACTACCCATGGCTTCTCCAAACTTATGCTGGTAAATTTCTCCTCCAAATCTAAAGTACGTAGTCCCCAAGACAAATGTAAACAGCTCCACGATGTTGTCTACTGTTAGGTTTGTTTTCTTCTTGAGTGTCATCTCATTCTGTAGTCTCTTTCGGATTACTTCACATGCTTCCTTGATAGGTGTCTTCGTAGGACTGGCACAACATCATATGACACAAATGTTTTGCCACATTCCACTTTTAGCTTTTTCCTTGTGAATCCACTATTGGTCAGAGTGGTATGCCCTACGTGTGGATTTTTGAAGAGCCGTACATGCGTGGTACTTTTTCGAGTGTTGGGTACAAGTACAAGTTCTGGTCTTTGGTGATCTTCCCTTCGTTCTCCAAAGAATTTATCATTCTGATCAGTTCTGCCTTGTACTTCCTGGCCGTATGTCGATTGGTCGTTTAGCATTTCCTTAATTTTCTCCTGGTATTCTTTCGTTTCCATAATGACTGTGGCATTCTCATTGTCTGCAGGGAGTATGGTGATTGATTTCTCCTTCTGTAGTTCTTTTAGAGCTGTTCTTTCCTGTCTAGTTTGATTCAGTTTTGGAGCCTTAGCCGCCTTTAGAATTCCCGTGATATATGCACGAAGCTTGTCTTTTTGATCTTGTGGCAAGCTCCATGTTGCTTGTTCTGCTGCTACAACAAACTCCTCGGTCGTTATTTAGACAGGTTTATCACCCACTTTTTCAGCAGTTTTTCGGTCAGATCCACTTCTGTGGTTCAGTCTCTTCACATCTAGGCGCCAAATCTTCTGTTGATGTCGCCATTTTATTTTCTTGTGCGTACTCTCGCAGACATGCAACGACTTTGTTTCTAAGGCGATTTTTTGTTTCTTTAAACATGTCCAATTTTATTATTTATGACACGTATTCACTCTCTTACTAAGGCCGTGTTCACACTGGCAATTTTAGCGGACAGGCATATGATTCGCGTCCAATTGGCTGTGTACACACTGGTTCCGCTGCATTAGCTGTGGCTGGTCTGCGCAGACCAACTCTCGATGTGTTTTCAGTGGATGCGAATGGTACGTGCAAAAGGTTCGCATCAGCTTAATTATTAGTAGTCTGAACGCAACCTGACGCAACGTCGACCGTACGCGAACTATACGCTAGAATCTGGTATGTGAATCGGACCCAGTGCGAACATGGCCTAAGTCCTAAGTCCACTATTCTACTCGCTTTTGCCTTGTTTATTGGGCATTTCAGGCTGAGACTGGGAGGTGTTACATCAACGTCCTGGCAATGTAGCGTAAACACAAGGTGATTTCTGTGGTGCGACACCTTTCTGGCCAATTCTTCAAGTTTTCTCACATCTTTGACACAATCTTGTCCATACTTTCTTCTCAGATTGCTGAACATTCTTCAGGATAGTTCATTTCTATGCAAATCGACAAAAGCCTCTTCAAGGTAAATTCAGGTACAGGTGTATTGGGTATGTTTAAAACAACTAATTTGCATAGCAATGAATGTGGTTTCATTTTGTTTTAATTTTAGCAGTTTGTTGATTTTGACATGTCCAATTTAAAGTAAGCCCAGGAGGAATTCTGCCAAATACATATCACAGTTGTCAGATTAATCAGGCTTGGAAAGAGAACACTTGCTTGAGTAACCTCACCGTTGTCTTGACAGGTGACGATGCATTCATGCGGCATCATGTGACAACATCACTCAACAAATAATCCTATGCCTGGAATTCTCAATTTCATGTTTTTTTCGTGACAGTTTCATTTTCTGAAAAAGTGTTCTATTGATCTCGCTAATGTCGCAAGGCTTTCTCTAATGCTTCAGAAAGTCTTTGAACATCAAAATAACATCATATTTAGCTGGCTACAATAATCGTCCACTGTTGGTGGCCCTTCTTATCTAACCTCCAAGCTATAGGTCTGATCTCTTTCAGAAGGCCTGTGTTTGTTATAATTATAAACCAATGTTTGTAGGTACTTATAAATGAGCATGCTCATATAATATAGAACGCTGTGTGTTCGCATGATACATTTATGCATACATGTTTATGTTGCCATCTTTAAAACAGGTCGTACCAACTTCAACAGTCATGAAATAGTTTGCCCTTTACTATAGAATGTTAATGTGAAATGGAATTCATTAGCAACACTTATTGGTAAGTACTAGAGTATAATGCAGGCACATTTACATAACTTTGGCGTAATCTGTTAATGTGCTCATCACCAGTTTGAGCATGCACTATATCGTGTGTTATGTAATATATCAATCAAAGGCTGAGGTGCTCAGCATTCAATATATACCTACCATTTTTGCTATCCAGATCGACTGAAGAAAGTGCTACGTGAGGGCTACAGAGACATGGTACTAGACGAAGACAACCTGGCGTCACTGAACGAGATCTACGTGGAACTCAGCCTGCAGCGACATGACACAGAGGTTCTCCCAGGGACCTTCGATTGCCGGGATGTTGCTGCCATGGAGGAACGTATGCGAAGTAGTGTGAGACGTCTTGCCAGTCAGTGGGTTGCAGATGTCTCCCGACCAGAAATTTGCTGCCTTTGTCATATTTCTCTACATGCTATAAGGGTTGACGAGATTCATGACATCGAGTATCACAAATCCCTGCATGTGCCTGATTGCAACGCACCCAATGACCTGTATCTCTTGATGTCGGGTATTGTTGGCGATGCCATTCTATCTGGTACTACAACTGTAGTCACTTCACAGCCATCTCGACAACTGCAGAAGCAAGTGTTTCACCGTACTGTAGAACTGTATGGTTTCATAAGAGACAGCATCCTCGAGTATGTCCACATGTTTACTGCAAACAATAAAGAACTGAAGCAGTTCATCATGAAGAATCTTGAAACAAACAAGAACCTTATGATGCTCTGCTACATAACCATCGACTGTGGGTTTATGTGCCGAGCTCTGGCAGGTGTCCATACAAAGGGGAGCAATGGAGATGTGCCAGTCATCGCAACAATGTTAGTTTTTGTTACAGCTGTATGTAAGCGCTACCTTAGACTCGGCAAAGCAGCTTCATCCGCGCTTGACGAGCGAAGATACGGATGTCCAAGTAACCAAGTGCTCGAGGTCGTAACGGAACCATACAGGAAGTGTGCTTCCTTGGCCAAAGGGTGTGTGATGACAGACCCACAGAGGATACTCTTTTACAAAGACAACCTGTTAGAGTTGGTTTACGTGAGGTCAGTGATGATGACATGCAGTGTGGTGTCATGACAGACAAAGAGAGAGATGACACACCTGGGCTCATACTGCACAACATATGTTCAGTCATGTGCCAGTCATCGCAACAACAGCACAACTGTATGCAAGCGCTACCACATACTCGGCAAAGCAGCTTCATCCGCGCTTGAAGAGCGAAGACACGGATGTCAAAGTAGACAAGTGCTTGAGGTCGTAAAGGAACCGTTCAGGAAGTATGCTTAGTTAGCTAAAGGGTGTGTGATGACAGACCCACAGAGGATACTCTTTTACAAAGACAACCTGTTAGAGTTGGTTTACGCGAGGTCAGTGATGATGACATGCAATGCGATGTCATGACAGACACACACAGAGATGACACACCTGGGCTCATACTGCACAACAAATGTTCAATCATATCACCCTGCATGGGAGATGTGCCAGTCATCGCAACAATAGCACAACTGTATGCAAGCGCTACCATAGACTCGGCAGAGAAGCTTCATCTGCGCTTGAAGAGCAAAGACACGGATGTTAAAGTAGCCAAGTGCTCGAGGTCGTAACGGAACCATACAGGAAGTGTGCTTCCTTGGCCAAAGGGTGTGTGACGACAGACCCACAGAGGATACTCTTTTACAAAGACAACCTGTTAGAGTTGGTTTACGTGAGGTCAGTGATGATGACATGCAGTGTGGTGTCATGACAGACAAAGAGAGAGATGACACACCTGGGCTCATACTGCACAACAGATATTCAATCATCACCTTGCCTGGGGGGTCAACTGATGACATCGTAAAACAATAGACATGTCATTCATCGTGGGACGGTCTACAGACAGGAAGCTTGCACTTTACAATTTACAGAAGTCAGCTGTTGTCTCGACAGGAGCCCCGATCCCTACTCAAGAAAGTGGTACAGGTACTGATGTATGACCCCTGAACCTTGCAACTGTCTTAGATGAGGCATCATGCACATGTAGTGGATGTTGTCGCAAGAAAAATCGGAAATTTCATAAAGACAGTGTTCCTGACAGAAATGCGAGCACCAGCCTGAGTGATGCGAACAGACAAGTGTCCTATTATAACCCTCCGGTAAGTTGCATTTGTATCATTCGCATATACATCATAATCTTATTTTGAATGTGCACCAATGTCTGAGATGAAAGTAGTCAGTGTTTTGCTATGGACAAGGGCATTAACAAAATATTTGCAGCCATAAGGTATTGAGGCTGACTGTGACAATGGATTGGTGCAGAGTCAATGCCACTTGATACGACAGTGTCCAGTGCATTATGAAATGGTGCACCGACAAGCCTTGTTCTCTCTTAATGTGTTAATATCCGGTGTCAAATAAATACTGCAGGAGTTTGCTGTTTATTGGTGGGCTGACATTAAGAGATTATCGTATGAACCTGAGAAATGTCGTGAATCCACTATTGGTCAGAGTGGTATGCCCTACTTTTGGATTTTTGACGAGCCTTGCATGCGTGGTACTTTTTCAAGTGTTGGGTACAAGTACCAGTTCTGGTCTTTGGTGATCTTCCCTTCGTTCTCCAAAGAATTTATCATTCTGATCAGTTCTGCCTTGTACTTCCTGGTCTGATCCTAGTTTCTCATACACTGTATGTCGATTGGTCGTTTAGCATTTCCTTAATTTTCTCCTGGTATTCTTTCGTTTCCATAACAACTGTGTCCTTCCCCTTGTCCGCAGGGGGTATGGTGATTGATTTCTCCTTCTATAGTTCTTTTAGAGCCGTTCTTTCCTGCCTAGTTAGATTCGGTTTTGGCGCCTTAACCGACTAGAACTCCCGTGATATATGCACGAAGCTTGTCTTTTTGATCTTGTGGCAAGCTGCATGTTGTTTGTTCTGCTGCTACAACAAACTCCTCAGTCGTTTTTTTCTCCAGTGTTACCGCATAGTTTAGCCCATTTGCTAATATCTTGTTCTGATCGTTAGACAGTTTGTATTTAGACAGGTTTGTCACCCACTTTTTCAGCTGTTTTTCGGTCAGGTCCACTTCTGTGGTTCTGTCTCTCTTCACTTCTAGGCGCTGAATCTTCGGTTGATGTCGCCATTTTGTTTTCTCGTGCATACTCTCGCTGACATGCACGATGTGGCAATTGACGTTTTGTTGATTTTCCCTTGGCAACGAAGTAAACAACTTTGTTTCTAAGGCGAGTTTTTTCGTCTTTAAACGTATTCAATTTGTTGTTATGAGACGTATTCGCTTTCTTACTAAGGCCATGTTCACACTGGCAATTTTAGCAGACACGCATATGGTTCGCGAATGGTTCGCGTCCAATTTGCCATGTACACGCTGGTTCCGCTGCGTTAGCTGCGGCTGGTCCGCTCAGACCACCTCTCGATGTGTTCTCAGCGGACGCGAATGGTACATGCCCACTTGCCTCTGTAATGTGAACGCGCCAGTAGGTGCATATGGTCATCACCACCCGAACAAGTGATGTGCCACAAGTTAACTACATGTAATTAGGTCAGAGCCTTTCACGAGCTAGACATAGTGTGTACACGGTGACCGGTTCGCATCAGCTTAATTATTAGTAGTCTGAACGCAACCCGATGCAAAATCGATCGTACGCGAACTATACGCTAGAATCTGGTATGTGAATCGGACCCAGTGCGAACATGGCCTAAGTCCTTTTTGGCTTTGTCCACTATTCTACTCGCTTTTGCCTTGTTTATTGGGCATTTCAGGCTGAGACTGGGAGGTGTTACATCAACGTCCTGGCAATGTAGCGTAAACACAAGGTGATTTCTGTGGTGCGAAACCTTTCTGGCCAATTCTTCAACTTTTCTCACATCTTTGACACAATCTTCTCCATACTTTCTTCTCAGATTGCTGAACATTCTTCAGGATAGTTCATTTATATGCAAATCGACGAAAGCCTCTACAAGGTAAATTCACGTATTGGATATGTTTAAAAGAACTAATTGACATAGCAATGAATGTGGTTTCAATTTGTTTTAATTCTAGCAGTTTGTTGATTTTGACATGTCCAATTTAAAGTAAGCCCAGGAGGAATTCTGCCAAATACATATCACAGTTGTCAGTTTAATCAGGCTTGGAAAAAGATAACCTCAGATCTCCGGTGGAATGCCCACATAAATAACATTTGTCTAAAAGCAAATAGATCACTAGGCTTCCTCCGCAGAAATCTCGAAGTTCCGCCAATTGAAATAAAAACTCGGGCCTACTTCACCTTTGTCAGACCCATTGTGGAGAACAGCTGTACTGTCTGGGATCCCTATACCCTTACACAAATAAACAAACTAGAAATGATTCAATGCCGTGCAGCCCGATATGTCTTATATCGCCACCACAATACCTCCAGTGTAACAGACATGCTCCAGACATTAGGATGGAGATCCCTATCAGACAGAAGAACCGATGCAAAACTATGTATGATGTACAAGATAGCAAATGGCCTAGTGGGTATACCAGCAAACCAATACCTTATTCCTGTAAATATAGTCACTAGAAAACAACATTCCTTATCTTACCTTATCCCTCACTCCAGATGCAACTACCACTTGTATTCTTTTTTCCCCAGTACCATTCGACTTTGGAATTCCCTCCCTCAATATATTGTAAATCAAAACAGCCTGGATGCGTTTAAAAGCAACATCCAGACTTTGCACTACCCCATGTTTTAGACGTTAACAAGTTCTTCAATAATTTGTGTTCTTATATATTGCACTCTAAAAACAAAACAAAAATGTCCTGTTCGCCTGCCATGCCACAGCACCGCCTGTATCCTCAGCATGTTGAGGCTAGGCGTGTATTGGAAGAAGAAGAAAACACTTGCTTGAGTAACCTCACCGTTGTCTTGACAGGTGACGATGCATTCATGCGGCATCATGTGACAACATCACTCAACAAATAATCCTATGCCTGGAATTCTCAATTTCATGTTTTTTCCGTGATAGTTTCATTTTCTGAAAAAGTGTTCTATGGATCTCGCTAATGACTCAAGGCTTTCTGTAATGCTTCAGAAAGTCTTTGAACATCAAAATAACATCATATTTAGCTGGCTACAATAATCGTCCACTGTTGGTGGCCCTTCTTATCTAACCTCCAAGCTATAGGTCTGATCTCTTTCAGAAGGCCTGTGTTTTTTATAATTATAAACCAGTGTTTGTAAGTACTTATAAATGAGCATGCTCATATAATATAGAACGCTGTGTGTTCGCATGATACATTTATGCATACATGTTTATGTTGCCATCTTTAAAACAGGTCGTACCAACTTCAACAGTCATGAAATAGTTTGCCCTTTACTATAGAATGTTAATGTGAAATGGAATTCATTAGCAACACTTATTGGTAAGTACTAGAGTATAATGTAGGCACATTTACGTAACTTTGGCATAATCTGTTAATGTGTTCATCACCAGTTTGAGCATGCACTATATCGTGTGTTATGTAATATATCAAACAAAGGCTCAGCACTCAATATATACCTACCATTTTTACTATCCAGATCGACTGAAGAAAGTGCTACGTGAGGGCTACAGAGACATGGTACTAGATGAAGACAACCTGGCGTCACTGAACGAGATCTACATGGAACTCAGCCTGCAACGACATGACACAGAGGTTCTCCCAGGGACCTTCGATTGCCGGGATGTTGCTGCCATGGAGGAACGTATACAAAGTAGTCTGAGGCATCTTGCCAGTCAGTGGGTTGCAGATGTCTCCCGACCAGAAATTTGCTGCCTTTGTCATATTTCTCTACATGCTATAACACATGTCTGATTTTGGCAGACAGCCGAGACAGGGTTGACGAGATTCGTGACATCGAGTATCACAAATCCCTGCATGTGCCTGATTGCAACGCACCCATTGAACTGTATCTCTTGATGTCGGGTATTGTTGGTGATGCCATTCTACCTGGTACTACAACTGTAGTCACTTTACAGCCAACTCAACAACTGCAGAAGCAAGTGTTTCACCATACTGTAGAACTGTACGGTTTCATAAGAGACAGCATCCTCGAGTATGTCCACATGTTTACTGCAAACAATAAAGAACTGAAGCAGTTCATCATGAAAAACCTTGAAACAAACAAGAACCTTATGATGCTCTGCTACATAACCATCGACTGTGGGTTTATGTGCCGAGCTCTGGCAGGTGTCCATACAAAGGGGAGCAATGGAGATGTGCCAGTCATCGCAACAATGTTACAACTATATGTAAGCGCTACCACAGACTTGGCAAAGCAGCTTCATCCACGCTTGAAGAGCAAAGACACGGATTTTAAAGTAGCCAAGTGCTCGAGGTCGTAACGGAACCATACAGGAAGTGTGCTTCCTTGGCCAAAGGGTGTGTGATGACAGACCCACAGAGGATACTCTTTTACAAAGACAACCTGTTAGAGTTGGTTTACGTGAGGTCAGTGATGATGACATGCAGTGTGGTGTCATGACAGACAAAGAGAGAGATGACACACCTGGGCTCATACTGCACAACATATGTTCAGTCATGTGCCAGTCATCGCAACAACAGCACAACTGTATGCAAGCGCTACCACATACTTGGCAAAGCAGCTTCATCCGCGCTTGAAGAGCGAAGACACGGATGTCAAAGTAGACAAGTGCTTGAGGTCATAAAGGAACCGTTCAGGAAGTATGCTTAGTTAGCTAAAGGGTGTGTGATGACAGACCCACAGAGGATACTCTTTTACAAAGACAACCTGTTAGAGTTGGTTTACGCGAGGTCAGTGATGATGACATGCAATGCGATGTCATGACAGACACACACAGAGATGACACACCTGGGCTCATACTGCACAACAAATGTTCAATCATATCACCCTGCATGGGAGATGTGCCAGTCATCGCAACAATAGCACAACTGTATGCAAGCGCTACCATAGACTTGGCAAAGCAGCTTCATCCACGCTTGAAGAGCAAAGACACGGATGTTAAAGTAGCCAAGTGCTCGAGGTCGTAACGGAACCATACAGGAAGTGTGCTTCCTTGGCCAAAGGGTGTGTGACGACAGACCCACAGAGGATACTCTTTTACAAAGACAACCTGTTAGAGTTGGTTTACGTGAGGTCAGTGATGATGACATGCAGTGTGGTGTCATGACAGACACAGAGAGAGATGACACACCTGGGCTCATACTGCACAACAGATGTTCAATCATCACCTTGCCTGGGGGGTCAACTGGTGATATTGTGAAACTACTTCAGGATAACTCCTCAGTGTATAGACATGTCATTCATCGTGGGACGGTCTACAGACAGGAAGCTTGCACTTTACAATTTACAGAAGTCAGCTGTTGTCTCGACAGGAGCCCCGATCCCTACTCAAGAAAGTGGTACAGGTACTGATGTATGACCCACTGAACCTTGCAACTGTCTTAGATGAGGCACCACGCACATGTAGTGGATGTTGTCGCAAGTAAAATCGGAAAGTTCATAAAGACAGTGTTCCTGACAGAAATGCGAGCACCAGCCTGAGTGATGCGACCAGACAAGTGTCCTATTATAACCCTCCGGTAAGTTGCATTTGTATCATTCGCATATACATCATAATCTTATTTTGAATGTGCACCAATGTCTGAGATGAAAGTAGTCAGAGTATTTTGCTATGGACAAGGGCATTAACTAAATATTTGCAGCCATAAGGTATTGAGACTGACTGTGACAACGGATTGGTGCAGAGTCAAAGCCACTTGATACGACAGTGTCCAGTGCATTATGAAATGGTGCACTGACAAGCCTTGTTCTCTCTTAATGTGTTAATATCCGGTGTCAAATAAATCATTTTTACACTGAACATCCAACTGTGACAGTAGCCATTGCCTCTATCAATGAAGTAGTGCACGATCCAGCACCTGTAACTTGCAGATGATATTGTTCAGTTTTGAAACTGATAACGGACTAGTGGGTTAATCATCAGTGGACTAATGCATAGACAGCATCGGTGCCTCTTAATATAACAGTATTCATCCAATCTGACAATAGACTAATACAATACACGGCATCAATGAATCCCAAGCATCGACTACACCTGTGCACTTCCAACACTCGCATTTGGCATTCATCATCCGTTACGCTCACTTTACATAAGTACCCATTTTTAATCAAATCAGGCCCATTTTATAATTTTTTTAATAATAAAGGGCCAATTTTGTAATAAATCGATGAACACTAGTATGAGTACCCATTTTCTAATAATGTGAGGCATATTCTGTAATACGTTGATTTTATAATAACATGCCAACCCAAAGCATAATAACAATAAATAAAGATAACATAACTTTGAAAGAGAAAATATGAATATAAGACATAATAGCATTGTTCAGGCAATAATGTGTTGTTCAACAATCAACAAATTAACAAAATATGCCTTTCTAATATAGCTCTTTAGTGAATGGCAGTGCAAAGGACACTGGCTTCTATTTGGCTATTTACGGTAGCATCAATCAACGCAGTGATGCCAAGAAAGACTTAATCAATATCTGCAACAAAAGGTCAACCATCGCAGAAGATATTGGGAAGACTGATAGGAGACATTGATCTGTACATTGCCCCTGGGTTGGCTCAGCTGTGAGAGTTTTATTGTGTTTCCTTGTGTTCATGGCTTACCAGAATGCTAGTCACGTGTTTAAAGAAGAACGCACATTGCATCACTGTGTTGCCCAAGCCATCGATTGCCGAATGTCGTAACTCATAGATATATAAATAATATAAGCAACGTTGAACACTGTTTAAGAATTTAACAATGCGAGCAGTTGAGCATTGCTTTGCAATATTTCCAGTGACATGGTGGCTTGCTTGCCCTTCTTTTGTCGTATGACATTTGAGTACACATTAATTCCAGGCTCACCAAGAGCTTGTTAATCTACACACATGCTGCCACATGTCTGTTTTTCTGCATCGTGATACAAAGAGGGCAGCATATGTTTAAGGATTACTGTGCAACATTTGTGGAATGAATGCACATCTGTACCATCATGAACCTAGTTTGATTCATTCTTTAAAAAAAAAATACTGTGCACTGATTGGCCACTAGCCACAACTGCCGTTTTCCTTGGTCTTGTAGACACATTGCGTGAATCGGCACTACTGTGTGCAAAATTTCTTGCCGCAGTTCAGTTTTAAAATCTGGCCAGATAAACACCAGACATAAGTTTTGTTGAATCGTAAAGACAATCGGTCATCTTGTGTGAGTTCGCACATTTAAAATACAGTGTGACACACATGCCTTGTCATTTCTGTTCTGTTTACAACGTAAGCCTTAATATGTGTTAATGTGATTTCCTTATAAAAGTTTGCATGGTAACAGTGAGTAACCTACAAATGTGTTAATGTTTCAACAAAATTGTAATGTTAGATCCAAAAGGATTGTAGACCTTTACAGCACATACTGAACAATGATCTGCTTTAAGGTTGATAAACGTGAGACTCACAATAAAAGTATGGAGGTATGAGTCCAGCATTATAATCAGGTTCATACGATAATCTCTTTGTGTCAGCCCACCAATATACAGTACAGCAAACTCCTACATCATTATTAGCCTAAGATTGTATAAAAATGAATACACCCAGCTTGTCACATTCACTACTGAAACACCAATTAAAAATGATTCCGTCTTTTGCGTAATTGTGCGTGCTCTGACGAGATTGCCGCTGAATGTCTATATGATGAGACATTCTGATGAGAAGTCGTTTGTTCACTGAACAGTTGATATGTTGTGACTATTACAGAGTGAGTTAAAGGAGAATGAATGGACAGGGAATCTACAAACAAGTTCACTTGTCTAGCACGTTTGTCAACCTGCCAATCTCCACTCTGGTCTACATTATTTATTGCCCGGTAGCTTGACAGAACCAGTGCAAATGTGTGACAAGAAAATGACTTTTAAATTAGAAAGACGCATGGTCCTTTGTGTGGGTATCAGCCAGGGGTAGGTGCTAAAAGATTCATATCTAAGGACTCTGTTCAGAGGTCCACTTGTTTTCGCTGTCATTAAGGTGACATGCCCTTTAAAATGGCAAGATTTACCATAACATTTTCATAATTATTTTCCTGTTGCCCGACCAGCTCTGTTGAATGTAACTGATCCTAGAAGTTCTTACGATAGGACGAGGAAAATACATGAATTTGTGACCCTGTATAAATCAAAGCACATGAAAAGACAAATATTTGCCAGCCACTCCTATCTCTAGCTGTCAATAAGAAAGAAAATCTGTCCTACCTACCCAAAATTGGAGAGCAAGTGACAGGACACATCAATAGATATTATTGTGAAAGGCATAATGTCAATATTATGACCATTAGTGAGATAGTCTTGTAATGAAAATTAGAGATGATGACAGACCTCCATTAGCTTGGTTTACGGTTTCAAGACTAAAAAATATAATGAAGAAACTTGTAAGGTAGTGATTTGTATTTAATTTTTAAAATCTTTTTCCCCATTGTTGTTATCATGGGTGTACCTGGGTGGACAATAACCTTAACGAAATCTCTGTCTCATTATTTATTACTGTCTGTGAAATGTGAATATGTTGCAGAGATTCTCTTGGAGCACAGAAACGTGTCAATGACGCGTTGTACGCTGAAATGCTGCATATTTTTTTGCCACATGTGCCCGAAAGATGTATACAAAATGTGTTTGAGAAATCTGAGAAAATTGTGGGGCGCTTGTGTAGAATCTGAGCCCAACTTGATTTTTGCCGTTATTAACCAGTTTTACCTAAATTTGATACGTCGATGCGATAATATGAACTTTGGAAAAAAGACAATGCTATGTTCTAGTCTTACATGTAATAGTCTTATTGTATAGTATAATGTAATTGAGCTAATTTAATTGGATGATTTTCCCACAACTTATCTAATTTCCTCTCAAAAGACTGCACCGATGCAATCTCAACCACAGATTGAATGAGGCTATTCCACACATCTGTTCATTGCTGTATCAGTGAGTTTTTTAATGTTTAATCAACATGGTTCTTTGAATATTTTTACTTGGGTGCTCTCTCGTATGTGAATCGTTGTCACTCAATGTCACAAACTGCTGCATCATATTTCTTAGTTACACTCTCCCTATCATTGGAGCAGTAGACTGTAGTACTAGTAGCATGATCAGTCCACAAAAAATAGGCACACCTACTTGAAAAGTATCTAGTTTTGTAACGTTTCACATTTTGAAGAAAAAACCTGAACATTTCTGAGCACTTTGATATTGATGGTTATATATTTTGTACCCAGAAATATGTTGCGTAGGCAGCCTTGAATAGAATTCAAAACAAATTAAATAATAACATGATTACATGCCTAATATTAAAGATATATATGTAATGTTCACATTTACCAGGTTATTTAAAGCAATCGTACTATCATGCAAATTAATTAATAACATTTTAATCAACTGATTTGGGGCACATCAAATTTTGAAAAGGCACAATGTATAGTTCTTTCTCTGATGTGCCTACATGTCTTTTTCCCGATCGATCCCTGATATTGTATCAATTACTCTCAGTTCGTATTGGTTTGTTACCTCTCGATTATTCATGAACATGTACAGATATGTAAACTCATCCATGGTAGAGCGTGGGCTCGCATACATAGTCGAGCAATTGTGACATGTCGTAGTGACATAAATCTACAGTTCTAGAAAGATGCATGATGTAATTGCCATACAACAGCATGCTTCACTTTGAAGTAACAAAATGGATACTATGTAAAATCAAGTAATTTTACTAGTTTAAATGTCAGTGCTGGAACACTTTCAGATCCATTTCTAGTATTTCGGTTGGATCAGGATTAGTCTTACTTAACCGTCTCTTGCCCGGCCACGTGACTTTGCCAGGAAGCAGAGTCTGGCCGAGAATACGCGTTATGAAGAATGCACGCATCTAGTACCACTCCTACGGTGCTCCCATCTCGCAGTGCATGGATAATCTAGGCTAGTGCTACTTGATAATCCATTTTGCAGCAAATGTTTTGGGTGAGCAGCCATGTTCAGCGTTGTTATCGAGATTCGTAATCAAAAAAAATAAATTAGGATTTACCTTTTCTGTTTATCACTTGTGTCAATATAACCAAAGTTTCCAATGCGTAGCATAAACTTATATAAGTTGACTCTTACTTAACTTTTAGTTTTATTGTTAGCCTGAGAGCCAATCATCGTCTCTACCCGGATTCAGCGTAAACCAGGATTAGTGTAGTACAATGAAAATCAGTGTTATCTTCCAGGCGGTAGAACGGGAGCCCTATGGTGCTGCCATCTCGTGGCACCTGGATAATCGAGGCCAGATGAGGATTGGTTAGAGAAGAAAACGGGTGTCTGCAGAGTAGATAGCAGAAGAAGGGGAAGACCAGGACTGAGATGGGAGACTAGGTGAAGACCAGGACTGAGATGGGAGACTAGGTTAAGACCAGGACTGAGATGGGAGACTAGGTGAAGACCAGGACTGAGATGGGAGACTAGGTTAAGACCAGGACTGAGATGGGAGACTAGGTGAAGACCAGGACTGAGATGGGAGACTAGGTTAAGACCAGGACTGAGATGGGAGACTAGGTGAAGACCAGGACTGAGATGGGAGACTAGGTGAAGACCAGGACTGAGATTTGGTGGGACCAGGAGGAGTGGAAATGATAGATTGGGGAGTGGAGATTGATGGGGGAGATGGCAGTGCGGGATTGATGAAAAAAGAAGGAAGGAAGGGGAAAATGAGAACCAGCGTTGAGGCCAGCCTCACACTGAACCACAGGGAGAAAGAGGAGAGCAACAAAGGTTGGGAACGGGAATGGGCAATTCCATGAAAACAGGGAAAAAGATCTTAAAATATTTGTATTGAATTTCCAGAGAATATAATTTGTTTATGGTAGGACATAACTTAAAGTTGTCAGAGAAAAACAATTTTCAATGTTTGCACACTGCATTATATGAAAATGCACCATTCAAACATTGTGTACATAATTGACAAAACTCGCTCATCCAAAATATCAATAATTACTTCCCCTTTGCAGCCCTATTTTCTATTCAGTCTAGTTTTGACTACCGGTAGTTGATACTATTTCATGAGACCCTAATCTCATGTATTTGTAAGTCTAGTCTGGTTTTTTTTAGAAAGGTGTTAATACCTAACAAGAAACTGTAATATCTAAGACAACACTTATAATATTCAATAGAGAAAGAACTGTTACTGAAAAAGGATGCAACTTATGTATTAGGTTTCTCTGTATGTAACACTACATTATAAGCCCACACATACATTACATGTATTCAATGCATGCCAAGCTCGTGTATACAGGTTTTCCTGCTATTCATAGAATGTGTTTGTATGTTTAAATTAATTCTTTTACATAATCCAATACTGAATTATTTGTTTCTAGCTAGTGATTACGGAAATGGATTAATGTGATGATTGATGTGTATCTACCTGGATTAATCATCAATATCACAAAGACGCTTTGGTGATGAAAGGGGGAAGTCCTTTTAGAATTACTAGTACTTTTTATGTAAGATTAAGTAGCTGATTTTTAAGAATACTAATAATAAATTGGTAAAACAGACTGAAGCCACCCACCACTGTCAACCACTGTGGCCATCTACGCTTTATAAATCTGTAATTAATCACAAATCAGAACTTGTTTGGATTTATAGATCTATGCAATATTTCACATGTACATTGGTCTGTATAATTATATTTGGTTGCAAGAGTTCTTGCAAAGGTCATCAGTTTATATGGGAAAAGTGAGCTAGTGTTTTTCAATTCTTCTTCATTACACATTTCTTGATTTAAACCACTAAGTTCAAGTTGGCATTACTTTGTAGTGTAACATGAAAGGGTTAATGTATATTTTTAACTAATGTTGTCTTCTTTCTCCATTACATTTTCTTTACAATATAATACAAACAGAAAAACCATTTCCATCAAGCTGAATTGTGCCTGATCAGTTAGTAAATGATAGCCGATTTCATGTAATGCGAATTATGGTAACGCGAGTCATGCTGATTATGTAATATTTGTGTATGTTGTTGGTATAATTTCAATTTACTAATTGTGTTTTTTTAAATCCTATTTATTTGTGATTCATCCAAGGGTATTCATTGTTTTCTATCATTTACACTTTGAGGAGAAATTTGACATAACGCGAGTCACATTATAATTATTAGATGCAATTAAAACCATATTATGTAATCAAATTATTATTTGTTGATATCAACTATGCCAATAGGTTCCTATTCACAGAAGATAGAATTTTGAAACGCATTATAGCGCATATGCCAAAATATAGTTACTGAAATGGACACAAAAAATGGACCAAAAAAATAACATGAGTCACTGTGGAAATGCCCGAGTGATATGATGGCAGCATTATGAGGAGAGATTTGTTTGACGAAGACTTTGAAAGATGACAATTAGAATAAGAGTTTGGAATGTGATAGACATGTATAGAGATATGGAAACCTTTTTAAAGAGGGTGTAGAAACAAGAGAGGGTTGTAGGTGAAAGAAAAAGGGAGATTGTTATAGAAAGTGAAGGGTGGTTCAGTGAAGGATGGGAGGAAAAACAGTGGACATGACAGAAAAAATAAACACAAAGAGAAGCTGTTAGTGGCAAGAAGGTAGACCAGGGTCATTTGTTTCTTTTATTTTATTTGTTTATCTGAAGGATTACCAGATTTACATTTGTGGATATTTTTATAGGTCAGTTTAACAAATGTGTAGGTAAAAAATTATTTAAGACCGGAACTACAAGCTTCCAAGATATTGGTGTGACATACTCAATTATGAATGACATTTTGTAATTCACGAATGAATGACATTTTCACATTCATGTCATGTGAACATATAGGCAGTGTATAAAATGATAACATCTAGGTATTGCCTTGACACAAATAATGATAGTTCAATTATAGTTACCATGATCCTTGTGACAGTCGTGTCAAGACTTGATTGCGGCGGCCACACCAGTCACTCGGTCACTCCCTCTGGTCACTCACTCTGGCCACACTGTCCAGCTCCTGCGGCCTGTCAGCGGCTAAATTAATAGCTCCAGAAATCCGTCATGGTTTTGCAGGAAGGTGACAGACCTATCCTCTGCGAGGGTTGTAGAAACTGTCACGTTTTTTTGCTGTCAATATTTGCAGGGTTTTCATTGGTTGATGATTATCTGCTCTCCACCGATCGGGATCTGGAGTGACTGTATCCTGTCCTCTGCTTATAAGAGCGGCTCTCAGGGACAAGGCTGGTATTTATAGCCGCTGAAGCCGAGAGTTTGCTGAGGAAGTCATTGCCGCAGGAAGACAAGCTTTGAAGAGAGATGATCCCTGTACCATAGCTTGGCTAATAACTGCCCCCATCGTTTGTCATTATCTTCACTTAGAAGAGTGATAAATGGTTGAGCCCAAGCTCTTCATAATGGCCGAGTGTGGTCCATGGGTCCATGGCCGACAGGCCCGATTCCAGGTCCACAGTTTGCTACACACACAGACAGAAATTGCGAGATTCACAGTGTCAGTTTCTCTGCTACAGTGTTCTAATATTTTCCTTTCTTTCTTGTATTTTAATTGCGTTTTCCGGTACTTCTTAAATAAAAAAATAAAAATTTCCTTATAGATATATGTTGAGATTCCTTGTTAGTCGTCACTAAAAAAAAATTCCTGTGAACATTTGCATATCGATAACCCGCTGTGGATAAGGATCTGATTGTGGCGTGATGTGAGTTGCTGCGTAATCAAATCAGTGAATTTTACGAAGTGAAGTACTGTACTACAGGGTTAGGGGGTTAAGTACATTTCATCAAGTACAATTATTGCAAGTATATTTAATAATGACCAACAATATAATGATCAACAATATTATTGAGGTGTTGATTATTAACTATTTTGAAAATATATAATATTAATTGTAGATATAATCATATTAATTGTAGATATAACCAGGATGAGCATTCAGTGGTCTGCATCACGTAGACGAAATGGCAGAGAAGTAGTTATATTCGAAATACTTGAAATACACTTGATACTTTCGCAAGGAAGACTGACAAAACACTTATTTCAAAAACTCAAGTTCAAAGTACTGAAAAACTATTCCTACATCCAAATACATGACACGTCCCTGCTACACTCGTGTTTTCCTTTGTTCCAAGCTTATGACATTCGCATCCCAATTACGCCGACGCGTAACATGCATTTTGTTCTGTGAGGAAGCAAACTACAAAAAAAACATTTTTAGTGTTTTTTAATGTCGTCAGCTGCTTTCTTAAGGCTATGCAATTAAATTTGCGTAGAGCTAGTATCAAGGGACCCTCGTGTAAATTTGCAGTCAGTTTGAGTCAAATGTGACCCAACGGCCCGACAGTGACATGACTGATTACCATAGGGATATCAACTACATCTGCTGTTAACAGGATTTGCAATTTCGCCTGATGGAAACGTCACTGGCAAGACTCAAATCTCATGAACGCCGCTGGTTGTTGATTAGTCCTGATGTTTGTTGATTACCCCGGTAGGAGGGATTCATTTCGAAATGTATCCATTTTGATGTTTCTCGCTGGGAGGAGATACGAGATTTGAATTTGCTCTTGGATTTCCTCATGTTAATTAGGGATCTGTATTTAATTATTTTATATCACATTAATTGGTTAATATCACGGGACGCTACTTATGGATCTATACCATCTGGGTGAAATATCCCAAAGTGGACAATGCACAAAAAGAGGAAGACGAAGATTTAAATATGTCAGGGAACAGAAACTACTGACCACCACAGATATATATCTCACTAATTGGTTGATATTGAGAGGACAGCTTTTACAGATACCACACAAATTGAAATCGTTGGATAGTAGTTACTGGCTGCCACAATAAACATGTATTGGTGTACGTAAGTGTATACTGTGGACTTGTATAATAATGTTCACTAAGTATTTACTACTTGCAAGTTGTGAAATAAACACACGTGTATGCCAATAAGGTATACTGTACAAAGATCTTATAATGTGCTTTGGGATTCACCAGTAAATTTCACACACATGGGCTAATAATCAATCCACATGTTCCCATTGATCCGATTCCTTGGTTCTGTTTTCTGTGGCCACTGCTAGTTTGGAGATCTTCCGAGACTGCTTTTTCCCTAAAGCGCCACCTGTGGGACAGTCTACTTGTGGTGTAGTGGTTAGGAGTTAGCGTCAGACTCTCTGTTGAGAGATTCCGGTTTGGAATGCTCTTGCAGCCATTTCAAACCTTGGGCAAGTTCGTTAATTCTATGTTGTTCCAGTTAGTTCACTCATCTGTATGAATAGTGCCTGGCTGTAGACAATGGTCGGTCAGAGATACGGTCAGTGCTGAAAACACATCTTCAAAATGTTGTACACTATTTAATTGTGAATATATGTTTATAAGACTGTGTTTAAAATTATTTTTAGACAGACCCTGCTGGAGCAACAGAACAGGCTAGTGGGATCTAATTGAATTTAATTATTGTTACTAAAATTCTTAACATATATATTCTGTCATGATGTGTGTATTTGATGTGTGTATTAGATATCAAACAAGTAACGCTATATTACCTGTGTGACACACATATATATTTCAAATTTTATAAAGTTAAATATGTTTGCATGTCTTTTATATATTGGTATTACATAAGTATTCATAAGTAAATTGGAAATTTAAAGCAAAAATTATTTTGGGGAAAAAGTTTTTTTTAAATTAATAGTATGTTATGGTGTCGCACTTACATTTATTCGGGCGTTAAATAATATCCAGGTGACGTTTCTGCATGTGCGCGTATCTAGAGGAATGTATTTAGCACCAGCTATGACTGTCGCGTTTTCATTTATCCGGGCGTTATGTATGTTTATATATAATTACATATATGTCTATATATATATATACATAAGTTATAAAATGTTTGCTTCCCACAGACATAAACATTTTCTGTCGTAAAACAGTTTCCTCTCCACGCACACGTCACGTGACTTACTCGTATACTTGGTCACAAATCTGAAACAGCAGAAAATACAATAACAATGTTATGGTGTTTGAATTTAGAAAATGGGTATTATAATCAATTACATAACAAAACATATGTACTATATACAAAATGGCCATTATTTCTCGTACTAAATTAGATAATTATAGTTTTTTAACTTGTTTTATGACAAGGTGATGTAGAAGTTGTAAATGGGTTAAAGATTTGTATATAGATCATTGTATACTGTAAATACAAAGAACTACCCATACATATATTTACAGTTTGGTTCTATTATCCTGACTTTTTTCCTGTCCTTTTCAAAATATCTTGAGTGGTTTTCTGGAAGTTGTCTGAGAAGGCTGTTCTGGGGAAACCCATTTTCAACAGGAACTGTTCAGTTTCCTGTTAAGCATGTCCACCACACGTGTTGCAGCTGTTGGGGGAGTTAATGCAGCCCCCGAGAACATTCCAGTCTAGGACTGTCAATCCCTAGCAGGGAAACTCATGATTCAATCAGTCGTTATTACTCGGCACTCTCAGAGTGCAGGTGGTTATATTGGACAGACCAGAGCAACGTCTAAGATGATTTGGCACGTTAAGTTGTATTGACAAGTGGCTCGGGGGAGGGCGAAAGTTCGTTAGGTGTTAATTCAACTCGTGACGAGACCGCCAGACACGATTATCTCTCATTGGTTCGGCAACTCCGCCACTCACAAATATTGATGGTCTGTCATGAGTATCCACTCAAGTTGAGGCAACCTAATAAATGGTTGACCCTAAAATTGAAACTGGGTTAATTTGTGACGTTTGTTGTATTAATTATTTACATAGGCATGATTTTTGTAGTTGTTTGCATATCTCTGTCCATCACCATTTTGGAACATACGTATGTCCATTTTCTGAATGGTGTCGGTCCATTCATTTTGCCTTTGGAGAGATGGTAAGGCTGTGACCATAACTATAGCAAACAAGTTGTGCACTTTCTTCCCATATATCACAGATATGTTGCTTTCAGTTTCACAGACTGAATGGTAAAGGTGTATTAGATTGACCTAAATTATTGACATCTCTAAACTGCATTCTTTCTTTACTTTCTACGCCTATGTGTTCGTAACACCTCATAACTTAAGGTGTATTAGATTGACCTAAATTATTGACATCTCTAAACTGCATTCTTTCTTTACTTTCTACGCCTATGTGTTCGTAACACCTCATAACTTAAGGTGTATTAGATTGACCTAAATTATTGACATCTCTAAACTGCATTCTTTCTTTACTTTCTACGCCTATGTGTTCGTAACACCTCATAACTTAAGCTCAAGTGTGATCAAATGAAGATAAAATAACTCACTGCAGGCCATTTTAAAGGTGGCTTGTGAAATCTCCGTATTAACAATTGTCAAACAAAAACGGCGGCTAAATTATGGCAATTTGTACCACTCAAAGTGCCACAAAACGTTTTTTGGTCCTTCCATCCACCTGACTCTCCACCTGTCTTACTGTATGTCTGTTCATGCGTCTCTTTCTCTGTCTGCTGGTGGTGTCTATCTGACTGTCTGTCTCACAATATATACGTTGGTCGGTCGGTTGGTGTGTGTCTGTCTGTCTGTTCGTCCATCTGTATGTATGTCCATACATATGTCTGCCTGTCCACCTGTCTGTCTGTCCGTTGGTCTGTCCATCCGTCCGTCTGTCTGTATTTCCATACATATATATGTCTGTCTGTCTGTCTGCCTGTCCTTCTATAGAGTTGTCGATGTATGGTTGAAGCCAGTTATAGGCTGCAGCTGTCAGGAAGAAGAGATACAGACCAAAAATGTAAAATCTCAATGACATCTACTGTCTTACCTTTGCTTTAATTTCAAACTGTTGAGCTGTGCAGTAATTGAGCCGTGTGTGTCTGCCCACAGCCCAGCTGTTTTGGGAGGAGCTCTTTGGAGGTTTCCTAACAGCAGCAATGTGAAGAGTTGGAAGGAGAGGATGGAGGAGATCACTGCACAGTCGAAGAAACTCAAAGTAAGAACTCATACATGCCTACCAAATAAACTAAATAGTATATGGAGAAACCTCACTACTAAGGTCACCCTTGGGACTTGGCCAAAGTTACCTGAATGGTGAGGTGACTAGTTTAGCAGGATTCTTTTCTTATACTTTGCTGTTACAAAAATAATGTTGGACTATCCTAGGGTGACAATAATTGCAAGGTGGTTGTATTAAAGAGATAAAGCGAGGTTCAGTTGTATTTGTTAATTTATTTTCATTGAGAGGATTTTTTTTTGCAAATTTATTAGACTCTTCTGGCAGAATAAAAATGTTCTCCAGATTAATAAATATGTCATGTTCTCTGCAGAAAAATCCTATAAATATCATTTATAAATAATTTAGATTTACATGAGTAATTTCCTGTGATGCGCTTTGCCAGTTTGGAGACAATCTATGCACAAGAGAAATGTCAGAGTGGTTTTCTTTGCATTAATTTATCAACTATCCTGAATGTCATAGTTCATATCTCCAAGGTCAAACTAGGCACAAAGCATTAAATTATGAAAGGTGGTGTCACGTGCAATGTTTTCCACTATTCATCATGAAATTAAATGTTGTGCAATGTTTCCCTCTGGAAGTGTCATACATAATGTTTTCCTTCAAAAAGAAAGGTTGTGTCACATGTTATGTTTATCTTCATTAAAAAATGTAATGTCGTATAACATTTTGCTTCAGTAAGAAATGCTGTGTCATATGTGTTGCTTCAGAGTGGAAGGCAGTTTCACATACAATAAATACGCTTTAAGGTGTTGTCACCTACAGTGTTTTCTTTTAGTAAAATGTAGTGTTGCATGCAATGTTTCCTTCAACATGAAAGGCGATAGATATCATATGCAATGTTATCTCTTATGTAGTAAAGCAGGCAGCGTTACATGCAAGGTGTTGCTTTAGTATGAAAGGCAGTGTTACATGCAATATTTCCCCTTGATAACAGGTATTGTCATATGCAGTGTTTCCTTTCAGTACAAAAGACAACATGTGAAGGAATAAACACAGGAAATGAAGGAGACGTTGGAAGCTATTCGTCTGTCAATGGTAATATCAAAGGTTTTACTCTTTTACTGATTTGTGTATCTTTGAATCTTTTGGACTTTTATTTTTTTTTATTGTAAAACTAATTTTGATTCAAAATCACAGGCAGGTGGTGCATTTTCTTGAAAGACACCAGTCTTTGTATATATGTGATGCAGTAACGCGTTACAGGTATTATTGTTTTTGGTTTTTATTCAATATATATTTCAATTAGACATACAATATCTGGTTAAATTGCCAGTTTTGAAGGCGTCAGTGTTGTCTTAAGTGGAACTACCACTATAATTTATGTCCTACTTCAGTGACTTCTCAGAGAGTACTGATTCCATCACCAAGTGTTTATTTAAAAAGCAAACTGATCTAAAGGCCTGTTTACACGGTGTTTTGTATCCGAATGTGGTCCGGTTATGATCCAGTTATGTTGTACAACATATCACATGTGTTTAGATCCAGGAATGGAAATTGACCTATTAATTTACACCAAATTCCCACTTGAGTTTTGATGAAAGGTCATCTCTTTTGCTGATTGGCTACTTCAAAAATTGCATCCAAACCAGTTCCAATTATGTGACTTTGACTTATACAATATAGTCGTAGCTATAAATTGATCTTCACGTGCACTTTTGGTCCAACTGTATCATACTCAGTGTCATAAGATAGAAATAAAAACGAAATTATGTCCGTCAGATCCGATGTTGTTGCATTGATGCACACAATTGATGGATCCAGTACTTCGTCCCTTGCCTATGTCACAATCAAGATTATGTGTGTGACGTCCACCAAAACTGTTTACCAGTGTGTAATGCACTTACTAGCACGATATGACATCTGCTAAGTAAATATTTCCCGCATGCAGTTCTCTCTTAAACACCTATGTTCTGTATTTTTGTTGCAGAGGACAATATTTGGAGCCAGAATTTGAACACAATATTCATCGGAATGCTGCACATGTTCTGTATCCATTTTGATGGCTCCTTGTTTAGGTGTTCCCAGGTTTATTTACATTGTTTTTGTATGGTAAACTATGTCCAATAAAACAAGCCAAGACATTGGAATGTTTGTATGTTCACGGGTCTTTTCCATTGTTTCAGGGTGAAGTGCCATTACTGATTGTTGGAAGAGACTCTAAACGACGTCAAACAGATCTTCTGAGCTGTTTCGAGACATTGAGAGAACTGGACAATTTATATAATTTCCCTGCTCATTACGCCTGGATGATGAGACTTTCCTCAGAGTTAGGAACGGTCGCAAAAGTTCACAAAGACTCATAACAATTTAGTGTTACATATTCGTCGGTGGTGGTTTGATCGCCACAATATATTGCAGGGATATGAATCGCTACATTGGCGCCACCTTTGGAATGGAACATATATTAATGCCATTGACACCAACGTGGCCATTTTTGATCGCTCAAAATCTTTGTATTCCTCAATATGTTAAGTGCTTTGAACCCATTCTGAATGTTATAGATATGTGGCAATATGTCCACGTCTCCAATACAAGGCCATCAAAACAGGACATCGGCATCATTAAATAAAAGTGCAAGAAAACACCCAAATGATATTACCTCGTAAAGCTTGTGTCCTCTTAAGATATGTTTCACTTGGTTTTTTTTAACTACGTTCTGCTCTTAATCACATAAGTTACATGGTTGCCACTAAGCCTCATTTACTTATTACTAAAATAACTTTTGCTGAAGAAATTTTTGTGTGTGCTGACTACAAGCACAGTTATATTAATTTTTTTTTTAAGGATTGTTGGAAACCGTAATTTACGCAATTTTAAACTGTGTTAATTATCCATACCACTGAGAAAATAAATTAAAAAGTGGTGTGGCTTACGTTGTATTTAACTTGGGTGCAGTGAAGTATCATAACTGTTACGGCAGCAGAATTATATTATTTATTGTATATGTAGCATACAGTTGTGTATTCAATTAGTATGTATTATTCATGAACAGTGTCCGTATAGAATTTTGTTTGCAGACTGAGTTGATTATGTCGAAGGATTGTCTGATATTTAGAGTGGAAGAATTCAGTATAACACTGACGTATGCAAGTTTGAATACAGCCATACTTGATAACAGCATAATACATTTAAATATATGTCTGATTGCATTTAACGTAAAACCATTTTGCGCAGTATACTCGTGACTTAAAACGAGGCTGTTGATTCCTCATTGTAATGTTCTGGATACTAGAATAAATATTTTGAAGATATACTGGCAGTTAAATTGTGTTTAATAAGCACGAAACAATGTTAGCAATTTGAATATTTACACTGAAAACTGTTCAAATTATAAACAAAACAATCAGATTCTAAACATGCAGTATTGCAAAGGCCGGCCGGGTGCTGGAGTAAACATGATGCAATAATTACCACACTCGGTGATTCCAGGTAATGGAACAGACAATGTGTAGGCCAGAATGACCACCCATACTGTCCTTGAATCAGACACAGAAAATGTGAATAACATTTGCATCCATCTAACGCATGGTACGAACCCTAAAAGAAGCAAGAACCCTTAACCAACAGGGAATTTTGAAACTGTAAAGGTGTTATAGCCTACCTTTCTTCCGAAGTGGCGCAGATGAATCCCTGAAAGTTTGGCACCCGAGATTATCTAGGAAGGAAACGGTAACAAAAAGTCACGTATACGTATACATGTATGTACGGTAGAAAAGTAGCAATGCAAAATTTTAATTTCTGTATACTTTTTGTATGTGACATGTTTCACTGGAAGTGGAAAAACATGAGAGACTGGAGGAAATTGCAAGGGCACTGGCAGGAGGGTATAAGATGCTACATGCAGGAGGAAATGGAAGGAGTAATGGTGTAGGCATCATAGTAACAGGAGATCAGTAGAGACGTCGTGAACGTAGAGAGATGGCAAGGGAGGATCATTGTGGCATGGATGATGGTGAGAAAACAGCAAGTGTGCATTATGTATGGACCTCAAACAAGGACAGGCAGAGAAAAGAGCTTTCATGGAAATCAAATTTATTTACACACCACCAGACCTGGGGCCGAGTACATTTTCATGAGTACAAGTACGAATACTTTGACGATGGATTAGTACGAGTACGAATATATTGCTAAAAGCTGAGTACCTGTACATTCTCACGAGTACATTTTGGTCAGTTAACTGCTAATTGGCTCTTTATGGACAACCTGGTGGCTTAATTAAACAAATAGGTTTATGGCCTGAACTGATAGGCTACAATTATTGTTTGCTTAACAGGGTGTTTCTGACTGGGAAAAGATGCTGCCTGTTGCCATGTTTGGGTATCATAGTCATGGTTATCAGAGAATGAGGATGTACTATGTATAGGGGTGGTAAGGTGGTATTCTATCAGAAATAACAAAGTATTAAAACAATAGTTGAACATTTAAATATTTCAGGAAAGTTTCATTTTATAACCAAATATATTTATTTTCCCAAGTACATATTGAGAAAGTACTCAGATGTACTCATAAATCTGAGTACTTCAAAAATGTACTCGAGTACCGAGTAGTTCGGCCCCAGGTCTGCACAACACATATCTCTATAAAACAGATTCAGGGGTATTTACAAACAAAAACATAATGTAAGAATACATTCCATAAGTCATTATAGTATTACAACACATGTGTTGCATGTGATAACACAAAAGATCTAGAGAGACTGGTGGGAAGGGGTAGAAGCTCGTGATAAGTTGCATAGCTGGTGATTTTAATGCACACGTGGATACATTAGAGGTAGAAGATTCTCGGTTGGGAGATTTGGATGGGTACAAGAAACCGAGAGAGCCAGGAGCTACCAGTAGTAGAGTTGGTGATGCGAAATGGGCTGGCAGTGGCTAGGTCGTTCTTACAAAAGAGAGAAAGCCATAAAGTGTCTTATAGCAGTGGCCACCATAAAACAGAGCTGGATCTGCTGGTAGTGAGGAGACAGGAAATATGGCTGGTGAAGGACTAAGGTCATCGCTGGGGAACACGTGACTACACAACATAAGCCCCTCGTGTTGTTGTGCGTATGCAGAAGAGGAGGGACGCTAAAGTGTGGGGCGAAAGGCTATTAAATGGTGGAAATGTCACGGGGACACACCCAGTACATATAGAGATAGAATGACATGAGGGTATGAGAATCTACGGCCACCAATAGGATCAGTGAAAGAACAATGGAAATACTTTAAAGATGCTGTGGAACAGCTGAAAAGCTGTGTTGCATAGTAACAAAATCTAGATCTACCAAGTGCAGTAGAGAGAGAAATAAAAGTGAAGGAGATTGTGGATGCTGAGGTAGAGAGAGCAACGGAGAAGATGAAGAAAGGTTGTGCAACAGGTACTGATGAAGTGCAAGTGGAGATCCTGGTGGTGGCTAAACGAATTGGAATTTAGTGAACAAAAAGATTGCTGAACACCTGTATGAGATAGGGAAAAATCCAAGAAGAGTGGAGAATGGGGTGATACTGATAATCACAGTACTTATGGAAAAGAAAGGGAGACGTGCAGAGACAAGAGCAGTAGTGGAAGGGGAAATCAGTGAAGAACAGCAGGGTTTTAGAAAAGGAACAACTAGTGGGATGTTTGTCCTGAGGCAGCTAGTGGAAAAGAAATTGGAGGGACAGGAAGGTTATGGTGGTAAAATTCAATTATTCATAGACCTGAAGAAAGCATATGATACCGTACCAAGAGAGATGGCGATAGCGACACTGAAGTGGATAGGGGTCGATCCTAGACCTAGAGGCAGAGGTCAGGATGGTAGAAGGGGATTATAAAGAAACGAAGAGCAGGGCCAGGGTACGTGTTGTGTGGCCCGGGAGTGTCATGAAAGTTTGAAGTGAATGTTGGCCTGAGACAGGGGAGTGCTCAGAGTCCACTGTTATTTATCCCTGTGGTGCAACTGATAATCAGACAGTAGTACGAGGGATATTCTCTGGAAGTTACCGTGTGCAGACAAACTGGCAGTGCCGGCAGTGGTAGCGGACAGGGAAGCAGACCTCCAAGAACAACTAACAGTAACAGAATGGAAGGATATGTTCAGCAGACATGGAGTGAAAATTAGTCTGGAGAAGACGGAGGTACTTTGCCGGGTTGGGCAGCAACACAAAGATCTGGAAATACACCTGGAGGAGAAGAAAATTAAACAAGGAGACAGTTTTGTATATATGGGTGGAGCGATATGCGGGGATGTCAAGTCAGACACTGAAATTCACCGGTGAATAAAAGCAGCGGCGAACACTTGGAGGAAGGTCGAACGTGTGATGGGAGATAGGCGCACATCATGTAAACTCAAAGCCTGACAAAGGAAAGGTTCTCTGCTCACGTGTATTCCGGCATACCTGTATGGCCTCACTGACAGAGAAACAACAGGAGAGCATTGCTCTGACGAACATGTCAAACCCGCAATTTTGTCAAGGCCTTAGGCTAAGTGAGGAGCAAGGAGCCTATATAAAATAATTAGATAGCAGGCGTCACTGAGCGAGATCATGACAGTCTACAAGGAGAATTTTTGTCCGCCATTTGAGAGGCTAGCACGTGCGTCAGTGCGTGCCACCAGAATGGCGGACTAATGGCTTCATTGGCGTACTTTTTTGGAACGATATGAATAGCGCGCGCCGGACCGTCTTCTGTTTCTGTTTAATAATCGGCAGATCCCAGCTGGGTATCGCGCCAATGATGTTGGTTGATCTATGAGCATTGCGCACTGCTTAGGCTTTAGCAGTTCCTTAAATTGTGCGGCGTCCTTTGCACTAACTAATGACGCTTCTAGGATATGCCATACAATTATAACGTGCGGGGAAAAATGAGTTTGTATATATTCTTCAGTGTTGACTCTGATGTGTTTATGTTTGTAAGGGTGATTTGAGCGTGTGCGTCTGTCTGCAGGTACTAAAATGTTTCTGGACGGGACAGCAATTTGGTTGTGCCTGTGGATGATTTTGAACATAACATAAGTAATAAATTCGGAAGTTCCTTCTCTCTTCGAGATTTGACCAACCTAAATCGTTTATAATATTTGTTACGCTGCTATTGTAATCGTAGTCGCCTTTTACGAAGTGGGCTGCTCTTCTTTGTAATTTCTCGAGTGTGTTTGTCTTTTTGTAAGTGTGGATCCCATACTGTGCAGCCGTATTCTAGAATGGGGCGAACAAGGGTAATATAAGGCTAAGCTCTTTCTTTTAGGACCTGCATTGGCTTTGTAGCAAGTTTGGGAGATGTGTTGACCAGGATATGTTGTCTGTGACTATTACTCCAAGATATTTCCCTGTGCTGTGGCTGTGTCAACTTGTTTTTAGTATATGATTGCCAAGTGAGTATGATCTAGATACTGTATTAATTTTGAATTTGGAGTTCTGACGATTCGCATTGTATTGCACTCTGTTGCATTAAAGTGCAAACCCTAATCTTTTCCCCATTTATTGAGAGCGTTTAAATCGGTTTGAAAGGCCAACTGCTCCGTCTGTGTTTGGACGGGTCTGTATAACTATATTAACAGACAATCGTCTTGTATTTATACCCGGGGCGGGTTTCATGAAGTGTACTTAAAGTTACACAGTTACTTAGCGTCACATTATTACTGTAAACTCCTATGTTCACTTGTATTAAAAAATCACGTAATTTACTAAGACAATCAAATTAGCGTTAAAAACGTTCTTAGACGCTTGATGAAACCGGCCCCTGACCTTTGGCGAGGTGCGCATAAGTGCTGCCACCTCACGGCGCCTGGATAATCGAGGCTACAAAGCAGTAGACAAAACATAACTAGTCATGAGCAAATATATATCTGTACAGCCATAGTATCAGTGAATATCATATTAAATTAACTGCTAAAATATTTCTAAGTAATTTAATTTTGATCGCGCAGATCTCCTATACTATTATTTTTATAGCCTCTAAGTAAACCAAGATGGCGACATCCATGCAGTTAACAGCATGTGTCCACGATTAATGCATTGACAACAGACCGTAAAACGACATCGCACCAGTTGTAGCGGTATGTAGGAAGTCAGTATGTTTAACTGTCTAAGGAATTTAACATTGTATTTTTGGGTAAAGGTTATGGGTAAGTAATTGTATCAGTATTCTTATAGTCTACAGATTTGGGCGATAATCCAGTGCTAATCGTAATGATACTATTTATTATAGTAATGTATGCATTTTACCGTTGCATGTTCTTATTGAGTTATTCCATTAAACATTAAATTTATTTAAACTAGACGGCAAGACGACTAACATAATTTTTTTGATGATTCTGCCGTGAGTGAATACGACATACTTTTTTCCATTTCCCTAGGCCCTAGGGCCAGGCTGCCTATGGCTATGCTATGGCTATGTCACAGTATGCAGGATTTTTTATTTACCCTGGCATAGACGGGGAAGAGTGTGGTAGGCTTACTTACTTAGTCGACCACTTAGTCTTATCGGCTCCCGCGTCTAGAGACACATGAGGCAGTCAAAGCACACCATCTAGATCTGTCGCTTGCTAGTGTTCTGAAGTCGCTCCAACTTTTGTTGATTAGCTGTGCCTGTATGTCGCGGTCGATTGGTTGGTGCCAGTTAATTTTTTGTCGACCCCTCTTTCTCTGGCCAGCTGGTATCCATCATAGCGCTTGTTGGGCAGGTCTAGTAGATGAGAGCCTCATGATATGGCCGAGACAGCTCATTCGTCTTCTGTAGATAGTAGATGATGCCAGAGGTTGTCCTGATCGTATCCGGACATCTATGTTCGTCACATGGTCACCCCAGTGTATACCCAAGATCTTTCGCAGGCATATAGTGTCGAATGCATCAATTTTGTTTTCTTGGCTTGTTTTTAGTTGCTATGTTTCACATCCATATAAGAGGGTTGGTATAACATTTGAGTTATAAAAATGGGTTTAGATTTCAAGGTAAATTTCTTGTTCAACATTTTCCTCAGCTGGTTGACGGCTGCTGATACTTCCCCTACTCTTCAGTTTAGATCATGATTAGTGAGTCCTTGGTTGTTGATGGAGCTGCCACTTTTTTCTGGTTGATCAAAACATCAGTGGGTTGTAGGCCCTTAAACAAATTTAATTACATTGTTTCCCCTGGTATATAACAAGCGAGGCGGGCCGCATCGCCCAAAATATGCCGAAATTGCCGCCTCATAGCTATGTTATTCGCCCATTTTTTTCATTCTTTCGCGATATAGTCAGCGAGCAGCATGAAATGACATCACAAAGTCACTTATATTCCTGCAAAATCACAGATTTGTAGCAACATCGTTTAGTCGTCTTAACGTTGCTCAGAGCAGTTAGAATTTAACTCCATTGGACAACGTGAAAGATATCACTTGACAGTTGTCCGATCACGGAATATTCTTGCGCGATCCCCAGTGTCTCCAATGGTGACACCTTGCGGAGTTTCGACATACTAGAAATCTAGACAGTCATGTAAAATGGCGCCCAAACGGTAACTTGCGTTTTGGTTTACGACGGTGGTGGGAGTGAAAACCTTACAGGCGGATGGCACTACGTCACTTGTCGTTGTTTTGTTGTTGTTGTTTTATATCTTCCCCTCTATATTCAATAGTAAAGGTTAAAACGTATCTCAGAATGCACCATTTTATAGCTAGTTTAAAAAAATCTACGGGGGAGCAGACCGTCTGCAGCGCTCGCATACCCCTCCCCTACCACCTTGCCCATGATTTTACCCAGGGGGAACACTGAATTAAATCATGACATTTTTGGTGCACATCATCGCTAAATCACAAACGATAAATTCGTCAAATAAAGGAATACTTTATAAAAACTTTATACCATTGTAAAGGACATTATCTTGTCATTCCAGTGATATTAAATGTGAATTATTTAACATGGACTGAATGATGTAAGGGCTGTGTGACTAGTGGCCTTTCATAGTTTAGCATCAGAACTGGCCAGATCCTACAGCTGCGGCGGCCGCTGTGGTAATGCTACTCTAACCACTCAGCCACCGCACCCCGCTATTCTGATTATGTATTAAACATATGTAAAACAAAGAATCTATTGACCACTTGCCATATTGTTTTAGCTTAAAAGGAAGTCCCGTTTTTTTCGTAAATTTTTTGACAACAACATTAATGTATATTCTTAAAGTTTTCAAAGGCATCACTTGGGCCCATTTTAAAATGGCACATGCAGGATTTGCTGACAGTTACAATGCAAAGGCTTGACATCACGGTTGTTTGTGTGCCAACAGTTTCAGTGAAAGCTGAAACAAACCAGATAACAGAAAGTTTTGAATGTTAGTTTTTCCACTGAAGTGACAGAACATGTGATTTACTATACAGACAAATGAATTCCTGTTTCAGTGTTTCTGCTAGTCAGTTGGAAAAGTAGATAATTAGACAAATTTGAGCTGCCTGCATACTAATATTACTGTAAATTAGTGTAATCAATCTTTTGTTGAGCAGAGATTGTTGCCTACTTTGATCAAGTGATATGGCAAAGACAAAGAAGCGCGGACTGTCAGATAAAGTGGCTAAGTCAAAGTCTGGCCAGGGGGGTCGCACAAATCCTTTTGAGGTGAAGGTGAACCGCCAAAAACATCATGTTCTTGGCCGAAAGATTTCCAAGTACGACAAGGGCAAGCCAGGCGTGTCAAGATCTAAAGCTATCAATAAGGTGAGTGTTCTAACAGCCATTTAACAAATACAGTACCGGTAGTGTATATAGCCTGCAGGACATAGTTCAGTCTCAACGACGGAGACTAGCGGGACATATCCTACCTTTATCAAGAGATGGAATAGCACATGTAGCAATGGAGTGGGTGCCTGAAGGTGGAAACAGAAGGAGAGGAAGGCCGACTAAGACCTGGCGCAAGACATTTAAAGAAGATCTGGCAGAAATGGAAAAGTCTAAGTATATATCAGTTAAAATTTTAAAAAATAAGTGAACATTTTAAATATTCTTGATACCTTGGCAACCTATAATCTCAAATCTTCTAATACCACCAGTCTTGAAAGCATTACAACTTTGTATAATAACCAACTGTAGTTGTCTACAAAATATAATGATAGTTTCTAGCAGAATAAAATTAATTATATGTGAAATGCTGACCAATATTTAGTCAGATGTCTTACCCCCTTAATATGCTTCTTCATGTAAGTTGCAATGGATCTGTGTTTTGAAAAAACTAATGTTTGTTATCTTTGTATGTAATGTAGAAGAAAATCCCTTTTGTGTTTGAAGGACATTATCAAAAGATCAGTTTCAATTATAAAACAAATTCAAATCAATAGATAGATGTTAAAACACACCAATTTCAAAATAATGTTATTTAAACTTGTCGCACAACCCATATTTACAACAAACAGATCATTCCAATTACAACATTATCAGATGTTTAGTGATATTTCACTGGGAAATAGTTTGTAGTTCATGCATAATTTTAGTACATGAAAAAAACATGTGACTCAGTTCACATCACTTTGTGAACATCAGAAGCCATTACATTCCAGTTTCATCTATATTGGATTTCCTCAATTCATTTCAGATTCAAACAAAAAACCTTAAGAAAAAACATATTCTTTGTACTATTTTTCGTTGAACCATTTCCTCATATACACAAACATTATTGACTTTTCTTTTAGCGCAAGGAGACACTACTTGTTGAATACCAGAAACGGGGCAAGGCGAACAAACTGATTGACCGGCGCATTGGCGAGGTGAACTCTGACCTCTCAGCCGAAGATAAGATGCTACAAAGGTTTACACTGGAGCGAAAAGTACGTGAAATTTATATTACTATATTATGTGAATATGCTGTAATAGTGTACATGTTGCATGCCAGGTGGCTACAATACTGTGGGCACGAGTCCTGTTACTCCTAAAACATGTTGGTCCTAAAGATATAGGATATTGGTTCTAAAAATATGGGAAGTTGATCGTAAAAATATAGAAGGTTGGTCATACATATTTGGGGGGTTACCTACAACACACACGCACACCCCTTTTACAGAAATGAGACCACACATAGAATAGATTTTCAGTAGAGAAGTTTTGTACTTTTTGTCATTCAGTAGCATCATCCTTCTCATTTGAGCGGCTTTCGTTTTATTCAGGAAGTCAGGCATTACCGGTAAGTCATAATCAAGTCATGTAAAAAGGCAGGTCATACATTTTGGTACCAGGGCATCCCTGAAAAAGATCAGGGATTGTCGCCCTGCAAATTCAACCAAGGCAGAACACTGGTTTTTAAATACACGATAGGATGTGTTGCCCTATTATATTGTTATTGTGAAATTTGCACATTTTTTGGAAATAAAAATATTGGTTGATTGATGATGATGGTGATTATGATGATAATTATGATAATGATGATATTTAAAGATGTGATTGATGATGATGGTGACGATAATTATGCTGATAATTATGATAATGGTGATACTTAATGTGATTGCTTGTGTTGTTACAGAAGCACCACGAGAAATCTGAGTTGTTCAAGTTGAATGATGACAATGAGGATCTCACCCACTACGGCCAGTCTCTCTCAGAGATTGAGAAGTTTGAGGAACCAGAAGGAAGCTGTAGTGAAGACGAGGAGAGAGATGGCCAGATAGGAGGTACATTTGTCTGTCTGTCGTCCGTCTGTCTGTCTCACTGTCGTCTGTCCATTGGTCCGACTGACCGACTGACTATCGGCCTATTCATTGGTCTATCTGTCTGCCTGTCCATGATAATGATGTGTTATGAGTCTGTCTGTCCGTTCAACTGTCTGTCTGTCGCTCCACCTGTCTGTCTTTATGTCATTCTTATGTCAGTCCATCCATCTTTCAGCTTGTCTCTCTCTCTCTATCCATCCTTTTGTCCATCCCTCTCTCTGTCTATCCAAACTTCTATCCACCTGTCCATCCTGTATGAGTAAAGCCAGTTATAGACCCAGTCTGTGAGGCAGTAAGTGATCCATGTGTGTATCTGCCCACAGCCCAGATGGTGGGGGAGGAGCACTTTGGAGGCTTCCTCACGAGGAAGACGGAGCTGAAGGCCGACGGCAAAGTGAAGAGTTGGAAGGAGAGGATGGAGGAGATCATTGCACAGTCGAAGAAACTCAAAGTAAGAACTCATACATGACAATGTATCAAATAGTATACAATGATAAAAGGAGGCTTTCTGTATGTCTTAAATCATAAATCATTTTATTTAGTGTATCTATTACAACATATTCCAAATGTGTCTTATTTAAACTTTTTCTGTTGTTGAACTATAAATGTCTCGGGAGGACACAGTTTGTTTACATGATAAATGTCTCGGGAGGACACAGTTTGTTTACATTATAAATGTCTCAGGAGGACACAGTTTGTTTACATAATAAATGTCTCAGGAGGACACAGTTTGTTTACATGATAAATGTCTCGGGAGGACACAGTTTGTTTACATGATATAGTGCTGCATTCAAACCTTGGCCTCAAGTCCAGTTACACATGAGATGGATATGAGCATCACACGTAATATGTCATCACCCCTCCGATTTATTCATACTCAGTATTCTATGATTTCAGTGACAGCTCAGTGGTTTGTATAAACTTGTGGTTTAATTTGAAAGTCATATAGTGTCATGTCATATTTTGCTTCAGTAAGAAAGGCTGTGTCACATGCAATGTTTCCCTTCAGTATGAAAGACAACATGAGAAGGAACAAACACAAGAAATGACGGAGAAGTTGGACCAGGAATGGAAGGATATTCGTCTGTCAATGGGAATATCAAAGGTTTGATTTCTTTATTGATTCGTGTCTATGGATCATGCGTAATTTTAGTTTTTTTAATTGTAAAACTAATTTTGAATTATTTGTAGTTATTAATATGTAGAACAAAATTTATACAATACTTTATTTACTTATTTTATTAAAAACAGCAATACTGAACTGGTGTATAAATCTTTGTCTTTCAATGAGAATATTAAAGGTTTGACCCTCTATTGATTCATATATCTTTGGATATATTTGTAAATTTGTGTTACTTTTCTTAAACAAATCTTTTTTAAATTTATTTACACTTACTGATATGTAGACATAATTTGAATATACTTTATACATTGTTGTATTCTTTTTATTAAGTGCAACAATAATTAAGTGTTTTAAAAAAAAGGCAGATGTACACGATACATGTAAAATTAATCAAATCTTTAATGCAAAATAATAATATTGTTTGTTAATTTGATTAAAATGTTATTCTTATCAGACTGATTAAATTAGCATACTTCTACATTTCAGCTACCTTTAGTAGAAGGTAGCTATAATCATAGTTTTGGTAAGAAGAACATTTGAATCAGATTCATTCTCTGAACTTTTTCAAAATGTTCACGATATTGCTTTACATGTGATTATCTAATAATTTTGTATCCATGGTTTTAAGATTTTTGTGAATTGAATAACTTTATATAACTGAAGACTATAAATGTGTGTTGCAGAGAACAAAGGACACGCCAGAGGAATACAAGAAGGCGGACGACTACGACATCGCTGTTCGGGAACTTCAATTTGAAATGAAAGCAAAGGTAATGAAGTATAATTATTGAGTATATTTTAACACATCCAAAGATTCCAAAGATACTACCTGCTGTATATACTTTCACCAACTGATGCAGTCATATGACGCAAATATCTATACAGCAAGTAAGATATATGGGTGTGTTAAAAATAAATATACTCACTAAAAATTAACAACTCTGAAGTATGTTCAATGAAATGTAGAGAAGTGTAAGTCAAAGTTTCAGTATACCCTAAACTGTGTATCATTCTGCTTCTTCGTTTTGCAATTGTTGTTTGAATGCAGTGATTCTTGTTTCTTGAGACATCATTCAAGAGGTATCAATGTTATAGAATTACCATGTTACTGATTACTGTGTTTCTAATTACGGTCGCTCTCCCCCCATTATAACGCGCCTCATTATAAAGCAGATTCAGTTATAACATGGTCGGTCTTGGACCCTGAATTTCTGCCGCCAGGGGCAAAAATGGCGTTACACCATCTATCACCACGGGATTCACGACCGACTGTGTTGTATCACCGCGAACACCGCACGGATCTGTTACGCTAAATGTAATTAATGCACGCTGAAACTTTTGCGTAAAGTCCTCATGTTTGTGTAAATTAAAGGTGTAATTTTAACAGTCAATAAATGTAACCTATGACAGGACAATGAATGAGAAGTGAATTGTTGTTGAGTTGTTTGTTATACACGAACACCAATCGTATTTTAGTACTGGCTTCGGTGGCTGCAACTTTTAATTGCAACTAAGATTCATGGAAACCTGTTGCACAACAATCAGATTATCATACATTCTCTGGCAATTTAGATATCACAGACTTACTGCTCTTTATTCAGTTATGAATGATGTCAGTTGAAGTCTTTCAACGTTCGTACTCAAAGCGGTTAACATTATTTGAAAACAGCACTCTACTACTACCATGAAACAAAAGTTGAGTAAAATAGGGTTGATTGCAATTGAATAGGCAGCAAAGCGTATTTGGTATGCGAAAAATTAGAACTCAAAGCGTTTACGAAACGGTGAGTCGCAGTGTAAAGTCTCGAGAGAGAGAGACAGGTGTTCCCAAATCCACGTTTCGGGGATGGCTAAAAGAAGACGTTAAAGTCCGTGAATTCATTCACACCGTGCAAGACGACAACGGGTTACGGCGAAAAAAGACACACTTCGCCCAAGACAGCACACTCGACATGGCGATGGTGAACTGGTTCGCACAGGAAAGGCAGACTGGGCTGCCGATAAGTGGTCCATCAAGGCGCAGGCGGAAAAATTTGATAAGTCCATCAACGGTGCCGAGTCCGACTTCACGACCAGCCAAGGGTGGCTTTGGCAATGGCATCTCGCAATACAAAGTGGTGGGCGAGAAGCGATCGGCCGGCGAAGAGGGCGCAGCGTTATTTCCACCGAAACTCGCTGCGTTCATGGACAACAATAACATGAGCGCAGAGCAAATCTACAACGCCGACGAAACTGGCTTGTACTTCAAGATGTTGCCAGATCGCACACTGGCCATGGAAAATGTTGCGCGCAAGGCGGAAGGTTTCAAGATGGCGAAAGAGCGCACCACCTTCTTCTGCGTACATGTTGCATGCCAACAAGACAGGAACGTACAAGCTGGAGGGGCTAGCAGCAGCATTCCCCGGTGTACCAGCGGATGCACCGACACGTGACACAACGACTTTCTCGGGTTCAGCGCAGACGAAATATGTGCCGTTGAGGAGTCAACTGAACGATGGTCAAACACACGACAGTTTCGTCGACGAGTGGACGACCATTGACAAGTTTTGCACAGTGAACGAAGAAACTGACAAATGAACAAATCATCAGTGACGCAGTATGCGACGCATTCGACGACAACACTGAATCTGATGCCGAAATTGTAGAAACACTGCTACTACTGTCACCAGCAGAAGGAGTCGCTGCACTCGAGATCGGGCATCGGTGGATCGAAGGTCGAGACAGTGATTACATAAAAGTGATGCAGATGGCCAGTTTTTGCAACCTTACAAAAGCAGATCAGCTAGCCAGCCGAAAGCAGAGAAAAGTGACTGACTTTTTAAAGTCCAAGTGAACGTATCTATCGGCCAACAGTTGGAGTGCATATATTAGTAGTGTATTTTAATCGTTTATTTTCTTAAACAGTGAACGTTACGATTGCTTTGTATGACGTTTAGGCAACTTCATCCGACCATGTGTTAGAATCTTGAATATGTGCCTATATTCAGATGTGTGATCAATAAATTGTCAATTGTACTTATAGTCATTGTTATTTAAGTAAACGTGTGCGCTGCAAGTCCCACCTGGTACCGTTCCTTATTTCCAAGTTATTGTTTTCGAATCACATTAGTCTTCATTCCAATGGTTAGTCATATGAACCTACATCGTAGCATACAATCGCCGATTAGTAATTCACAACAGTACATGTATGGGTTTTATTCAGTTCAACTTTCGACGGCATATAACATTTAAAAATTAATACAATACGACACATTGACAATATTTAACTCTATAAAACATATAGACCGTATAGCCCTGGCACACCGTGGCTTCGCATCATGCTCCCCGCAGCAACTGTTGATGTCTATGATCAACAACGATAAATGTATGAGTTTATCCTGTTCAACATTCGGCGATCTTTTACTTTATGACATAACCATGAAAACGATAACTTCTCACATATCTTACATACATGGAAACACATTATTACACTTTCTGCAGTATTCGTGGCGCTGCGGGCTTATCGGCAAGGCTTATCAAATATTTCTTTTTCGTGGTGACGCCCACGTGAACCCATTACCGCGCCTCATTTATAATGCGGTTTGATTTCGTGGATCCCGACTATCACGTTATAACGAGGGGCGACTGTACCATGTTACTGATTAGTGTGTTTCTAATTACCATGTTACTGATTACTGTGTTTATAATTATCACGTTACTGATCATTCACACTGCTGACATACAATTTGTTAACTGCTGGTACCGTTTATCAATACTACATTATGATTCCGTGTTAATGCCATTAATTATTATTGCTGTATGAAACGTAAATGGTCACGCATAAATTTGAAAGGTTAGTTAATGCAAGATTCTTAGCTTTTTATCTTTATAAAACTATTATTTTCAGGCAACAGATCGTCTGAAGACGGAGGAAGAAATTGCAAAGGATGAGATGGAACGGTTAGACAAATTAGAGGTAAGTAAGAATGTTCACATACAAATTTAGAGGTATGAAAGCATGTTGATATATTGAGTAAATACTGCACATTAAACACATTATGCCATCGTGACCTAACTATGATTTGTGCTATTCGGAAACATGATATAGGTTTAGAAAAAAGAAATACAGACTGTCAAGCAATATTCAACAGTGATGACTGAAGATATATCATCTTGAAAGGATGTTTTGTGCACAGTAATGTTACATGGGTGATGTATTCAATACTGTTTCAATAATACTTATTTTGTTTTAAATTTTTAGTCCTTTGGGCCGAAGGTCCAACGGACTATTGCCATCACTCTGCATCCGACGTCTGCTGTCCGCCGTTAGCTGCCGTATCTCAGAAACATTTTCAAAAACTGTTCAGTAACTTTTTCTGTAATTTTGCATAGACATTTCATGTGGTAGTGCCACTATACACAAGACATCTGTATTTGATTGAATCATTCTAAGGGCATCAAAGGTCCCTTAAAATGCTAAATTTGCTAACTAAATTGTCCTCTACAGCAGCAGCTCTATTTATAACTTGATGGCAAACCTTTTTCCAACAACATCTGTCACATGCGGAGTCTGTATCTTGCATGGATCAGAGGTTGTCTTTTCTGTTATTTCAAAAACTGTTCAGTAACTTTTTCTCAATTTTTGCATAGACATCCCTTAGGGTAGTGTCACAGTACACAAGAAATTTGATTGAATCATTCTAAGGGCACCTCAGAGCCACCCAAAAAGCAAAACAATGGTGACATTTTGTCTGTTTCTGCCCGGACTATGTTGGCAGAGTATTGTGTATTAGTATTACACCCACCCCACTGTGGCTAAGATTCTCTGGGTGCTGTTGTTTGATGGAAACTGTGACTAATCTGTAATTGGTCACTGGCAGAGGCTCGTGTCAACAGAGAGCACTCTCCATTAGCTCCCTATAGATTTATGTGAAATATATCATTATATCATTAAAATATTTCAGAACATTAGGAATGTTTTAGTACTTTTAACTAAAAATAGTGATATTCAATTCACTTACATAAATTATATATTCTGATTTACCAAATAACAAGAATGACTAAGATATGGAAGGTGGTTGAGAAGGGAGATAAATAAAGCCCCTAAGGCTAAGCTGCGACTGTCTGTCCCATTATTCTTACTGACAAAGACCTGTAAGTTAGGTGAGTAACACCTTCGAAGTTCTGACAGCAGGACACCGCCTTCGGTGAAGTCGAAACAAATGTTTGACAAAGGGTTCAAGTTCAAACGGACTATCACCATCCAGCTGACCCATTTTTAATTTTCTTTAGTCTACTTAATGCTCTCAAATAATCTGTCCTCTTAGTTTTATACATAAAGACATAATCTGGCATAACTTTATAAGTTTTTGTAGCATTTGTACTTCCAGTGTATCATTGCAACATAGTGTACATGCTGTGTGCCACATTTGAATGTCATGCATGTAATTTTTCCATGCAATCCATTTGCATATATAATGTAAAACTTCAACAGCCGTTTTCTTCATTTTTACTTTTTGACCCCTACCATGTTCAATGCTCCATAACTTCGCAAATTTTTGTAGCAGTCATAATTTTTGAAACCATGTAAAGCACTCTACCCAACCTTTACAAGAATGTAAGAAAACAATGTTACAATTTTTCCGACTTATCACTCATTTGGTCAGCCGCCGTCATATCTAGACGTATTAGTCCAAAGGACTTCAGGGCTTCTTGGCCCATTTTTTTTAATTCCTATATGTATAAATAGATATGTATATATTTACCAATTGATCTATTGTTTGACAGCATCATGCAGTGGTAGCTTAGTGTAACGTTAATTAGTTGTTAAACACTTTTTAAAAGAAATCTGTTATTCTACCGTATGATGTGTACATCTATAATAATGATATTCATAGCTATATTCATTCGTTGTTTATACGTAAAATAAAAGTCTGTAAAAGTAATAAAAAACATAGAATTTACTGTATTGCTAGATTTTTATTGGAATGCTGTTGAAATCTATCCAAAACCTGGCTGAACAATTAGTGCTACATCTGTCTGTTATGTGACCCATGAAATGTTCGTCGTTCTCAGTGTAGCATACTTTATGGATAACACCTAAAGGAAAATGTTGATTCTTACATTGTTACCTAAAAGTTTCTTTTCTGCACGGAACGTGATGAGTGAACGTGGTCACATGATCTTGTTGTAGACGGACAGAATGCGGCGGATGAGAGGAGTGACAGAAGAGGAGGAGGAGGAGAGAAAGTCGTCAAAGCACCAATCAGTCGAGGACTTGGATGATGGGTAAGGCCGAACACATGACCAAACAGGTCCCATGGTCTGAGGGTCATGTGATTCACCATTGTCAAATTGCCGATGTGAACCTGCCACAGATAAACTGCACTTTAATGACTCATGTATGTTGTGCCGTCTACTGAAGAATTGCGTGTTACATGTCATTTTAAAACTTAGTCTATTTACCAGGGTTATTTGATGTATGGCTTTATATTGGAAGTTTTTGAGTAAGCGCCATTTAAAAATATCTCGCTGAATGTACAGAAGCACTGTGGGGAATTGGAGTGAATTTATATGAAATGCCATGGGAACCAAAAGGCTTAAAGAAATTCACTAAGTGAAATAACTTGTCAAGACAAAAATCAGCAAATAATGTGTGGCACCGCTCAACTATGTAAGAAGTTATACAATGCCAAAAGTATCAAAAGAAACGTAGACTGGGTGCTTATTTGCAGGATGTTCAAAGATATTTTAAGTCTTGTTTCAGTCGGTTTTCTATTTGTGAATGTGCCTACATTTAATGGGGAATCTGTTTATTAATTTGCAGTTTCCAGCTAGAAGGGGATACCAAGAGATTTCACCTCAGTTACAAAGATGGCGTCATGTTGTCTGCTGATGATGACAAAGAGGCTGGAAGTGAAAGCGAGGCTGAGAGCAGTGGTGAAGGTGAGATGGGGACTAATCATTATTTTAATTCCATATTGTTCACAGACAAATAAAATGTCTGTGATTTTTTTAAAGCCACACCCTTTAGGGAGTTCATGTACAATTTTTTGTGAACATGGAAAATATCACATTTTCAGATTATAACATTTGTGCTGCAAACAAGGCTAGATGCTTGTCAGCCTCATATAGTCACGGGTGGCATGATCAGAAGCAGATTTCCCGTGTACAGTAACAAGTTTGTTTGGATGACAAATGACAGGGAGAGTTTTACATGTTTGTTTTCTTGAAAACGAAAAATTATGAGATTTGATAAAAAGGTACTGCATGTTGGTGTCAAGACTAATCTTTTTCCCATTGCTTTCCATTATGGAATCTTGGAATTTATGTTAAACTTGTCCCATTGTCAAAGGTCATACGTCAACAACTCAAATATTGCATGGGGCCATGTACATGCTGTCATCTGGTGAACAATTTAGATTTTAATTTGGCCCTTGTCAGTCATGTCGTCCATATAACGTTTGTTCTGTCTTCAAAGTAGTGACGTGTGCATGCAAGTCGTGGTGTATGCGCAGAACTGTGCACACATGCCACTGTTTCTGTGTTCTGTTCTAGTTCTAGTTGTTTCCAGCGGTCGGCAACGTTCTATTAACTGACCTATCTGTATTACTGTGGTTACAATGTAATGGTCTTATGAGGTCTCATTCAACTAGTCAGCCTTTTCAGAATATTATCGCTAATCCGACCTTTATATGCTGGCACTGAGGGTGGTCACTGCCAGGCCCAGGGCAGGGTGCTTGTCGTTCAGATTGTGTGTTTGTGAGTATATGTGTGTTTGCATGCATGCATGTAAGTGTGTATGTGTTCATGTGAGTTTGTATGCGTTCATGTGAGTGTGTATGTGAGTGTGTATGTGTTCATGTGGGTGTGTATGTGTTCATGTGAGTGTGTATGTGTTCATGTGAGTTTGTATGTGTTCATGTGAGTGTGTATGTGTTCATGTGAGTGTGTATGTGTTCATGTGAGTGTGTATGTGTTCATGTGAGTGTGTATGTGTTCATGTGAGTGTGTATGTGTTCATGTGAGTGTGTATGTGTTCACGTGAGTGTGTATTTGTTCATGTAAGTGTGTATGTGTTCATGTGAGTGTATGCTTTTTGTATGTGAGTATCTGTGTGTTTGCGTGTGCGTGCGTGTGCATGTTTGTCTCTTATTGAGTTCTTTTATTATATAGTATTTTCTTTCCTAGATGATGGTGATGATGATAATGATGATGATGATGACGATGATTGTGATGATGCCATGGAAAGAACGTCAGACCTGGAGTCAGATGATGAGGAGGAAGCATCAGAAGAGGAAGAGAAGAAGAAAACGAAAAAGAAAGTGTCGTTCAGCACAACCGTCGAGGAGCTGAGGAAGAAGCCAGCGCCTGCCATGAATCCTGAACAGTTCAAGGCCATGCTACTGGTGAGGGCTAATATATTCACCATGTTTTACAAACCAATGTAAAGATCTCTTCCTTCACCAGATCATCTTATTCGGGCAAATATCAATATACGTGACTGTAAGGAGCAATTTATCTTCCTGTCAGCACAGACATAAGTTAATACCAATAACTTCTTCAACTGAACCGTAAGGATATATATATATAATTGACTATCAGAAACAGTTGTGTCTGCAGTCATTGGGGCAGTTTTAGTACTATTTGGGGCAGGAAGATTTAAGTTTGCGCTTTAGTACACATTGCCGTTGGGGTAATCATTCAGTTTGTTACAGATTATTACACAGATATGCACACAGGATATATAGGTGTGACAATCAGGAAAATATGTGGTGTCATTTAATATTCTATTGAAATACCAGTTGTAGAAGAAGACAGTTTTTCAATCTGTTTTATTTTACTGTTTGTAATGAATTGACCTTTTTTGTCATGTCTGCATAAAAAAGTTTAAATTTTCCAGAATTACAAGATATTACTAATAAGGCTAAATTATGTTTTTTATAGAAAAAGAAAGTTATCATGGAAGAAGCCAGAAAAGAACTTCCCTACACGTTTAAAGGTATGATGTTTTGATAACATTTTATGGAGAAAGTTGACAGTTTTAACCTGATAAAATAATATTTCAAATTGGTAAGCTTGCCTACCTTTGTAGGGTGCCTAGTTGAAAGTGCCTGACTTAGTATTATATATGTTACTTACTTAGTTACTTCTGTTGTTCGTGTATTGTGGTGACATCATGAGTTCTTTCCTCTAATTTCTTACTGTCATGCTGTTTGATAGACTACTGAATCACGGGACCATTTCATTAATGTTCTTACGAGCTCATAAGCCCGATGTTTACCACCATCAAATAAGGGGATTTTCTGACGATCTCGTTGTCTTAGTGAAACTGTCCATTGGACACATTTTGTTTAGTAGTCTTGTGTATGAGGACCGATATTGAGTTTTGTCACCTGTCACTGTCCACTCTAGCTCCCACTAGTCTCGGTGACCTTTGTGCACTGCTGTGTGGTCACTCTGACACTGACCAGTTGACCGTCATTGAGCGGCTACGCAAGTGTCATCACCCCAGTCTGGCGGAGGGGAACAAAGAGAAGATGGAGGTCAGTGGGTTACCTCTTCCTTTCTAGGACTCATTACGTTCTATCACTTGACTAGTCATCATGTGTAATTGTATTCACTCTCTAAATACCAGTAATGGCAGTAGTCAGTGCATCCCACAGTCAACAACATCTCAAATCACACGAAAGGATCGGTCGCCGAAACTGACCAGCTGCGTTTATAGAACTTCAAGTAAATGTTGTTGAGACGGGTGCGTCCCAGACAGTGTCTCTTCAACAGGTTGACTTGATATAGCGGTGCCATCCCGTTCCGACACCGGAATACATGAAGACATATTTTAAACTTGATTCTTCGTTTGAGTGGCAGCCAGTGCAATATATGTAGTATAACTACAAATATAATGATACATGTAATTATTTGCACCCACATTTTGTTGTAGGTTGTGAATCATATATCACGTAATGAAGCGGTCTGCCATATGCCATGCTGTATGCGTAACTCTTGTGATTACTAGAATGTGATGGTCTTATGAGGACTCATTCAGAGCCGACCACTTCTGCTGGCTCTGAGGGTGCTCATTGTTAAACCAACAACAAATACCGTAAATCCTGTATTTGTAGCCGCACCCCTAATTAAAACCGCACCCCGACTTTTGACCTAAACCCTGACTTTCCTCCGCACTGTTTGTCAGGCATAAACCTTATTTAAAGCCGCACCTGGACTTTGAACCAAGACCATTTTAGCTCTGCGTGTGACATACTTCCGTAGTGCACACAATTAGGAAAAAATTAAGTGGGTTCCATAAAAAGTCATAACTTTGGTATTAATTATCATAAATGAATGAATAAGGTATGATTTAATTGCTAAAAGACTTTATTGTAATGCGTTGATAGTCACTACGTCACATGTTATATTATCGTTGGAATATTACTACGTGAAAGTTGTCAAAACGGAAAATAAAAATAAACACATTTCAGCATGCTACCAGAAAATATCTGGGTGGCTGAATGTCCATATGTCCTGTGGACGAAATGTAGCCATGCATTTAAGCTATACGGTAAAGTTAAAATTATTCAAATATGTTGAGAAGTTATATTTTTATGCCATTTTATGTAGAACCATGTATAACGTTGATGTTATAAATGCATATAAAAGACTATCTGGACTGTAGCTGATTCAGTGCAGTTGTATCAGCTGTGTTGACTTCAAAGGTGTTAGATTGACAGCTGGTAATAACAATGTAATAATGGTCGGCTCCAGCAGCCATGAAAACAGAAGGACCTAGTGGTTTGACCTATTTCTTGGAAACTTCCAGACCGTTGGGCCACCTGCACTGTTGACCAGGCACTTGGGATTATAACACTATCTTGTACCAGGGCAAGTGCAGCTCACTCCAGTGCAAAGAGGCACTTGTAGTGGTGTTGTGTTGACAATCGGGTGAAGCCTGGCTTCAATAAAGCCAAGGTGTCAACTTTTTGCTTGGAACTGGGCTTAAAACACTTGAAACCATGAGCAAGAGTCTGAACAAAGCAGACATTTGTTACAGTTGATGTCTGCTAGGCTAGTGTGGAACAGTTGCCAAAAACAGTCCGCGATGCTGATGGCCTTGACACGGATACGCAGAATGAGACCACCGTGCCGTTCCAGGCAGCGTTCTTTGATACCGACAATGAAAGTGACTTTGAAGGATTTTAATTGTGAAGTGGACGATGGCATCACATTTGAAGATGTTTGCCCGGTGCGCGCGGCAGTGTTCGGTGATGTCGACAACTCAAACACAGATACATGGAATGACACTGCCTGAATGATGGTATTCTTCAGCAGTGACGGTGAAAATGAAAGTGACTTTGATGGATTTTAAGATTTTCATATGTTATGATCTTTCTGTCTGAACACTATGGACACAGGTTTTTATGTGTTATGTAATAATTTGTTTTGTACCAGTGGCAATTTTTTACTGATATTTTATTGATACATCCGACCTCGTTTTTCGGTAAGTTTTTCACTTATTATAAACGTTACTAGGCCTACTGACAACCCAGTGAGTCAGCTTTCACAATTTTTTCAACAAATTACTGTATTTAAAGCCGCACCCCAACTTCGCTGTCATCATCATCAATTAGGCGACACATTACTGTAATTAAAGCTGCGGCTACAAATACAGGATTTACGGGGAGTTAAAAGTGAGTACCAAAACATGTCACTGAAGCAAAAGTATACAATGCACAGAAGTGTTAATAGAAAAAGCAGATTTCTAAATTCCTGTGACTTATAGCAGTCTGTAGGATTAGTTGCATGTCGTTAAAGCCTTGAGACATGAAAATAAATGTTGTCCTTCAGGAGCTGTTTGATCATCTGGTTCACTACTACGGCATGCTGGGATTGCAAGAGCCGCCAGCGTTGCGACTGATGGACCGACTCGTGAAGCCTCTTTATGAACTCGTCCAACTCTCGCCCCTGGCTGCTGGCCAATCAATGCTCGGTATCATCAGGTCGATGCAGCAGGAGTTTAACGCGTATTGTGAGCAACACAATGGGCGAGGACAGACACCCACCCTCGATGTGGTGAGTGGGGGGGGGTTGGTTCTGCTAGAGAAGGGTTGATTACTGGTATGTGGTGTATAAATATTCTATTCGAACATGCATTATATTGTTAACTTAATATTATGTAAATAAATAATTTATATATATTTTATTATGCATATACTGCATATATATATATATATAATTTGTTACTAATCACTAACTAATTTATTCAGCTAATTAATGTTATATTTATTTATATATTAACATGTTTTAAATATTTTTTTGTTATTTCCTTAGCTAACTAATTTCTATACACCTATGTATTTTAAGCACACTTGAATGGACTTTGATTTACAATGTATGTAAGTTTTTAGTATTATTACTAAATTAGAAATTATGTTCAGTTCCAACAGTAATAAAAAATTCACATATGAATGATTTGTACTCTGTTCAAGGGAGCAGTATTTTAAATATGCGGTTGGAAACTGCACATATTTTTTCCAACTATTCCATGGAAACAGTTTATTAGAATTTATATGTTTTACTTGCATTGTGCTGATGGATAATATGTCGTCCATTTTTATTCCAAGTTGACGAGACAATGATTATAAAAAAGATAAGAATTTATATTCTGAAAAGGGATTTTTAATAGTACTGAAACTGAAAATTGTATAGGTGTCTAGGTAAATGTTTTACTGTTTTTGCTTCATTGCTTAGTGTTTCAGTACATAAATATGAACTGTCATGAATTTGACCTTCAGCTGATGACTTTGAAACTGGTATCGTTGCTCTTTCCAACGTCTGACTACAAACATCCGATTGTCACACCTACCCTGCTCTTTATGAGTCAGCTACTAACACAAGTAAGTTTCATGTGTGACTGCATTCATTCGTATGATGTAGAATTAATTATTTATACTGTACATGCTTATATATTCAGTGGAACCTCTTGGTATTATTAGTATTCATTTCACTGTATTAGCAGGACTGCTTTCCCACATTTTAAAGATAATTTGGGACTTTCCTAGAGTGGCTATATTTGCAGGGTGGCTGTATTACAGAGGTGTCGATGATGCTTGGTTCAGTTATTTTATTAATATTATAACTTATGCTTTTGTTTTAATGCATATTTGTATGAACATGGTTTTTAACCTGAAACAAGGGATTTGTATGAATGAAAAATAATATTACATGTACTTTACATTACTGTGAGGCTAAACCACACAAATGTGAATTTTTTTTTTTTCGATAAGCCATTGACTCCCATGACCACCCTTGACCACTGGCTATCTGGGGTGTTGGTTTGGATGGCGTCGTAAAATGACGCATTTGAATGGTTGACCGATACCCAAAACCGTCTCTGTTCTAGTGTTGTGTCACATCCCCACTAGAGGTCTCCACTGGGCTCTTTGTGTGCACATTGTTTCTCGAGGTAGGTTTCAGTTTATTGATTTTGAAATTGCTAAACATTTCTGATCTCTGTAAGCTTCATACACACTCTTATAGCTCCAAATATGTTTTTATTGTTGGAAAATCTGCAATTAAAGTGAATAAGTTCTCAACTCAGTATGTATCAGAAGTTAACATGTATAAAGCAAAATAGATACGAAATGGTAAATAAAAGAAATAAATCATGCATATTGCCAGATTCTATTTTCTTGCCACTGAAAATTGGAACACATGTCAGCTTTAAACGAGTTTTAATTTAGCTAACTGCATTTGTTCTACAGTTTATCTGAAGTTTCTTTTTGCCGTTTTTAATTACATACATTGAATCGCTTGATTTAATTTTGATTGTACAGCGCTTTGAGAATATTATGGATATTGCACTCTATAAATATTAAGTGAAATGTGATGTTATAATCATTCGCATATTTTGCAGTACGTGAGTTTGTCAAAGCGATATGTGCCTGAAGTAGTCAACTTCCTGTCTGGCGTGTTGTTTATGGCTAGTAGTAAGGACCCAAAGAAAGGTAAGCCTGAATAACCCTTAGTTTCTTGACATTTTATGTACCATTCAATGTACTGGTTTTTTGTGGCACGCGGGGAAGTAGTTCATCTGTCATGCCAGAATGTTTATTATTAAAGCACCTCTGAAAAACACAATTCTGATGGTTCAAATGTTCACGTGTATGAAACACAATATTGGTGAGATTTCAGTGTGTCAATCACCGAGTGTACAGTGGAACCTCCCTATTAAGGTCAAAGTGATCTGAATGGCGAGTTGACCTTAATTGTGAGGTGGCTGTATTATCGAGGTGACCGTAAACCGGGGTTCGACTGTATTTCAAATTGTATTTGATCATCACTAGCATGATGGCATTTATTTTTACATGCAAACATGTGGGTGGGTGTACACTCACTTATTCTACAAATGCATGCACTCACACACGCACGCACGCACGCACGCACGCACGCACGCACGCTTACACACACACACATCTCTTAAAGCAGATGATATGTGCATGTGTGTATGCGCTGGCAATATTGAATGTTGACGTATGAAAGGGAACAAATTACAGTAGTAGACCATTGATACCTATGTTATTAAGTGTCTTTGTGTCAAGTATACCTGCCAACTTTTGTTGTTGACATTTGTGAGAATCATCAGTGGTTGAGCATGCTTCCCGTGTTACGCTGTCTCGGATGTTGACTTTAGAAGACAGGGGTGCTGTTTCGCCAGAGGAGCTTCACCGGTTCGCTGTCTTGAAGATGAGGGTGGAGGGTGCTGTGTGAGATTTTTAGCTGGAAATTCAGTGGTTCAGCACGTCTCCCATGGTGTCGTGCTCTCGAAAACGGGGGGTGCTGTTGGAGATTTTCAGAGAAAATCCGGGAGATTTGCCTATATTCCAGGGAAATACACCCAAAATGCAAGAGGCTCCCAGATTTCATAGGAGAGTTGGCAGGTATAGTCAAGGCATTTAGCAGTGAGTGGTTGTTGTTGACACTGCTATTTCTTCCTGTGAGCAGTAGAGGTTGTGATAGCGCCCTTCCGACCCGTTGGCAAGACAGTAGACCTGCTGAAGCTTGCAGGCAACAACTGCAGGTACGTCTATCCCAGTCTGTATTACACAACATCTCCATCTACATGACGTTTTTATCCCGGGATATGCCTCTGCATGGTGAAAAAGCAGGGTTAAATTTACCTATCCATCACGCGACCTGTTGCATAGCAAAAGTTACGCCAAGCCATAAAAAATGGATGCCGAACATGTTGTGTATTCGAGCATTCCGTTGTATATTTCGTTGAAATTCTGACCACAAAAGTGTGTCTTTATAACAAAAATATAATGCAAAGTTTTTATAGTGACAAATGTTACCAACATAACTGTTATCGACATTGGTGGCAAAGGTAAAGTTTGACAGAGGTCACGCGCAAAATTTTGATTTTGACTTACGCAAACCACACCATACTGGTACATCACTAACCCAGGCTAACTTACCTCCACAGTTGGAGGTTGGCCAGCCTCATCTTTTTATGTAACTCGCTTTTCTGCAGTCATTTAGACAGATAGCCTGATTTGTCTCACTGATTGTGACGTAGGCAGATAGCCTGAGTTGTCTCACTGATTGTGACGTAGGCAGATAGCCTGAGTTGTCTCACTGATTGTGACGTAGACAGATAGCCTGAGTTGTCTCACTGATTGTGACGTAGGCAGATAGCCTGAGTTGTCTCACTGATTGTGACGTAGGCAGATAGCCTGAGTTGTCTCACTGATTGTGACGTAGGCAGATAGCCTGAGTTGTCTCTCTGATTGTGACGTAGGCAGATAGCCTGAGTTGTCTCGCTGATTGTGACGTAGGCAAACAGTGACAGACTGGATCCATCGAGATACTTCTATAGACACAACAGTTTGATCCCAGGTTCAAATAACGCTTTGTGTAGATGCTACCCAGATTTAACCCTGGCTATTTTAGCCCGGGTTATCTGTAACTCTAGTTTTAAAATGTCATCTACGTAGACACAATATAAATGCTCTATTCAATACAGTGGGGCACTTATGAATTCGTAATCGGACATGTGCATTTAGGAACTTATTTTGTTGACACTAATGTAAAGTAGAGGTAAGTTCTTATATAGCACAGTATCAAATCTGTAGAACTGCTGAAATCACTTTACATGTGGTCATTGTGTGCAAATGTCTTTGTTTCAATGGAGCTTCATAATCGGATGTAATCTCCTGTAGAAACGTGACAGCACTTTAACTGGCACAACCATTATTGAATTGTTTTGTTTTTTCAGAAACATAAAGGTGGCTCCCTTGAAGTTGTCAGTGCTGTTTTCCAACAAGGGAGATGCTGTCAAATATTTGCGGTCAGATGAGATGAAGTAAGTTCCGTGTCTTTTGTCTGCATCACAAGAAAACTTCCCTCCAGGTCCTTTGTCTATCACTACTGGAGTTACAGTTACTATTTTATCTTTTAAATGTATTTGTAAATACAGGTTCGTCATAATACTGTACATGTCTAGTAGATCAACAATTGTGATATTAGAAATATACACATATATGTAACCCGCCACATATAACTGGGTATTCAGTGACACAGCCATATTTTGGACACTAGCCAAACTAGCTGTCTAAGTTATGTTCCATCAGTTTTGTGATCTTGTAGAAATCGATACCTTATAATCTGATATTTCAGTGTCCATTTTATTTCCCATGACAAGCAATCAAAAAGTAATAAGACATGCATTTACGAACCCATAAATTAAAAACAATAGATAATTTGTGGATGCTAACACTGTAATTGTATTCTGTTTTTCAGTTATACATTTCACTATGCAGATTGTGATTGTGTCTTTTTGGAAGGTTTGTCACTGTTTCCGTCATTGTTGTTTCTGTATCTGACCGCCAGGGTGTGCTGCGTGTGGCAGTCTCTCAAGCTTGTGGATCGTTTCTCGGAGCTCTATGTAGAGTTGCCGGCGTGTGCTGAAATCTTTGCTCCAGTCAGACACCGCTGTGAATGCATGCCAGTCGACGATTACCCAGACGTGGTGAAGGTAAAACCTAGTTTTGGAATGTATGCGTATGTGTTTATATATATATATATATATAGCACTAAACAGTACAGCTACGGTTTTTACCTGGAAGTCAGGGTCTCAATCGACATGAAGAAGTAGAGAGTGTGATTGAGGTTATCTTGTAAGGTAAGGTAAGGTAAGGTGTTGTATTTCAGAATTGTATAATACAGAAGATAACTGAAAGACAAAGTGTATACAATCGATACAATTCCTGGTTGGCAGCAGAGCCAAAGCTGTTACCAGTAGATATGGGTATACAATGTTATAACAGGAACAATATAACTTGAATCACTGGTCGCTGCCAACCACTGATAATAGTAAACTGAATTGTCATAGATAAAACGTGCAATTTATAACTACAAGCAGACAGTTAATACACTACCATCAATAATAAGTAGCAGTAATGACGTGGTTGGTAGACCAAAAAATTAACAACATTTTTTTCTTTTCACTTATAGACATCAATAATGGTAGATTGCAGAAGAACAATGTAATATGCAGTAGTATTTCCATGAACCATTTAAGACTAATCAAATAATAAAAACATGACTTTAGAGAAGACACAAAGCTGGTAATATTAGGTTTTAATATCGGGCGAAATGTCATTCCAAACTATCGGCCCATTGCATAATAAACTGATGATCGTAGGGTAGAACTGCTGATTGGACGAATATGTCTAAGTCGCCTTGTGTCATGATAGTGAATATCACAGGTTAGTAAAAAAATATTAGATAACGACACTGGTAGATTGTTATGACAATAATTAGACATACATTTCGCAATTTCTACATTATAATTATCCTTCAATTTTAGTACATTAAAACATGTGAACAGGGGATGAATATGCTCATGGAAACCAGTTTGAAGAAAACTATGACACATTTTGTCTGCATAATGAATAATTTCTTTGTGTAGCTTTTATATGTAGATCCCCAAAGGATTATTTCATATGTCAAATATGGATATACTAATGCATAGTAAATTATCTTTAAGGATTCTACAGGAAAAAAGCGATTTACTTTATTTTGTAACATATAAAGCACTTGAAAGTTTTTTCTGCAGACATTTATGTGTTCGTGCCAGTCAAGTTTATCATATATAAGAAGGCCTAGAAAGTTTACACAATGGGTAGGCTGAATTATCTGATCTGACATATTTAACATGGCTTGTTCACTAAGTAGATGTCGTGACCTAGAAAACAACGTATATTTTGATTTGGATACATTTAGTGAGGGCTTATTATCATGAAACCAGTCTGCTAATACTTTAATTCTTTATTCATGTATCGTAAAGTTTAGTCATATGATTTTCATTCATACATATCGTGGTGTCAACAGCAAATAATATTGCTTTATTTTGCTCCAGACAAAAGGGGAGATCATTTGTGTATAAAATAAATAAAAGTGGACCAAGAATAGAGCCTTGCGGCACACCGAAGGTGATATTTTGTGGAAGAGAAGTTGAACAACATAATTGGATAAAATTGGAACAAAATTGCTCGTGCAAATGGGATGTAGTTAGACCAAATTTTGCTACAGGTCTGGTCAGCAAGAATAGCAACATTTCATAGAAAGTTAGCTTTGTGTGACCATTGCCGGTTTTGTGTTTCCATAGAAACTCCACAAACACGTTCTCGAACGGATCGAAGCAATGACGCAGTTACCACGACGACCACTGACGATGAAGAAAGAGAAGCCCCAGCCGCTGAAGATGTTTGAACCAGAGATACTTGACAGGTCAGTCAACCATGACAATGTCTTGAACATGTTCGGCCATACGGAACGGGTGTGATTTTACATGTGTGGGTATGTTAAATATTCACTATGGTTACTTAATTTATTGTTATATAGTTGCAATTGTTTAGGCATAACATTTGGTTTCCTTGCTCATGATTTGTGTCTGTCTTGGTATAGCTTTGATGGAAAGAAGACAAGAGGAGGGACGAAGGAGTTCAACGAGAAACAGCGACTGATTCACAAGTATAAGCGTGAATTCAAGGGCGCGGTTCGCGAGATTCGCAAAGACAACGAGTTCTTAGCAAGAGAGAAGATCAAAGAGCAGATCGAAAGGTGAAGTATTATGGTTTCTTTCCCATGTCGGCAGTATTCTTTGGCCATTGTGGGCGTGCAGTTATAGTTTCATAATCACACATATTTGATTACATCCATACTACTTATTTTGGTCATGATGCAATCATCACATTCAAAATTATGTGTGTGCTGATGACAAAACTATTGTTTACCACATCGTGTGTACGTAATGGTAGACAAACATTTTGATTGTTTAAAAACCGAATGACATTTGACTGCAACAATAAAGAAAACAGTCCGTAACTTTCAATTTGATAAAATAATTAGACGTGTGAAATAACTATCAAACAGTACCTTTGCAACTTGCATTCCACTGTAATCATGCAAGACGGTGCCGTAGTAGTACAAGTAATCGGACCTGGCCATGTTCGATTACTTGTGCTATTATACCACAGTCTCCTATGATTACAGGTTATATATTTATATGAAGGAAGGCCATATAAGTATGGCATAATTCATGTAATAATAAGCAAATATTATATATTGTAGGCAGTGTATATATTAACTACAAATTTGTAATTTAGAGTATTTGTAAGATTTGTATCTATATAGTACATTAACTAACTCATTATAATGGTTCAGTGAACGTCCACAATGAAAACTATTGTTTGCATGAACTGAAGTGTATCGCCATTTTCAATTCCAGCTTGGAGTGCAATTAGAGGTTTTTATGTAGGTTTGGATCCGGACAGATCTCTTACAATTGTTTTCCAAAAATAATTTGATATACGTTTTATCACCATAGCACCCACAGTCCGTTGTCATACAATCATACAGTATCTTGGTGTAATCATTGTATATGTATATATATATATACATCTGTACATCGTTGGTCACACGAAGGCGGCATCTAAAATGCCATGTGGCTACCATGCAACATAATTGAATTTTTAAAACGGTTGTTTGTGTATATCATTACGTTGTTGTTGCTGTTGCAAAACTAAATTTGATTTGAGTTGATTAGTCAATGAGATCTTTTCTTGTTTCAGAGACGAGGAAAGAAAGAGGAAGGTAAAGAGGCTGTATCACCTGCTGTCAGAACAAGAAGGAGACTACAAGGCCTTGAAGAGGACGAAATCAAAGATGTGACTCTGAGACTGAATTTGAAATATGTGGATGTTCTGCTGTTTAAGGAACACGCAAGGACACCCAAACAAATGTCAATTATGTAGCTGAAATACAGTGTTTGCTGATAGTAAATATACGTATGCTCCGTGCGTTGTTTTGTTACGTTTCTGTGGTTACAGAGCAACATTTCAGATTTGCCTACTCTGGTTGGAGATAGTGGAGCAGTGCCAGTGAGGTGCCATAACACGTTCAGTTATATACTTCCTACACGAGGCTGACTGCTGGCTTTTGTATGACGTGTAGTTTCGTTGCAAAACGAATTGACTGCTTGGAATATTTTTTTAAGAAAGCTAATTCCTTATATAGAGCAGTATACAGTCCTTGGGACTGCTCAAACTTTTACATTTCACTCCCTGGCAGATCTGTTCAATTGAGCATCATCTCAACTTCTCTGGGAAGCATTCAGCCATATTGCAATTGATGCATGAAGGCTATTCATACAGAAATATCCACCACTGTCTATAGCCAGGTACTCATACAGCAGAGTGAACTGGAGCAACGTAGAGTGAACGAATTTGCCCACGGTTCGATATGGCAGCACAGGATTCAAACCCGGGTTCTCTCGATTGAGAGTCAGATGCTCTATCCACTGCTCCACATGCCCTCAACACAATTGTTGTAGCCCGGCGTCCAGGTATGAATTAGCTATTGGATGTGTGCAATAGCACCATCCAGGATACAATAGTCACACCCACAAATAATACATAACTTTGCATGACTGGGAATAAAAAATGAAAGTTAATACCTTTTGATGACCAAAAATACATAATAATTAACTTTATATATTCACAGTAAGCCTTATAAAATATACATTTTATTTTTGTGTGATAGGTTTGATTTCAAAAAAATACAGGTAAAATTATACTGTATAATGCAATAACGTATCATTAAAAAACTGGTTTTCTCTGTTGCACCTCTGCCTCCGACTGCCCATGGTCGGTAAAACCCGGGATACACGTCACGACGCGACGCGTCGATTTGTCTGCGACGGTCATACATGTTACGACGCGACTGGCGGCTGCCACAAACTGGTGCATCCACTCATGTTGGAAATGCCGCCATTGCCTAGCGGAATCCTGTGGAACTATCCGTATTTTTAGCTAAATGACATTATTTTATTTTCTACAGATGTCCATGTCATTTCGGACATGGACAAGCACTAAAAACCGAACCAATCGCATGAGTCGAGATTTGGGCGCTTGTAGGTTCTAATCACGATGAAATACCTGTATCCGGAATTAGGAGTGGTCTCATAATCCGCAAATCCAGACAAACGTGTAGTATTTCGAATTATTTCAAGCCGCCAGCCACCTCAACAGATACGTCGTGAAGGCCTTGCGATTTTGAACGATACAAAATGACTTCCAAAGTGACAGTAATGCTTTGACCACTGTCAATACCAACCGGATTCAACTGACGTGACACGATTGTCGACACATTACCCAACACGCTGCCCGGTTCTGATATCTGTTCTGTTCCGTTCGATAGTTAATGCCACTGTATCGATTTGTTTCCTTCACGGGACGAGTAAGCCACCATCTAGACACATGCAATGCCACATGTTTGGGACGTGTGCGACCACCCGTTGTGTGAAAGGGAAATTACAATAATATCGGTTCGTGTGGTCATCGCAGTTGAACGCCTCGCGAACTCTGCCGGGGTAAAAGACAAACGCACGTGTCCTGCTATTTACGAATTTATGAGCAGTATACAATGTCATTGCAGTAGGTCCAACGTTTCTTGAAGCGGCATGACGTCACCCAAGTTGGAATGCCGTCCAGCTTCTCCACTCGCAATTTTTCTACCATCCAGGGATCCGTTACACACCTGCTTTTTGTATCCAATTTGGAGCCTCTGTCGTACAAATAGATGTCCACGTGTTTGTCGTAGCATTTCTCGTTAACATGAAAAACGTTCTCCCTGGAAACACAAAAATAATAATTATAATAATAACTAACTTACACGCACCCGTGGAGACAAACAAACCGCAGCTGTTATCACAATGGATTATTTTAAAATTGAGGCACCACCTGGGGAAGGCAGACGACTCGATGTGTCGAATGAAAATAATAAATACAAACCTCGTCTTTGATTTGATTCAATCGGACCAAAATATTTAATCTGAGATATATTCGAAAATCCGACTTACTCGAAGATGATAATAATATCCCAGCGCCTACATCAAAGGTAGCCATCTAAGAGCTCTTATGTACATGAGAACGACGCCTGAACTTGACTAAATACTGCGGCAATTCTACACATGTTGATGTTCACAAGCAACAAACGCAGAATTATGGAGTATTAAAATGTATACATATGCTTCATTTTGGCACGAATCGCTGACGTTATAGTTTATGATTACATAAACAAACATAAATCTACGCAGTGTTAGAATAGTTAGGCCTACGTGTTTTCTTTGGCACGGTTATCTAACACCATAGCTTATTATTGATCGTAAAGTCGTTCATCTTGTTCTGCGTAAGTCTTTGTTGTGATTGTTTCATGAGAATGGTCTCGAACGCGTCGGTCAAGTCTTCGATCTCACTGTTGGCGAGATTCAAACCATAGTTTCTTTGCGCCCGCAAAGCAGCATGGGTGTCACTGAGTTTCGGTATGTATTAGTCACCGTCAACATCTCTCAGTAAATCTTCTGCGTCGGGGTGTTGTATGTACGGTATCGATGTCCTGCTCGTCATTTAGAATAGCTGCTATCTCGTCAACAACAACATAGTCGTCCACCGTTCATCTGGTACTTGTACTCTAAGCAACCAAGTGATTTTGTCGAATACTGCGATCCGACCTAGGCGAGAAAACAACACATTATCTCGGACCAAATGGACCGACTAAGTTCGTCCGAGTTATGCGATAACCCGACTTACATAATCGGACTTAGACATGTATTTTTGTGGGAAATACAATACAAATTAACCGCTCCTCGGAATTATGTCCGAGTTGAGCCGAAGATCTGACTTAGATTTTGTCTTTCATGGAAAATGTCGCCCAATATACGTATATTAAAATACTACCTTTGACAGAAATTACTGTAAGAAAAGTATTGAAATGTGCTGATCATTTGCGATAAGGCAGGGCGAAGGCGGGATGGGGACATGACTTGAGGGAGCGGCAAGGGAAGGGCCGGGGGCAATAACCCCACAGTTTTATGTACAAAATGCTCTGTTGTACCGCAAAACTAGCACAGCATCAACATCAATATATATACGGAGATGGAGAAAGCCTGGGCATGTTTGCCGAATGTCCCATAGAATACTGCCCAAGACAGCCCGACGCTGGACAGTGGAGAGTAACCAACGAAGAAGGCGACGGCAACATGTATAGTTTGACCCGGGAGCTAAATTGCGAAACTCGATGTAGCACTAGGCGGACGGGGATTAACCAATTATCATTAACCTATCCATCAATTGTCGTTTTGTTCAAATAACATCGTTAACAAAGCAACGAGGTTCGAAAAGTCATCAGATCAATGAAAAAGGGAAAAGCTGCTGGACCAGATAATATCACCATTGAAAGGATTGAGTGTTTAGAGGAATTTGGTATTGATATAGTAACAGACTTCTTGAACAAAATATATGACAGCGGACGAATCCCAACTGATTTATCAAGATCCATTTTTCTAGCAATACCAAAGAAACAAGGGGCGATTGAAATACACCGTACAATTAGTCTCATGAGTCACTTCACCAAGATGTTGCTTACAATTATTATGACCAGGATGAGAAACAAAATAAAGCCGGACATTGCTGAAGAACAATGTGGATTTGTAGAAGATAAAGGTACGCAATATACATCCTACGAACACTGATTGAGAGAGCACTGGGAGTGCAGAAAGATCTGTATGTATGTTTTATTGATTACACAAAGGCATTTGACAGAGTTCGTCATGAAGAAATCATATCAATGCTGGAAAGTTTGAACATTGATGGGAAAGATCTGAGAGTTGTGAGAAATCTGTTCTGGGAACAAACAGCAGCAATACGAATAGAAAATGACATCAGTAAATTTCAAGAAATAAAACGTGGTGTAAGACAAGGGTGTGTCCTATCACCCGATCTCTTTTCACTATACAGTGAGATCATCTTACGTACATTAGATGATATGCCAGGCATTCAAGTAGGGGGATACAACATGAATCATTTACAATATGCAATCGACACGGTACTGATTGCTGAGAACGAAATAGATCTACAACAGATGCTAGATACAGTAATCAGGGAAAGTGAGAAAAAATGCCTGTCCCTGAACAAAAATAAAACAGAAATCATGGTCATCTCAAAGAAATATTACACTCCAACATGCAACATCGTAGCATATGGCACTGTTTTGAAGCAAGTCCGAACGTTTAACTATCTGGGATCACTAATAACATCCGACGGTCGATGCAACGATGAAATCAAGAGGCGATTTGCTCAAGCCAAAACAGCTTTTCACAACGTGGAAAACATTTTAACAAATAAAAATATATCAATTGAAGTGAGAAAACGTGTACTGCAATGCTACATAGAGCCCATATTGCTATATGGATGTGAAACCTGGACAACCAAAAGTTCACAACAAACCATAGGAGCCACTGAAATGTGTTTTTTAAGAAGAATGCTGCGAGTGCCATGGATTGCAAAGCAAAGCAGTTAAGTCATCCTTAGGACAGCCAAATCAAAAAGAAAGATCATCAACAAAGTTAGAACACAACAAGAACGATTTATAGGCCATGTCACAAGAAAGAAAAAGTTAGAACAAATAGTAACAACAGGAAAGATAGAAGGAAAAAGACCCAGAGGACGCCAGAGAATAAAAATAATAGATAGTCTCTCAACATGGTGTGGAAGGAGCACAACAGAACTGCTACAAACTACACACGACCGTGCGGTTTGGAGGGTCATGATCGCCAACGCCTGTGACAGACTTGGCACATAGAAGAAGAAGAACAAAGCAACGCGCACACAATCCGACGAGAGCAGTGGGAAAACGTACATCTCAATGTGATGATGTAGTTAGATACTGGTGTATTACAACCATACAACATGCTAACCACGGCATGGTTGGAAGCTTGCTGTTTGCTTTTTTTTAAATAAATATCACGACACTCAATCTGAAATAAAGTAGTAACTTGCCTGCAGAGTTTCATCTGCCGCTCTCGCATCATGAAAAGCGGTATATCTACCGCTTTGTGCGCAATATTACTCAGCAATTTAGCACAACCATCTGCACTCATGTAGCGACACTATGAGATTATCAATTATCCATCTTTTAAATGTAAATTTCCAGTGAACCAACATGCGCTATACACTATATATATACATTTCTTCAACACCATTTTAGCTGCTTTCACAGAATAATATATAAGTTTAAGATAAAACGGCGCGACAGACAAACATTATATCAGCGTGCCATACGTTTATTAAGCCGCAGTCCGGATATGGCAACCGGTAATTTTGCAAAAGCATAAATTAATCGAATACTATAATAATAAATTGACATTAATGATAGCAAGTATGATCAAACAAGTATTACTATTCATGATGCACAGTGCATGCACTTTCTTTAAAAACACACTTAAATGGTAGTTTAACTAAGAAAGCAACTTTAACTAGTAATATGAGAAACACCTATAATTAATTGTCCAAGGAACCGATCGAACGTAGAAAGAGGCGAATGGATATCAAGAAAATATTATTAGAATACTTGTTGGCGACAGATTTTGTCGAATGTCGAATTCATAGCTCTGTGCATTCTTAACCACTAATGCATGGAATAGCCGCCATCTTTAGACACCAGCTAGATCAGACAAGATGTTCACTTACTCGCCCTTTTGGAAGTTTCCAAATTTGCCATTTGTAAGATGCACCTGTTCACTATAATATCCAATTTTTATGTATATGTCATCTAAGGTTCCCGCCTTTGGATAGTCGCGAGTGGTCACCACCACTTTGTACTTGCAAACTACAACATATTAATGAACAAATCACTCATCGCGTGTTATGGCCAATTTGGTAACAAACGACTCGTTTTGTAATAATAAGAGGCATATTTTGTAATAAATCGATGTGCCAATTTGTAATAACATAAGGCCCATTTTATAATAACAAATAATGTTGAGAAAAGGCTGTGTAGACGAAGAAGATGATGATGATGAACAAGATGAACAGGAGGAGGACGATGAAGGTTATGACGAACACTATGATGATAATGATGACGAAGATTGTGACGAAGACTACGATGATGATAATGATGACGAAGATTGTGACGAAGACTGCGATGATGATGACGAAGATTGTGACGAAGACTACGATGATGATAATGATGACGAAGATTATGACGAAGACTACGATGATGATAATGATGACGAAGATTATGACGACACTACGATGATGATAATGATGACGAAGATTGTGACGAAGACTACGATGGTGATAATGATGACGAAGATTATGACGAAGACTACGATGATGATAATGATGATGAAGATTATGACGAAGACTACGATGATGATAATGATGACGAAGATTGTGACGAAGACTACGATGATGATAATGATGACGAAGATTATGACGAAGACTACGATGATGATAATGATGACGAAGATTATGACGAAGACTACGATGATGATAATGATGACGAAGATTGTGACGAAGACTGCGATGATGATAATGATGACGAAGATTATGACTAAGACTACGATGGTGATAATGATGACGAAGATTGTGACGAAGACTGCTGAAGGTGACGATGGAACTGAAGACTAAGACGACATTGAAAATATGATGATAATGACATTAAAATGATGATGAAGATGATTACGAAAATAATTGTTACTATAACGTACGTCAGTAAATTGTAACAAGGGTAGCTATTTAAACCGTAAATTAGTAAATAACAATATGCCAAGAGAGGATCTTAGGATACCATCGAGTAACGTATTTGTCAGTAATGCTATCAACAACTTTGACGCCTAGTGACGCAAGAATATTTATGATTTTACAAAACTTGTCTGTCTGTCTGCCTGTCTGTATGTAGGTCTGTCTGTCTGTCTGTCTGTATGTATGTCTGTCTGTCTGTATCTCTCTCTGTATGTCTCTCTGTCTGTCCCTCCCTCTGTCTGGCTCTCTTTCTGTCTGTATGTCTGTCTGTATGTCTGTCTGTCTGTCTGTCTGTCTGTCTGTTTGTCTGTCTGTCTGTCTGTCTGTCTGTCTGTCTGTCGGTCTCTCTCTCTCTCTCTCTCTCTCTCTCTCTCTCTCTCTCTCTCTCTCTCTCTCTCTCTCTCTCTCTCTCTCTCTCTCTCTCTCTCTCTTCTCTAATTATTTCTTTTATAACTTACTAAATTGTTTTAACTTTTAATTGTTAACCTATTTGATTTATTTACTTTTTAAAACGGATGTGTTTTTTATACCGATGTACCGGTATATGTTTCTATCTGAAATAGTATTCGTATTCGCCTTTTGTTGATCAAATAAATAACAGATATTATACGTTACTTTTCTGTGTCGGTATCTCCCGCCGTTTATCGCAACTCTCGACTACTGCCAGAAACAACAGTTGACACGCCGTGAAATGACAGAAGCGACGGGTGAACATTGTTTCAGCTGCTGACCCGCCCGGGTCCGGCGTCTTCTACAGCCAACAGGGTTGTCTCTGTGTGCGGCTTGCTTTTTGCTGACCGATGGCTAACCGTCGATCAGTTATTTAGTTCGTTGTGATGACGTCATTATTCACGTGACGTCTAGCGCCGCGTATTTGCGTAACACTTGATAGGCGAGACGTCGACGTCACCAATAAACAAATCTTGAGCGTTCTTGTTAGTGTGCGTTTTCCTGTGTGTACGTCTGCTTGTGTTTTTTTGTGCGTGCGTGTGCGTGCGCGCGCGTGTGCGTTTCTGCTATTTAAAATTGGTTTAAAGTGAAATTTATTGGTTTAAAGTGAAAGATTATGTAACATGTGTGGAACTCCCGAAGTTGTGTAGCAACACGTGAGACTCATGCATAACCTGGTGATATCACCGGTTAAGCGTATTGCAAGAAATGTATAACAAACATTAAATCATTAGATAGATACGCTTTATTTACGAATTGATTCTTACCAACTTTTCGTAGGAAAAGAAGGAGCGTTTGGAATTAGCACTGCAGACAACATAATAGTTATTATGATGTAATGAAACATAGCACACACACACACGCACGGACGCACGCACAAACACACGCACGCACAAACACACACACACACACACGCACGCACAAACACACACACACACGCACGCACAAACACACACGCGCAAACACACGCACGCACGCACGCACGCACGCATGCACAAACACACACACACACATACACACAACCACACACAGTTGATGTTTACAATCCTAACGGTTTCGTGCAGTCAACCATATTTAAAAATAATGGTGGCTCTCAGAATAATTCTGAGCTGTCTCACTTGTCTCAATACGTTTTCGTACCTGGATTCATGGTGGTGTATGTGGATGGAGGATGCTTCAATGGAATGTGCGAAGTGTGACCAGTTTAGGCACACATTTCTATGCCACAAATATGGTAACGTTTGGAGGGTTTAAAGCTGATAAGGCAGATATCGGAATGCATTGAGATAGAAGTTTGTATAAATTAGGTTAATCTTCTATCTGCGGTCATGGTTATACCGACGTTTCTCTTGTTTGAGCGTCGGTTCCTTTTTCGTAAATGTCGGTCCCTTCAGTGACCGACATTGAATAATGATGTTCATTCATACACATGTAAACGTGTTCCTCCCTTCCGTCTTCAGTCTCCGTAATGTTCACCCGGATGTTGCCTTGTCTGTTATTTTCAGCAGTTCCGTCGGTTATGTCGTGCGTTGTTACTCCTTTCTTCGGCGAGTAATCCGTTTCATTTTTATGGTCACAATCCGCGGGAATGCTTTCGTAAGGTGATGCGTCCGGCATCTTATGTTTTCCGTTCATGTTGTTGTTTCCGTCAGCTGTTATGTTCGTGTTAATATGTGCGGTTACACCACCGACTTCTTCTCTCTCATTTTCACATCTGACGTCACGACAATCGTCCCTTCCTTCCATGGTGCTAGGCTGCCCGCATATTTCGTTCTGTTCACCTTTCTTACCTTTATGTGACGTCACACTTTCGTACAGCACGTTGTCGACGTAATTAATGTTTGTGACGTCATCGTCTTTGTGACTGGTGTTTTTGTTTTTGTTGCTACTACTTAGTATTTGCGCCATTTTCAGTCGGTAGCGGATCGTTTTTGTTATGTCGATCTTCGTGTACAAGATGGATTTCGCCAGTGTATCTTTCGTGCCGTTGATACAATCTTGTACGCGACCATTTTGTGAAATATCTCGCGATTGCGCACACGGTGACGCCACAGTGAAGCCGTCGTCATTTTGTACTGGTATTTCTTGCGATATCGTCTTTATTACCTCGTCAACCGTAGCGTACAGTGGTTCAACGTCCGACATCATGACGCTCTCCACTTTTGCGCCATATTGGCAGCCTTGACCTTGGCGTGCTTCGGTTGTGAAGCGCGGGAAAGTGTTATTGTCACGTGCGAGACGGGAATAGGGAAGGACGTCGTCTATGCGTGAGTAGATTCCCTCATAATCAGCGTCCGTGTCCGCTATGCTGACTGCAGACGCTGGATTTGGCAAAGTTGTCTTATCCGTTTCGATCTCGTCTGGTTGTACGCGGCGCATCTGTCGTCTGTAAACAGGAAAGTTCTGTTAATGTACAAGGTTGGTATTATTGAAAAATAAACAACATTTTGCCAGGGGTTAGGGTTAGGTTTCGATCATTCCGCTGGTCATATATTCACGAAGGAGTTCTAAACAATGCGTGATTCCCATTTAATGGCATCCGCAATAGTACGCCTGTAAGAGTTACAACAATTATATTGTAACTTCACTGTAAGATGTGTGTGTGTGTGTGTGTGCTTGTGCGTGTGCTGTGTGTGTGTGCGCGCGCGCGTGCACGTATCTAAGTGTGGGTGCGTGTGTGTGCTTTTGTGGGTGTGCATGCGATCGAGTGTTATGTATATTTGCGTGATTTCGGGCTCGCGGTCACTCGAGACATTGAAACTATTGTATGGTCAGTTGGTCGCTGAAAGATCATGATACAACTACTATCATCCATATAAACCTGATTACATCAGCCCGCTTTACATGATCCCTAGAATGACACATATTTTCAATATACTAACTAGTGGAACTAAGTATAGTAGCTCTAAATAGTACCTCTTACATGCAAGCTTGATGCTTACATGAAACAGCTATTTATGTTGTCGAACGGGAACCAGTAAGTGCTCATATCAAGCGTACTTGAAATATTATTTGCACATTATAACTGTGTGTATACTGACATAACTACATTCTATCCCAAAGAACATCAAACGTAAGCATTACATAACCACAACACATACGTTGGAGCGATTATTTCATTCGTATGGTGCTGATACACTAAATGTCAATGGAACGATCTTTAAGCTTGGTCATAACTGCAGGTGTGTACTAGGGCGGAACAGCTTATGAGATGGAGGATGTCACAGGAAGGTAGAGAAAGGTGCAAGCAGCAGCAGCATGGAGGAGCGTGGAAAGAATTATGTGGGACAGAAACGAGAAGAAACAGCTAAAGGAGAAAGTGTTGGACGCCAGAGTAGAACACGCTTGTGCTGGGAAAACTGGCGCTGATCACAGATAGCACAGAACAACTGCGATCGAAGACAATTTAAGGTTTATGAGAAGAGGAGACAACTAGTATGAGAAGAGCTCGGAATGAATATTCACCTGAAAATTGGCGTACGTGGGAAGAGACGAAGAGGGGCATGACGAATAAGAGAATGGTTGAAGACGTATTGCCATATAAAGAAGATGGAAAACAGAACAGTGTGGTAAATGATGAGAAGAAGACCAAACTTAAGATTATAGATGAGACAATGCCACGAGATGTCTTGAAAAGGCATAGGTGAACAGTCGATATTGGGAGAGAGTAATAGAGGATGGATGGCGACAACTCATAGAGATGGTGGAACAAGGCATAGGTGAACAGTCGATATTGGGAGAGAATAATAGAGGATGGGTGGCGACAACTCATAGAGATGGTGGAACAAGGCATAGGTGAACAGTCGATATTGTGAGAGAGTAATAGAGAATGGTTGGCGACAACTCATGCAGATGGTGCAACAAGGCATAGGTGAACAGTCGATATTGGGAGAGAGTAATAGAGGATGGCTGGCGTCAACTCATAGATATGGTGAAACAAGGCATACGTGAACAGTCGATATTGGGAGAGAGTAATAGAGAATGGCTGGCGACAACTCATAGAGATGGTGGAACAAGGCATAGGTGAACAGTCGATATTGGGAGAGAGTAATAGAGAATGGCTGGCGACAACTCATAGAGATGGTGGAACAAGACATAGGTGAACAGTCGATATTGGGAGAGAGTAATAGAGGATGGCTGGCGACAACTCATAGAGATGGTGGAACAATACATTGGTGAACAGTCGATATTGGGAGAGAGTAATAGAGAATGGCTGGCGACAACTCATAGAGATTTGGGAGAGAGTAATAGAGAATGGCTGGCGACAACTCATAGAGATGGTGGAACAAGACATATGTGAACAGTCGATATTGGGAGAGAGTAATAGAGAATGGCTGGCGACAACTCATAGAGATAATGAAACAAGGCATAGGTGAACAGTCGATATTGGGAGAGAGTAATAGGGAATGGCTGGCGACAACTCATAGATATGGTGGAACAAGACATAGGTGAACAGTCGATATTGGGAGAGAGTAATATAGAATGGGTGGCGTCAACTCATATAGATGGTGGAACAAGGCATAGGTGAACAGTCGATATTGGGAGAGAGTAATAGAGAATGGTTGGCGACAACTCATAGAGATGGTGGAACAAGACATAGGTGAACAGTCGATATTGGGAGAGAGTAATATAGAATGGCTGGCGACAACTTATACAGATGGTGGAACAAGGCATAGGTGAACAGTCGATATTGGGAGAGAGTAATAGAGAATGGCTGGCGACAACTCATAGAGATGGTGGAACAAGACATATAGAACAGTCGATATTGGGAGAGAGTAATAGAGGATGGCTGGCGACAACTCATAGAGATGGTGGAACAAGGCATAGGTGAACAGTCGATATTGGGAGAGAGTAATAGAGAATGGCTGGCGACAACTCATACAGATGGTGGAACAAGGCATAGGTGAACAGTCGATATTGGGGGAGAGTAATAGAGGATGGCTGGCGACAACTCATAGAGATGGTGGAACAAGGCATAGGTGAACAGTCGATATTGGGATAGAGTAATAGAGAATGGCTGGCGACAACTCATACAGATGGTGGAACAAGACATAGGTGAACAGTCGATATTGGGAGAGAGTAATAGAGGATGGCTGACGTCAACTCATAGAGATGGTGGAACAAGGCATAGGTGAACAGTCGATATTGGGAGAGAGTAATAGAGGATGGCTGGCGTCAACTCATAGAGATGGTGGAACAAGGCATACGTGAACAGTCGATATTGGGAGAGAGTAATAGAAAATGGCTGGCGACAACTCGTAGACATAGTGGAACAAGGCATAGGTGAACAGTCGATATTGGGAGAGAGTAATAGAGAATGGCTGGCGACAACTCATAGAGATGGTGGAACAAGGCATAGGTGAACAGTCGATATTGGGAGAGAGTATTAGAGAATGGCTGGCGACAACTCATAGAGATTTGGGAGAGAGTAATAGAGAATGGCTGGCGACAACTCATAGAGATGGTGGAACAAGACATATGTGAACAGTCGATATTGGGGGAGAGTAATAGAGAATGGCTGGCGACAACTCATAGAGATTTGGGAGAGAGTAATAGAGAATGGCTGGCGACAACTCATAGAGATGATGGAACAAGGCATAGGTGAACAGTCGATATTGGGTGAGAGTAATAGAGGATGGCTGGCGACAACTCATAGAGATGGTGGAACAATACATTGGTGAACAGTCGATATTGGGAGAGAGTAATAGAGAATGGCTGGCGACAACTCATAGAGATGGTGGAACAAGATATAGGTGAACAGTCGATATTGGGAGAGAGTAATAGAGAATGGCTGGCGACAACTCATAGAGATGGTGGAACAAGGCATAGGTGAACAGTCGATATTGGGAGAGAGTAATAGAGCATGGCTGGCGACAACTCATAGAGATGGTGGAACAAGGCATAGGTGAACAGTCGATATTGGGAGAGAGTAATAGAGAATGGCTGGCGACAACTCATAGAGATGGTGGAACAAGGCATAGGTGAACAGTCGATATTCGGAGAGAGTAATAGGGAATGGGAGGCGACAACTCATAGAGATGGTGGAACAAGGCATAGGTGAACAGTCGATATTCGGAGAGAGTAATAGAGAATGGCTGGCGACAACTCATAGAGATGGTGGAACAAGGTATAGGTGAACAGTCGATGTTCGGAGAGAGTAATAGAGAATGGGATGCGACAACTCGTAGACATAGTGGAACAAGGCATAGGTGAACAGTCGATATTGGGAGAGAGTAATAGAGGATGGCTGGCGACAACTCATAGAGATGGTGGAACAAGGCATAGGTGAACAGTCGATATTGGGAGGGAGCAATAGAGGATGGCTGGCGACAACTCATAGAGATGGTGGAACAAGACATAGGTGAACAGTCGATATTGGGAGAGTGTAATAGAGGATGGCTGGCGACAACTCATAGAGATGGTGGAACAAGGCATAGGTGAACAGTCGATATTGGGAGAGAGTAATTGAGAATGGGAGGCGACAACTCATAGAGATAGTGGAACAAGGCATAGGTGAACAGTCGATATTGGGAGAGAGTAATAGAGGATGGCTGGCGACAACTCATAGAGATGGTGGAACAAGGCATAGGTGAACAGTCGATGTTGGGAGAGAGTAATAGAGGATGGCTGGCGACAACTCATAGAGATGGTGGAACAAGGCATAGGTGAACAGTCGATGTTGGGAGGGAGCAATAGAGGATGGCTGGCGACAACTCATAGAGATGGTGGAACAAGACAGGTGAACAGTCGATATTGGGAGAGAGTAATAGAGAATGGGTGGCGACAACTCATAGAGATGGTGGAACAAGGCATAGATGAACAGTCGATATTGGGAGAGAGTAATAGAGAATGGCTGGCGACAACTCATAGAGATGGTGGAACAAGACATAGGTGAACAGTCGATATTGGGAGAGAGTAATAGAGGATGGCTGGCGACAACTCATAGAGATGGTGGAACAAGGCATAGGTGAACAGTCGATATTGGGAGAGAGTATTAGAGAATGGCTGGCGACAACTCATAGAGATTTGGGAGAGAGTAATAGAGAATGGCTGGCGACAACTCATAGAGATGGTGGAACAAGACATATGTGAACAGTCGATATTGGGAGAGAGTAATAGAGAATGGCTGGCGACAACTCATAGAGATTTGGGAGAGAGTAATAGAGAATGGCTGGCGATAACTCATAGAGATGATGGAACAAGGCATAGGTGAACAGTCGATATTGGGAGAGAGTAATAGAGGATGGCTGGCGACAACTCATAGAGATGGTGGAACAATACATTGGTGAACAGTCGATATTGGGAGAGAGTAATAGAGAATGGCTGGCGACAACTCATAGAGATGGTGGAACAAGGCATAGGTGAACAGTCGATATTGGGAGAGAGTAATAGAGCATGGCTGGCGACAACTCATAGAGATGGTGGAACAAGGCATAGGTGAACAGTCGATATTGGGAGAGAGTAATAGAGAATGGCTGGCGACAACTCATAGAGATGGTGGAACAAGGCATAGGTGAACAGTCGATATTCGGAGAGAGTAATAGGGAATGGGAGGCGACAACTCATAGAGATGGTGGAACAAGGCATAGGTGAACAGTCGATATTCGGAGAGAGTAATAGAGAATGGCTGGCGACAACTAATAGAGATGGTGGAACAAGGCATAGGTGAACAGTCGATATTCGGAGAGAGTAATAGAGAATGGCTGGCGACAACTCGTAGACATAGTGGAACAAGGCATAGGTGAACAGTCGATATTGGGAGAGAGTAATAGAGGATGGCTGGCGACAACTCATAGAGATGGTGGAACAAGGCATAGGTGAACAGTCGATATTGGGAGGGAGCAATAGAGGATGGCTGGCGACAACTCATAGAGATGGTGGAACAAGACATAGGTGAACAGTCGATATTGGGAGAGTGTAATAGAGGATGGCTGGCGACAACTCATAAAGATGGTGGAACAAGGCATAGGTGAACAGTCGATATTGGGAGAGAGTAATAGAGAATGGGAGGCGACAACTCATAGAGATAGTGGAACAAGGCATAGGTGAACAGTCGATATTGGGAGAGAGTAATAGAGGATGGCTGGCGACAACTCATAGAGATGGTGGAACAAGGCATAGGTGAACAGTCGATGTTGGGAGAGAGTAATAGAGGATGGCTGGCGACAACTCATAGAGATGGTGGAACAAGGCATAGGTGAACAGTCGATATTGGGAGGGAGCAATAGAGGATGGCTGGCGACAACTCATAGAGATGGTGGAACAAGACATAGGTGAACAGTCGATATTGGGAGAGAGTAATAGAGAATGGGTGGCGACAACTCATAGAGATGGTGGAACAAGGCATAGGTGAACAGTCGATATTGGGAGGGAGCAATAGAGGATGGCTGGCGACAACTCATAGAGATGGTGGAACAAGACATAGGTGAACAGTCGATATTGGGAGAGAGTAATAGAGGATGGCTGGCGACAACTCATAGAGATGGTGGAACAAGGCATAGGTGAACAGTCGATATTGGGAGAGAGTAATAGGGAATGGGAGGCGACAACTCATAGAGATAGTGGAACAAGGCATAGGTGAACAGTCGATATTGGGAGAGAGTAATAGAGGATGGGTGGCGACAACTCAGAGATGGTGGTACAAACCAAGTGAACGCAAACCATCAAAGGGGTGAGAAGAAGACGATCCGCTCCTGCGTCGTGTACTAGGGTGTTACTGAAAGATGCTTTCATAGAAAAAATCTTAATTCATTGTCACATAGCGAGAAAAAAGTATACGTCCACGCTAACGCCAAAACAATTGACGGGGTATATTAAACCGTTACAAATTAAGAGAAAGCAAAATCTCTGATGTGATATAAAACACGTTTCTCAGTGAAGTGTACGTACATGCTGAGCAGGAGTATAGTCGTCGTTAACACACAGACGAGAACAACGAGACCGCACGCCGTCACGGCGACTGAAACAGCCAAGCGACGCTACGGTGTAACTAAAACGTAACGTAGCATCAGAGGCCAGTCTTAATTGTATTCCCTTTCTAGGAGGAAGCAATTTCACGGCCTTCATAGGTACCAGCTTGTCGGTTAACCCACAACCATATTGAGGATGTTCTTAATGTTTTACCAAGTCTAGCGAGATACAACCTATGTATCCCTCTTTACACGGGCGAGCTTTTTCGAGGTTACAAGCGAACGTAGGTAATCATACGAGTTATTCTGGGATTGTGCGAAATTATAATATTGTCACAAAGACTGGGAATTAGAGTTCCTTTCAACGCAAACACTCTCCCGTCCCTACCACTCGTTTCCATCAGAGTATGCAATATAATATATTCCATCCGGTATTGTTTCTACCTATCAAATCTCCGTGCACAGTATTAATATAATCCTGTATAATTTCATTATTTCTCAAAACCATTTTTGTTGTACTGCAGTACTTTTTGTTCGTTCATTCGCAGCACATTCATCGTAAGATGTTTACGCAATCTACTATTTTCGTTTTGAGTCCTCCAGATGCATGTAATAAAAATAGATAAGCTCGCTTATATATTTTTCATGTAATGTGTATACTACGTTTCATAAACTTCGTTCGCCAATATGACCGTTTGTTTACAAAATGACTTGCAATACGAGTTATTGATATTGTTCAAAGGTTAATAAATCAAGTGCTAGCGAAATGCTACGTCATTAAACACACTCAAACTTCAATGGCTATATTTGGTCAGTTTAAACAATGATTTGCAATTATTTAGATCGTTGAAAGAAGTTTAAAATATGAATTATTAGTAAATTGCTACCGGAACAATCTCTTGTGTCACGCAATTAATATTCAACAGCTGAAGAAGATCTCTGTCGATTCGCAAACTGGAATTCGTTATTTATTTAGTTAGGCGTGTTGGCACTAGTTGCATATATCACATGAATACCCGTTTAATTTGTTTTAATCAGCACCGACAATAAAAACAGCCATGAATGCATTTCACGTAGCAAACACCCGGCTTTCACAAAAAACGAGTAACAGGCGTCATAGCTCCGGAATTTTGAGTTCGTTGTTAACAAACCGGGACGCAAACACTGATATATGCTTAAGCACATATATTGGTGACAAAGCGACTACTCTCTCGAAGTATTTCAATATTTCAAGAATATCGTAATTTGACAAGTTGTCGCCAAAGTAATTACCACACAAATTAGGGCGCTGTATCAGATTGAATGTATGCTTACCGACGAAAGGTATTTCAGGCCACATGAGAGGTGGCGTGCTAGACCCAGCCACGCGTAGAACCGGCGCTGACTGCAATATGCAATAATCGATGAGCGTTATTGTTAGGCATTGTAATTAGAGCAAGGAAAGGCCGAATGTTTACAGGCCAGTAGCGTGGGTGATTGAGGTGCGTTTTCTGCTTGGAATATTTTTAGTCAATGGGTGTGTGTTAGATATTTTATCTGTCGAACGGGGGTAGTGTCTGACGTATACAAAATACATAGTGCATTGATATGTAATTTTTTTAATTAAAACACAACTATTTCCTTTCCAGCGCGGACTACTTCCACCAGAAGAAGTCTTTCGCCTCAGCGAGGGGTGTATATCCACTCCTCACATCCACAGCCTACAGGTCTGGCTTAATGGGATATGCAATTTAGAAAAATATTTACATTTTTTTTGACAAAAGGAGCAAACGTTTAAGATGTAATCGGATTACAGATTGTTGGGGCGGCAACAGGGAAAGCACCTCAAAACGCTAAATCGATTACATCACAACAAATCTGGTTTTATTTGTCGGACAAATAGGCTGAGAATTAAATAATTAAATAAAAGGAAGAACAACAGTGTTGTTTTTTATTTAATGAATCCGTAAGGTTTGGACGGTCCTAACCATAACATTAATCACTTCCAATATTACAGCAAACTAATTATTGGAGACGATAAACGTAATGTTGATTTATCGCATGGACTACAGCAGATGATATAAATCACATGGACTACTGTGGTTAATCCTTTTCCGGCTACTACAACGACAGGAACATTTACACCCACCCGTGTGTAGTTGTCTTCGGGAATCGTCGCCATATTTTGTGATGTAATATGTGTCTGTGACGTCAGTCGTGACACCATAGTCAGCGGTTTTAGTCGAATGACGAGTTCCACTGATGCAGCGAGTAATCAGGCCTAGACGAATGCGACAAAATGCAAAGGTATGTCAATATTAAAGTCATGAGTTCCCTGCTACAGTCTTGCGTTTGTATATGTGTAACAAGATTAACAAGATTTAACAAGATTGCCGTCCAGAGCTATAAGCTCCAGACGGCATGCGGACAAGGAAACCTTTGGCTTATCGAGAGTCCAACAATTTTCCGCCTACGTATAACCCGCCCTCGCCAGATAGCTGT